>CM046839.1:2951007-3211707 GCA_025618425.1 Heliocidaris tuberculata
GCGTGGCGGTAAAATGCGTATTCAGAGCACCGGATCGACCTCGTTAAACCGCGCCAAAAGCAAGACCCTCAAGATGTCGTTCGTCATCATTCTCGCTTTCGTTATCTGTGGACTCCCCTATTTCATCGTCGAGATCATGAAATGCTACAACGTTTATAAGATTCATCGCTTTGTCTACGGGCTTCTGGGTATCTTCGCTGCGTCTAACTCCTCAGCAAATCCTTACATCTTCCTCTTGTTCAACCGGGGTAAGTACGGACGATGGGCAGATTGTTCGACGGGTTTCTACAGTGGTATTAGAAGATTCAACAGGCGTCATACTGAGTTTGACGCACCTCGTGCCGACACATCCTCAAGCAATTCTCACTTTGAAACCATGAAGACAATTGTTGACAGTAATGCTTCTTTTAAGGGAAAAAATGGAACCGCGCCAAATAGAAACATTTACAAACCGGTCCCCCAAATACGAGAGCACAAAGTTTAGTTGCGAATGAAATGACTGTCCAGCAGGAATACTATACAATACAGCACAACAATATCAAATGCCTTCAGCTTCTCAAATACTTATGAATAAGCTGCACTTAACTATCTTCTTCGCAGAGAAATCATGAAAATATTTCAATAATAGATATATATTTCTGTTAGAATATGTTACTATAATATAGATATATAAAAAACAAAATGCGTATTATACTCATGCTAAAAGTATACATCGCTAAAAGTATACATCGCTGACTTCATCCTTGGTATACGAGGCAATTTTGATTTCTAAGACCAGTGATGTTCAAAATTTTCTTCATCTTTTTCGGAGTTAGTATGGAATATTCTTGTTTATACTTTATAGAGAATCAATGTAATGTTTTGCTTCTTTTTTTATTGTTGAGCCTTTAAACTTTGTTGTATATCGTTGAGTGTTTGCCTGTATTTTGTCGTAGCGACTGTTCTTGTTTAAAACAAAATAAAATCATGGAAGATTTAAATGGTAAGCTACTAGAACAACATGCTGTAGCACCAATCCTTTCCATATTATTAAATATTTTGACAAGCGCCAGAAATGTGAATTTATGGTGCGTGTAAATTTGTTTCTTTAAATAGGCGATTTTCATATGTGCTGAACTTGGTCCTTGTGGTTCATATCGAGTGGAAAATCAATTAGTCGTAACTCACTATATTTGTAAGATGAAGAGTAAGTAGTTCCATTAAAATTCATTAGTCTGTTTTAATGTGAAAAATGACAAAATGGGACAGTACTTAAAATTAATATTTGTAAATACGGTACGGTTTTTTAAAATAAATAAATCGCACAAATGTAAGTTTCATGTTCCATCAAGTGTGTTTAAAACCAATGATTGTTCAGTTTCTACCTAGGAGGAAAAAGATCTTCAAAACCCACCCAAAACACTGACGTCACTGAATCAAATTGATAAACAATACTTACAAATAGTAGAAACTTTTTGTTATCGGATTTTCCTGGAATTTTTATATCAAGCAAATGAGGGAGAAAGTGTTGCTGTAGAGTCATGTATATTTTGGCTGTAACAGTGTTTCATGTTCTGCATGGAGATAAATCTGAAAGAAATTAATACACGTATTTTTTTTTTTCATCTCCTGGCGGAAATCTGAGTTTCAAATGAGAACCGACTAGGTTGAAGTTAGAACGGATGCCAAATTTATTTGCGTGTGTGTCAGCTCGACACTGCCAACTTGTTCATGATATCACCGGCTCTGCATGTTACTTACAAAAAATATATTCGTGATTATTTCGGTAAGATCCGAGTGTTGCCGTGGTTATAGGAATATGGTGCTGTCTAAGAACGATGTTAATGTCTCAGTCTCAAAATAAACCCCCAAGAAAAAAATGATGTCATTAGAGAACGCACAAACATCATCACTTTCATCACTGTAAAGCACATTGAAAATTGACAATGTTTTATGGGGCCAGATGTGTTATTTTTTTGTAATGTAGAATTGAGAGCTCTATCATGAGGACTATTAAGATACAACTGTGATATATTTTTTAATATCTCAACTGAATACTGAATAAAAGAAAAGGTGCAATAGTGTAACATAGTGAACATGATATTTACGTTTATAGCTTTGAATTGCTTAAGTCCTGTATATATATCTTGTATAGGTTATTGTAAGCTTGAGAAAAAGTGGAGAAGAAAATATTTTTCTATTTACGTAGAGATCCAGACACTTTTGGATTTTTATACCCATCAATATAATGCTCTATCCTCTCTCTCTCTCTCTCTCTCTCTCTCTCTCTCTCTCTCTTCCTCTCTTTCTCTCTCTCTCTCAACATCTCTTATTAATTTCTTCCAGGAGCCCTTTTATCCTTTCCCCCTCCTTTTATCACTCTTTTACTTCTAAAGTCTCCAACTCTCTTTCTCCACTACTTTTCTTCCTTTCCATTATATTTTTTTCCATTAATTTGTTTAATACATTTGTATAGGTTTATATCTTTTATCCATTATTTGTTTCTTAATGTTTGAAGTCACTGTCAACGATTTACATATTCTGTTTTTATAACTTAAGGAATAAAATCCTGCACGTATTTATTTCCTATTCTGGTTGAACTGTGTATGCGCTTATCATGAAGCGTAAACAAATATATCATGGACTGTGTGTTAAAAAACCATTATACCTTCTTGGTTAGCAATTTCGTTACGTGTGTTTGTCCCCCCCCCCCCCCCCACAAAAAAAAAAAGTCTGGAATTAATCTTACCGGCATTATCAACAAAGTTAAAGTTTTAAGGTAAAATGTTGAACTGATTTTTCCTATTGTCATTTTGGAATAAACACGATAAAAACTATTTTCGAAAGATCAACTGAAGGCAATTTCAATAGCCCTGTCTATCACCTTTAGAAATGTGCGAAAATTACAATGGCATATTACGTAATCCGAACCTGATTTCTATGGGAAGTACAATAGGCCTTTGAAATTGCCCTTGAGTTTATTTTTCGAAAGTAGTTTTTATCGTGTTAATGATAAATATTGAGCATAAATCGAAATCAAAAGACGAAAGGGAAATCCACCCCGATGTCATTAAATTTCATTAAAAGCAGAGGAACGTTATGTATTCTTTCAGTTTCAAAGATCATTCCACGTTCAAATGTTTCTGTTTGTCCTCTTTCTCATATTCCACTGAACAGTTCCTCTAATTTTTCTGCATTCATTCAAATTATCTTGGTGTCAGGGTGGTATTTCCGTAACCAAGAATTACACAATTTCATCGTATATCTATACATCGAGTTTTATATTCATTTTATTGCTTTGTTGTATTGGTCTCCTCCTCCTGTACTGAGAGATAAAAAGAAATAAACACTAAAGGTAAAACTTTTGACCAAAGAACTTCATATTCAAGAGGTGCAAGATACAATATCAAATGTCCCTTCACCAGATGTTTGTTGTTGTTGTTGCTGCTTGTCTCGTTTGGATGGACTCACGGGTACTCATGATTTTAATATTTTAGAAGTCAATGTCCCCATGCGCCGCTCCCACATGAGTGAATACATATCAACGTCATGTACGGAACACATCTTAGTTTGGCACGTCAGAGGTTTACTGAGTTGATTAGACAAAAAGAAAAATAATTAATCATTCTTCCTTCTTATATACATAAGTGGTCTTTTTTGTCTTTTCTATGATAAATGTCATTGCAAGATGCGCCATTGCAATTATTTCTCAGCCTTCACCCTGTATTAGAATTTTCTCTCATTTTCATTTTCATGGTTGCATTTGCATTAAAAAAATATGTTTATCATGACATCTTACCTTGCCCTTTTTCATGTGTTTCGTACGTTTACTTTTGAATTATTTCTGTGTAATTGTTTGCTAGCTGAACTGGCTACTCTGTGTAAAGGTGTTATTTAAATAAATGTTAATTCAAATTTGCTTCTTCTCGAATGAAAACATTTTTTATTTATCATAGGATTAATCACTATCATTCACTTTCTAATTAAATGTAAAATACTATTTAGATATCAATGTCCATTGTCGTAGTACCTGTGACTTCTTTTAGTTAATTGCTTATAAGTACGACATTGTGATCCACAATTTGAGAATCACATTATACTCGCACTTAAAAAAATCGTCTATAAATGTTTTCGGTGTTTGTATTTTTAGAGTAACAACCACAGTAATAGATACAATCTTACAACACAATGTAACTTTTACACATTATTTTTCATGCATTTAAAAAAAAATAATATAAATAGAGCTCTTGGAAGACCAGCCTATTTCATGTGTTTCGTACGCTTACTTTATGTGTCTTATATTTGAATTATTTCTGTGTAATTGTTTGCTAGCTGAACTGGCTACTCTGTATAAAGATGCGATTTAAATAAATAAAGAGTACATTATTCAATTATTTTGTCAAAAGTTAAAATCCACTTTGTAAACTTGAGCAATCACAGAAAATGGGCCAGAATCTTTTGCGCCCTCTATGACTATGGATGCAGGCTTTTAGTTTGTATTTTCTCCCCCCCCCCCTTTTTTTTTTCTTTTTATCGAGATTTCCCTACATAACCCCAAACCAGACCGAAGACCACTCCTAGAAAATGCCGTTACGTATTCAAAACGCGGTCAGGGTCTTCTGAAGTATTTCAAAGGTCCAACAAGTGTTTGTGTGTATTATATACTACCCACGATCGGATTTTATGCTGCGTATCGATTTGTATTAGCATCTTGACATTCTATAAGAGTCCTGGCGTTTGAAAATTCACCGAATTTAGTTCAAGTGGCCATCGAAGAATATACGGATAATACTCGATTCCTCAAGGTTTTCTTGTCGAGTGGTGTAGGTAGCTAACATTTCTACTCTCAGAGTAGGAGAATTGTATAGATGTCAAATATATTATCACTTCAGTGTACAAACAAGAGCAATTGTATTAAATGTACAAAAATCACCACAGATTATTTTCGGTATTATATGCCTCTCTGTTGTTCGGATATTGTGTCGTTTACATGTATATCATTTTACTTTCCTCTTGTCTTGGTTTTCCTTTTCTTTCTTCTTTGTTCTGCCTTTCCCATTTTGAAGTCACTCACTTTCTCTTGTCATGTCTCACTCTCTTTCTTTCTCAATTTCTATCATCTGTCTCTGTTTCTCTCTCTCTCTCTTTCTTCTCTATCTCTCTCTCTCTCTCTCTTTCTCTCTATTTTTTCTTCTCTATCTTCTCTATCTCTCTCTCTCTCTTTCTTTCTCTATTTTTCTATCCTGAGATGGGTTTTATGTCACCATCACTTATGAGAGAATTACGCCAAGTGATTACTTCAGTCATTACTAAGTACTCACAAATGATAAAAACTACAACATAAAATCAATTACATCTTTTGTGAATTTATAATATGTTTTCATTCCACATATACCAAAAATATGAAATAAGTATGAATGAACATCTATTTGCCATATATCAACATTTGTTAAGATTGCAAATTAAAATCTACTGTGATAAAAGATATGTGCGTTCACAAGCAAACGATGTTAATATATCAGTTATGTAATGTACAAATGTGAAGCATAAAGCACAAATGATGACAGGTGCACTTGGAAGTCTGACCAAACATGCACCATACTTAACATCACTACACTTGAAATGTAATGCTTGATCATTATTAATACTCTTTGTAAGGTTTCACACAATTACCATTCATTACTTCTCTTACTAATACACTATGATAATACAGAGCAGTGATCAATATATAACTTAGTAAGGAAAACAAACTGGCAGTAGTTTTTTTTTGTAGAAGCAGTTGTTCACACAGAATAAATCATTTACAGCAGAAAACAGATACACCTGGAATGTATGTGAAACCTTCCAATCCATTAAAAAAATATACAGAAATTTCAGATTGAAAATAAATTTCGTACAGCAGCAAATTTCTCAATTCTGCACAGGAAAAAACACTACTTTGTATGAACCACATTAAAAAAAAAAAATGTCCACAGCTAAACTGTCTTCATCAACAGTTATCTTAAATAATCCTTGGTGTTCAGAATCCACCCCCCCACCCCCCCAAAACAGGTGAATGCAACTGCGTCTCATATATGGCCCTGCCTAAATTCAGTTGATGACTCAAAAAAACGTTCTTGAAATATTGTGATAACCAGAATAAAAAGCCTAAAATGAAATGTTAGTTGACCTCTTTGACATTTGACCTTACACCTTATAACCCAAAAGATCACTTTATCTCCTCCTAGTAATGAATACAAAATAGTTGAGATATGGTGATAACAAAGCTAAAAAAATATTAATTTCACATATATAATGACATCTATGACATGTCAACTTTGACCTCCGTGAACTATGGTGATGCATACTAGATGTAGTTCCAAGTTTGAAGTTAATGGCTCATACTGTTCAAGAGAGTGTTAAAGGCAAAAGCCTGAAATTTCAAGGTTAATGACCTCTATCACCTTTCTTTGACCTTTCACCTACATCTGCAAAAATCTAATCAGATCAGTGATAAATACTAGCACCAAGTTTGAAGTTCATACCTCATGTGGTTCTTAAGTTATCATGTGAACAAAGAAAGCGGGACAGACGAACAACCCAAAAACATAATGCCTCCGGCACCACCTTCATGCTAACATAAACTGCAAATTCATGTTTTTATCAAGATAGTGAACATTATTGGTGAGAGGTTCATTTGCATCACTGGTTGTCATGGCAACTACAAAGCTGAAGATGCAAATCTCCTGTCTCTATAAGAACATACAAATCATCACTTGAGGGTAAATTAGAGTGGCCCTATTCTGCCCTCGATCATAAAAATGGGTCTGCCCTTTCTCACTTCCATCTCCACATCTTCTATCTTCTCAGAAAAGGAAATCATTCTTTCCACATCATATATAATATGGTGATTAGAAAAGATCTTCTCATTCTTATATTTTGCAAATTTTACAAAATATATCAGTCCAAAATGCATCTTCAATAATATTTTAGTTCTGCCAACTTGTTATAGGTTTTATAATTAACAATAACACACATGTGCGTTGCCATTGCATACTCAAACTATTTTTACAAAAGTTGTCTTAAATCTCTACATATGTGATGCATTCATGGCTGGATTCTGACTGGTTAATGTCCCGGATTAGTCATCATTTCATAATAACACTTTTCTTACATGCAGCAATATGATGAAATAAAAATAGATATTAATAAATCTATCAGTGTTACTTCACACACAATTTACAATAAATTTGTAACATTTACACAGCACACATATTTGAATCATATAAAATGCATCTATAACACTTTGTCCTAAGAAGTGGAAAACACACTGTCAAACATATATACAACCTCAATAATGAAAATGTGTAAGAATATAGGGATTGCACGATTAATTATAAAATTATATATGTAATCTGATAGAGACATTAAAACAATCATGGCCTAATGTACAGCAAAGGGATAAGACAACATAGAAAATAGGACTTAATGCCTTGATAAAGAAAATTGTAAGAGCACATTTAACTTTAATTGAAATAAGGTTATTTACTATGAAATTCAAAATGAAAGAAAAGCACAAAAAGGATACATTGTTAAAGACAATATTTAACACCTTGGAAGCAATGACACAAAATCAATCTCATGCGTTATTGGCAGCAAGATATATAGGGAAAAAAGCAATGGGTAAAATATTGAAAAAGGGATTTACAGCATTTTGTGGAGAGCACAATGATTGTCAATACGAAATGTCATTTTTCTTTGACTTTCCTCAGAGGCTTTCAGAAGTATTTCAGCTGTACACGTGAGCACATTAATTGCTCAACAGACAATACTAATTGTTTTGCTGCTGAATACCATATGTTGATAATGACTCGCTTCTAATGTCAAACATGTCAAAATGAACAATACATTGCTAACATCTGTAAAAGTTGAGCGGGCAAACAATGCTCTCAATTGAGAGTGCTTCTAGGTGATATTGTTCACATGTTGGTTGTACATCATAAAGGTATCTATTTAAAATTTTCATGCAAAAAATGAATAGTTTGAATTGTCAAAAGATTTATCCTAAAATGTTTGAAATACAAACAGGAAGTTTCAAGTAAAATAGTTATTGTTTAATGTGTAAAAAATAAATATTTCTTTGATTTTTCTTTATTTCCTAAGTGAATTTGAGAAATGCATGCAGACAAAAGTGAACATAATCTTCTGCAAATACCATTTTGGGTGAAATATATTTCTGTGTTTGGTTTCATGGGTTTGCTAAGAAATGGTTCCATTTTGCTTTAAGCCGAAAAGAAGTTGAAAAGCACCTTTAAAACAGAGCCACGTATCATACCTAGCACCAGATGTTAAAAATGAAATACTCATGAGATCGCTGACATGGCATGCTTGTAATTCTCTGGAATCCAACATTGTCAGATTACTTTAAACAATTCTATGTTCTTGTAGTTTTACAGTTTCTTAATCATTCAGCAGCACTGCTGTTTGCTACATAATGTATCATACAATAAATTTGCTCAGCTGGCCAAAAGCAATAAACTGAGCAGTCTACAAATTCCACATGGGACAAATCCTCAAAAACCTTTATTATGTTTTGATTCAAACCATGAATAGCTAAACACAATCTTTCATTAATTTCATTGCATGAAATGCTAAAAATTTAAAAGAACTGTTTTTTTCCTCCAAGTTAAAAAACCCAAAATACCCAAAATATCTAAGAAATTAAAATCTAAGAAATTAAACTAACAACATTATTGATGTTTGAGCCTTCCACATTCAAGATATGGTATCTTTAAAATTGATGTATGATAGGGAGTATATCACCTTAGCATAACATAGTTATATCAATCAAAACATATAACAAATCCATTCCAAATTACAAAAATAAAGCAAAAGAGCTAAGCAATTTTGTTATTTTCATATGGAAGCCATTTATCATCTCATGTAAGATGAAGGAGACAATGCAAATGCTATGGCGTAAACAGGAAACAAAAATTTATATTACAGTTCAGAAGAAAAATATTAATGAGGCACAAGTCAGGGAAGGAAGCCATATAAATACATACAGATTGATTTTAATTGGTTCCTTCATTAGAATTAAGAAGACTTACATTTTATTCCCTTCCATTCCATGGAATACAAAAGTTCTGCATGTGATGTCCTATAAGTTTGAACAAACACTTTTATTTTCTTCATGAAACATATAAAGAGACATACATGTGTACATAGTGAAGGTTGTTCCCAAATTCAAAATGCCAAAGTCAACAAAGAATGAGCAAAGAATACCCCCATATCACACACTTAAAAGCTGTTTATAAATGTTTGTAAAAATAGTGGTACGGAGAGGGTTAAAAATCTTCCCTAATGCACAAAGTGAAGCCATGTGAACAAGTATGGATAAAATTGAAGCTGGTTCCTTTTTAATGACTCATAATTATCATACTCATTGTAAAAACTCTTCAAAATGGCCTCAATGTCAGGAAGCCTCACAAACATAGCTTGTGGGGGCGGTTTCATAACAAATATCATATACTTTATAGGGATGCTTAGTTGAGAAAAAGTCTTGTTACATAAGCTTTAGCCCCCACACATTGTAGAATTGTGATTCACAGTATGCCAAGGCAACAGATGAACAATCCTGCACCAAGAACCCATCATTAGCACAGCAATCATAGACGGTATGACTATTTTCAAATTACTTGCTTCATGAGGTATATGAATTTCAGGGTTCCATGACATTTGCTCCTGCGACAACTGTTCCGGTCTAACTTTGCCATGTTAATCCTAAACCTAAACCTAACCCTAACCCTAACCCTAATCCTCATAATGTCCTTAACAAAAAACCAAATCATGACCCTGACCTTAACTTTTGACCTTTCGAGATATAGACAGAGGAGCAAGTGTCGCAGGAGCAAATGTCGTGTCACCGAATTTTAGAGTTGGTTTCTTACTTCCTACTAAACTCACTGACCACGCATATTGTCACCACTTTCATCCTGTCTCAAACTGCTTCTTCCCTGTCATCATTCTTCCAACTCATTTTTTCATCAAGTTTTCTTCTGTTACTGAATCATTCACATGGCTATTCAACCATATCTGTTTGACTCCTCAGTAAAAACTTGATCTCAAATATCATCTCTCTCCACATCGCCTCCTTCATCCTCATCCCGGTACCAATGAACCAATGATGGTATCATTTCACCTTACCATATCTGTTGGAATATGATGATGCGCTACCATGGTGACCCACAGCATGCATCATACTGGACCACCAACTATGTCCTTGGGATATCCAAATTCCTCTTCCTCCTCCCTCCCCTCCACCTCCTCTACTACCTTCCTATCTATCTTGGGGATGCTGGCATCATCCAGTCCATAGACAAACTCAACATCACCTTCCTCCTCCTCTTCCACATCATCATCCTCTTCCTCGTCGTTCTCGCTTGGTGTAAGCTCCTCTTTCAAGTCTGTCATCAGATGACTTCGCTTCCTCTCACAGACAGGTGCTTGCTCCAGCTCACGACTAGGAGAGGATAAAAATGAAATTGAATAAAGACAATTAAAGGGGAAGTTCACCCCGAAGATTACTTGAGTTAAAAAAATTCAGAAAAAAATAAAGAAAAATATTGGCGAAAGTTTGGACAAAATCCGTTAAAGAATAACGGAGTTATGGAATTTTGAAGTTTTGATTTTGTGACGTCACATGCGAGCAGCTCCTCCATTATGTAATGTGATAAATATTCCATAAAATACAGTTTTCTCAGAAAATTTAGAATATTTTCGTCTGTGCATTTGATATATTGTCAGAAATGTTATTCAATACTAGATTCTGAAAAGAAACAACATTAATTTATCGTGGAACGTAAAAAAAAATGCGAATATATGGAATATTTATTACATGACCAATGGGCAGCTGCTCGCATGTGACGTCACGAATCCAAAACTTTAAATACTCATAACTCTTTTATTATTTGACCGATTTTCACCAAACCTTCGCCAATATTTTTCTTTATTTTTTCTGCATTTTTTAAACTCAAGTAATCATCAGGGTGAACTTCCCCTTTAAATGGAGTATTCAATCTCCAAATTCTGAATATTTTTTTATTTGCTTACAGAGAATAATTACAAATTGAAGAAATTTATTAATATGGAACAGTAATATTCAAGGGCATAACTATGACTTTACCCTATGGCAACATCCAGAATATACATGAAGTTGTCCTAATTTGGTGAGCTTCTCTAGGTTCTCTTAAAAATATTGAGAAAAATATCATAGAGGTCTAATAAAATCAGATTACAATGAGAGCATATGTCCTATACAGCTATGCAGAGGAGATCATGCCCAGTGATCAATGAAGAAAAAAAAATCACATCTAAAACTTGGGCTCTTGTGAGTCAATATCTCATATCTGTTTGTAAATTTAGTGGCACAAAAACACATAAGTTAATCCATTATAGACATCATATAAGCCATATCATCAGGACGTATCATTATTATTGGCCTTTTCTCTTCAGATGGTATGATAGACGAAGGTTTGTCTTACAAGAACTCATAGGCATCCTCCTCATCTTCCTCCATGGGTTGAGCTGAAGGATAGGTACCAGACACCCCAGAGCTACTGGGTTCAGTCACATTGGAGGTATGGTTGTAGAGATGTCTATGAGCTGTTCCTGTAGCTTCAAACCGACGGGCAAGTTTGTACAGACCCTCACAGAAATGCTGTCCCATCTCCTCCAGCATGGCTGTCGATACTTGAAGACCCTAGAGAAGCAGACAATAAGAGATTCCATTGAATGTTTTTGTTTGGTTATTGGAGTACTATTTCACTTCTGAAAATGCATTTTGAAAAATCAATCCATAAGGTTGCAGGAAACGAGATTGGTGGGTGTCACACAGATGTCGTAGTCAAGTGGTTTGAAAACTTGACTGTAGATGTGAAGGTCATAGGATTGGCACCTGAGCATGGGACTAATGTCCTTTGGCAAGACATAATTTTCTACATATGCCACTCTCTACCCAGGTGTAGTAAATGAGTCACTGGTAGGAAGTAGTTCCTTGAGTGCTGTGAGCCCATTTAGAATTCCCCCCCCCCCAAAAAAAAAAAAGACTGACTTGTTTTAGTCCACAAATATTTGATATAGGATTTGAGGGCAACAACTGCCTATGATAGTGGAAGGGTTAAACAAAAACAATGCTCCTATCACATGATCTATAAACTTACCTTATACTTTCCCTGGTCAAAGCCACAGTATGTACTCTCCATGGTGTAACTCCTTGCCACACCCATCTCTCTCCATACCACTACTCTAGCAGCCGACTCCTTGCCCTTATCTACAGCAAAGCTACAGTTACTATGGGAGAAAGCTGGGGCTAGGTTGCTCAGGATACGGGGAAGAGTCTAGAGGGTAAAGTAAATAAGAAGAATTATGAATGATGGTATCATTATCAGCATCAGTATTACAACGGTCATCATAAAAACCATAACTACCACCACTATCAATGTTATTATCATTATCGTCATCACCATTATCATCATTGCCATCATCATTATCACTGTCACAATCTAACCTTTCATTACCACCACTCGCTTTGTAGTCAACATCATCTTCTTAATCATCATCATCATCATCATCATCATCATCATCATCATCATCATCATCATCCCACTTTTAAACATTCTCGCCCTTCTTCTCATGAACATGAGGTCTCGTCCAAACTGCACTTAATATTTCCATTATTTTATTTTGAACAAAAAAATAAAGGAAAAAAAAAACTGAAAAAAAAGCATCAATATTTACATGCAGAAATGCTGGTAGAATATATTTCCCCAATAAGGTTAAGTTCTGAAAGTAGACCTCTTGTCCAAGTTTACCTTGTAGCTTGTATCTTCGACTTTAGCACCAGAAACCCCTGATGGGATTCCAAACTTATTCAGATCATCAGGGCTGTAAGACATGGCTGCACTGTTGCCATACATGAACACATTCTTCTTCCTGGAATGCCCATGGAAATCACAGTACACCTATCAAGAATAACAACACAGGTTTTATTTGGAGAATCAACCTATATTAGCTTTGTTTCTCAGAAAGTTACCAAGAAAAAAAAAAATGATGACATCAGAGTTTCTTGAAAGATATGCTAGAGGGTAAGGTGGATGCAACACAGAGGTGAGCCAAGAACCAACCAGGAAGAAAATGATAACCTATTGACCACTAATCCTGTGGAGGTGTTGTGGTACAGTGGTTCATTCATTTGACTCTCAATCCAAGGGTTGAGGGTTCGAATCCCAGCCCGGCACTAGCGTCTTTTGGCAAGACATTAATCCACGTTTGCCACTCTCCACCCAGGTGTTAAATGAGTACCTGGCAGGATTTATTCCTTGAAATGCACTGTGCGCTGATTGCCAGGGTAATAATATCCAAACCCTTTGGAAGCGCGTAGAGACGTTATTTCATAATGTGATATGCGCTATACAAGAACGGTATATTATAATTATTTATCATTTAAGCCTGTAATAATTTGGGCTGCATGTATGGAAAATTTGTGTTCAAATTGTATCAAAAGGTTAAACTTGGAGTGGACTCAGACTGATAGACTCTACTAGCATTGCAGAAAACCGAAAAGTGGGGAAAGGCGTTGCAATCAAAATCATATGAAAGACAAATAGATAGATAGATAGAATAAGACCAAACAGAATACTAACCAGTGGACTCCTGTCAATAAGATTCATATACTGAAGTAGACCCTTAGTATGATAGATGGTTGGGTGTAGCTCTTTGATTGGTACTAACCAACGTCTGTTAAGATCCTCCCCACTCAGAGAACAACGATGGCTGTTAATATAAAGCAATACGTTGTATATTTTCAACAAAGTGAATAAAGCAGCTCATTATCATGTCAACACGTTGGTGTGCATAGTAAAACAAACTAACATAATGGTCAAATTTGAAGTAGCAAGATGTATGTACATAGCATCCAAATTGTTTTCCAACAAATTACCACAAGTGTAAATCAGCAACACTTCAACTAAAAATAGCTATATATAATGATGAACTAGCCTGTCTTACTTTGTTCAGCAGACCAATCATTAAGGCACCATGTCTTTATAACAATTTTAAGACCCTGGCTGATGCAGAATTACATTTCATACTGTAGGTTACCTGCATTTTGACTGTATAGACAGGTAACAAGTCAGTTTAGTAGTTTACAATTAGTCAATGGGGATACACGTGTCCGCAAAGCTTAATAAAATTCTGCACTCCACTATTTTAAGTCCCAACACATTATTACAGTCTATTAATTTGTTCAATGATACCACATGCTTTTACACATATTCCCCCTTCACCTGTCTATATCTTTCATTAAATTTTACTAAACTGTGTAAATTGATCAGAT
Organism: Heliocidaris tuberculata; assembly: GCA_025618425.1. Lineage (NCBI taxonomy): Eukaryota > Metazoa > Echinodermata > Echinoidea > Camarodonta > Echinometridae > Heliocidaris > Heliocidaris tuberculata. Next base: position 2,965,361 of record CM046839.1, read on the forward strand.
GCGCATGCGCAAGTTATCAAAATGCAACCATGACAACATCGAAAACATTTTTAGAAGAGAGTCATTTTCACATCCACTACACTCAAGTTGATCAGCTTTAAGTCTAACGTCAGTCTCTCTTAATTTACATCAATTTCCCAACTAAAGTTCAAGTTTGGTAAGTTTGAATTAATGTTAAACCTGATATCTTTATTTTGTAGCAATGTTTATTAATATATTAATTATTCTTAGAGTCATTTCATGTTATTTCATTGCAATTTAATTATGTACTCCTGTCGTTGTTGGAGGGGAGCTTTTTAACATTGATAATCCATGTACCTATCACATAATCTTGTATCTCAGCCGCAATGAAATATTTTACAAGGTTACTTTAGGACAGTTTAGTCTATACATCTTATTTCGTTAATATGTTTTAGAATAGTTCCATCTTGTAAAGATTTATCTCGTCTTCTCGATGATATGATTTTATCGATCTACTATTGAATGTGAATTATCGTATTGTTGTAAATTTAGCTCCATAAAATTGTTTTTGTTCTTAAAAATGAGTAAATTATGAACTCAGTCGTTTCTGGTTTTTGTGCGCGGGGCACCTGTTTGTGTGTACCGTTTTTATTATACGCGCACCCCTGTGGGTGAATGCGCGTACCTCTACCCCGGCTACCCTGGATGGAGAAATGACAAAACAATGATACCATTGTGACGTAACAATGATGTTAAAGGGAGCCACCGCTCGATATCCATGTACGTTCAATTTCATTCGCTTGCCCCTATTACAAGGCCGTGCATAACAACAATCTTGGAGCAGCGAACAAAACTGCCGTCGAGGGTGGGGTAGTTTGTCAGTTGGGTTTTTCAGTTCGTCTTTCTTCGGTCGAATGCGTGCTGCATACACACAATTCATGCGTTTACCGAAGATGTACGGAGATTCCTGAATATTACCCGAGCCGGGCCAAGCTCCAAAACACCACGATTGGCGACTTTTCGTTCCCTTTAATATGATGTAAATAATAATGTTACCGTGCATATTGTGTTTACATGTACATGACTGTATTTTGTTATTTGTGTACATCTACTTCAAAATAATAACACAACGTGTTTTTAACAGGTGAAGTGAAATTCTTAAAACCGACTCTTCAGGTCAGCTTTGGTCCGGTAGACAGGCAGCTAGCTGTATTCTTTCTAAGCCGTATAAATCAACGGTAATTATAATCCATTTAAGGTGTAAATAATGAATTCCATTAAATGTGATTAGATTGAATTGTAAATATTTTACTGTACCACGTCGGCAATGTTGTAATTAATTAATTGATTGTAATTAATTGTAATCGCTTCATTGTTGTGTTAATAATCGCCATCAATATTATAACCGATATATGTTAATATTAGTATTGATATTATTAGAATTTTATTATATTCATCGTCCTTATTATAATAATAATCATTCTTTTTATCGTTATTATGTTTCTCATGCAGTGCAGGGTCTCAAGCAGCCCGTCTCTGCGTTCACAGTGTTGCGTTGAAGTTTAGTTTTTATTTTGTCATTAAGCTTATCCAGTTGTAAATTCTTTCGTTTCCAATTGTCATGATAACTAAAATATAGATAATAAAGTCATTATCGAAGTTTAATACGATTAATCTACCAGCGTCGTTCTTTCTCCTCCAATCTTCAGTTTGAATAACGGGTTAAAAATCATTTAAGTAAATAGTTGTTAATTCAAGTTGTGCTCTCCCACTTTTAGTAACTTAACCCAATACCGAGAGGCCACAAATTTTGGCCCGTCGGTGACAAATTTAATCCATGATCAAAGATGGAAACGCTATAAAAACATTCATTCTGACCTTCCATTGATGACTCCATCAGGATTTAGCATAGGTACAATCTTAAAGATGAAAATCTCCCTTAGAGCCTGTGCAGTCGGATGAGTACTCATCAAAAACTTCAGAGAACCCTTCATAATGAAAGAACTGTTGCTCTCTCCCGGATGAACACGGGCCGAAAGGAAGATGTACCTTCTACACCCTGAAACAGACAAAAGAGAGTGGAAAAGAGGTCGGAGAGTATTCATTAAGAACTTCAGAACACCCTTCAGGATAAAGAACTATTACTCTCTCCGGGATGGACACGGGCTGGCAGGAAGATTTACCTTCTACCCCCTGAAACAAACAGATGACATGAAGGTATTCTTGAGAATAGGCCATTTTCGTAATGCATTCAAATTTAAGGCTTACCTCTTTGTCAAACTCCTGGTGATGAACAATTACAACCGCCTGTTACAAGTCATTGCATTTCAATAGTCAGAATGTAGATTGCATACATTTAGTATTGATAGGTTGGGCAAGCCAAAATGTTTGTCCAACCTAACAATGCCTAATACATGCAATTCACATTCTGACAAAAGAACAGCTTTGTACAGGTGAATGCAATAGTTTGTCACTAGACAAATGTGTATAAATTTGAATACATTAAGAAAACGGCCTATTGGAAAGCACCATCATCTCTATCTGAAGACTATTTCACAGGTCTATGAAGATTCATTTGGTTATTGTTTTTTTTCCTTGCATGTTTTTTACTTATACATGTGACGTTTTCACACATGCTATCTGGTATACCATCTTCAAAACGTTTCTTTTGTTTGATATAAGCTTAACAAAACAAGGTTTTTGGGATGTCTTCTAAAAAATAGTGTTTTGACTACTCTGAAGATCATTTGAAGTTTAAATTATGCATCTATATATGGAAAATCACTTACTCACTCATGGAATAATTCCCCAAACTTTCAATCACTTTTGAACAAAATTAGCAGATGCCTTACAGCAAGTGCTTTGGACATATTGATACACAAGAATGAATTCAACTCTCCTGATATTATTAGTAGAAACTATTTGACTAATGTTCCTATTACATAATCCATACTGATGAGAGATAACAGAATTCACCGATGACTTACTGAATTGAGTGATGCCCTCTTTGTCTAGAGTTGTAGGGTTGGCTGTGATAGTGAGTACTGGACATTCATTGCCTCCTAATGTCAGGCACAGGCTCTGCCTCCTGAAGTAGATGTCACTGAATTCTCCTAGACTAGCTTGAAGCTTACTCAGGTGCACCTGTAATCAACATTAAGATTTCCATTTGTAAGTAAGTCACCATTTGGGAAGGAAATCGAGGGATTTTTGTAATCTAGTAGATAGGAATGATTTTTATCATACAGAAGCTTCACAGTCTTTACAGGGTGCAATATTTCTGTTGAAATCTCACATCAACTACAGAGAGTTTTATGTGAATGGCTCTAGAACACATGATTTCAATCTTCAAATCTGCACTGTCATTTGGGAAACATCATTTCCTTGAAATTTGGAAACTTTTTAGAGTATTATCCTGCAAGTTTCGACACATGCACATTGTGAGATATACTTGCATAAGCTTGAAAATGGAGCCGTGAAACCACATTATTTCCAAGATGCTTTGGTTTGGGTGTTTATTTGATCTTGCAAGAAGGCATGCAGCTCTAAATCTTTAGGTCCTATCTAAATGAATTGCTTAAAAAAGATACAATATCCTAACCTGAAGTGTAGTGTACGTGTAGGGGTAATGATAAGCCAGGTAGCAGATGTCCTTGTCATGCTTGAAGGTCAAGGTACAGGCAAAGGTGAAGTATGTCTTGCCCTTCTGACCTCCGGTGGCTGCTGTGCTGCGGCTGTAGTTGTTCTTGTAGTAGGCGATCTCTGACCCTACCCTCTCCCAGTGAGGTTTGCCTTCCATGGCTTCATGAACGGAGTACATCACTGGCTGCATGCCTGGTGTGAAACATAGACAGACAAAAAGAAAGAAATTAAAACATTGTACAGCATATATCAGGTACAAAACAATGTTTTTGCACTTCCACAGTGCATTGGATAGTATTACCATGGCTTTATTTCTGGCAGCTATTGACAGCATATATTGCATCTACAGGAATAAATCCTGCTAAGTACCCACATATTTCACCTGGGTTGAGACAGACAAATGTAAATGAAATACCTTGTTTAAGAACATAAGCACTGGGCAGATATTCAAACTTTCCACCTATCGATTGAGAATCAAGGAAATGAACCACTATACCACAGTGTGCCCACAACTAATCCTTGTTATTAATATTACAGGTGTACTGAAATATACAGCTGTTTGAAAGATGTCATACTGTTGTTCAACACTACTTTAGTATTTAGAAATATATTCCCTGCACCTTGAAGAGAATTTTTTTTTGAAAATTCAATTTGCAGACCTAGGTCCTGACCCATAAAAAATAAAGAGTCCACATATCAATCACAAATGAATAATCACCTATCTTGTGATTGATATCAATGTCAAGTTGAGATAAGATTGATATGAATCAATCACAACTCCTTATCACAAGTTGGGGCCCTGACAAAGAGTGAACAATGAAATCACAACGGACAGTGAAAGACTCATGACTTACCATAGTTGAACTGACTATTAGCCTTCTCACAGTTGATGATATTGAAGCGATACCGTATACCAGCCTGCATGCCAGATACCTCAAAGTAGAACCACTGATGATGATGGTTGCTGTTGATGTCTGATCTCAGGATTAGATCATACTCATGTTTCCTAACCTGTACCAGGAGAAACAACAGAAAAGTTAAATTGATACACATTGATTTCTCAAATGCAACTTGAAAACAGGCGTCAAATGTGACCAAGACAGCTCAAATTGCAAATAAAACAACCGAGTAAATTGGGGAAAAGGATGATTTCTCTGAACAGATGTTATTGATTTTTGTTTCCATAAAATAAGAGCAATCAATTGTTCACATTATTACATGATATCTAAGTTGGTTCTATGGAGATAAACTGTAAGTGTTATATATCAGTGGAAAGCTAGGAATCTCTAATTTCAGAAAAGACATGCTCACACAACCAGAAATCATCCAGAAATGATTTCCAGTGGCTTACTGGGTGTTGTGAGTAAATTGATCACAAATACATTCAAAAAGACATGATGGACAAAATGGTGCAAGAGTGCACAGTTTAACAAGAGGGATTTACTCTTTATCACAGGAATAACTATGATTGCAACTCAGCCTTACCTGAATAGCTCTCCTGAGATTACCACACTCAAAGAGAGAATTGAAAGACAGACTTGGTGTCTCCCCATCTGCTCTAGATTTAGAACTGCAAAGAGACATAACAAATGAGAAATTATGTTCATAGTTTGTACAGTAATCTACTTTCAAGCAACATACAGCCAAACAAAAATATATATGCATAACCCTAATTCAGAGCTGCCAACCTCACTTGACCAAAAATCTTATGATTTTACCATAAAAATCCTATTTTCAGAAAAAAAATCCTATTCTTAACTGTCGTGTACTTTCCTACACAATATCTCAAGGATTGCGAATTTTGTTTATTTTGTAGTAATTTATACATGTATACAAGTACATGTATGTAATTTATTTAGTGACTTAACTACATGTACAGTGTACATGTTATTGATGATGAATGATCCTATTCTAATAAGGGAACTTCACTTAACAATTACCTCATTTACTTTTGAGACCCTGATGCCGCTGCTGCCGCTGTTGTTGCTGCTCCCTTACACTTTGTTAACAGTCTATCACTAAATTTCATTTCATAGCAGTTTTGTCCTTTAGACTGGCATGTTGCCTTCTGAGTGAGAATATCACTTAATGTTGCAGTACTCAAACTGGACCTAAACTCTGTCTTGCATACGCAATCATGTACAATGTCAATGAGAGATACATAAACACACGGAGACACATAGTTATTTTTTTGATAAATCGTATTTTATTGAGAAAAATCCTAGTGTCGTATTGTCACTGAAAAATCCTATGAAATAGGATAAAATCGTACTATTTGGCAGCTCTGCTAATTACAAATTAGACAAATATATCCTCTGAGAGAGTCAAAAGAAATCAAAGAGAAGCCAGAGGTATCTATTTTTGTACTGGCAAGGCTGACACAGAAGACATAGGTAAGTCTTCATTACTTCTTTCAAAACCAAACCATTCAAATGTTTTCACTGGAACTCTTCAGAGCAGAAGGGGGGTGACCCCTCCCCTTCTAAAAATAAATAAATGGGGCAAGATAAAATCTGCAATGTGATGGATGACTTACTTGTGTGCTCCATTATTGGCTGGATTAAAACGTGTTGCTCCATTCTTCATGAGCTCATCTAGATCATAGACAGTCTTCTCCATCACTTTATGTGAGTGGATCATCCTGTCAATGTCTTCAAACACAAGGCACCTGTAAAGATACAATTGAAATGAATGAGTTCATCTATATCATAGACAGTTTTGTGTGACAAGATCATCCTAATGAGTATCTTCAAATACAAGACACCTGCAAAGATACAACTATCATACTGCCTGCACAGAGGCGTAAGGACGTACAACTCTATGTTATAGGATAGGAGATAATGCCCTTCTGGCACTCAGCAGACAATATGAGACTTCACACTGATCATAGACAGTCTTATGTCTTTATGTCTTCATAAATTGATACAATAAACATGCAGGATTTTATGTTGATCATAGGCAAGTTTTTATCTGTGGATCATCCATACTTTAAGACATCATTCAGAGAAACCATGATCATGATGAAACCATAAACACCCACAGATACATCAGTTTGAATGGTAACTTACATGACAACTGGCTTCTTTTCAAACATGCCCCCAAATAATTTTTTTATTCACAAGATACAAAGTATTACATTATCTTTGAGAAGAGTGGAAATGATGACCTGCCATTCATAAAAATACCTATATACCCAATTAATATTGAAAGCTCAGGAAATTTTGACCACATAAATGTGTCCAACTTAGCTGTAAATCTCTTCATGATCAACATTAGCCAGAGAAAAAGCATAGCTACAATGATAATAATAACAATAATAATAATAATAAACCGTTCTTGTATAGCGCATATCACATTATGATAAAACGTCCCTATACGCTTCCAAAGGGTTTGGATATTATTACCCTGGCTTTAGCTCCAGTTGCCGTAATCAGCGCACAGTGCATTTCAAGGAATAAATCCTTCAAGGTACCCATTTAACACCTGGGTGGAGAGTGGCAAACATGGATTAATGTCTTGCCAAAAGATGCTAGTGCTGGGCTGAGATTCAAACCCTCAACAATTAGAATGTGACATAATTTTATTGATATCTCTGCATCAATACAGCAGCTATTGATAAGATAAGGATTTTTTTTTGCATTGCAAATGCTTTTTGAGGTCTCCGCTACTTCTAATTACATGTACTTGCAACAGCTGCCATGACATGAATTAGGAACAATGCTCACCTTTGAACACTTGCTGGTTTATCATAGAACTCTTCCACTAAATCAACGCAGGAATGTCCATGTATTTCAGGATGGGCTATCCTACGGAATGGAAGTACTCGCTTTGTCTTTGCTAACGTGTCGCCATACATATCAGGTTTCACTTCATCCAAACTGATCTCCTCTGTCATCAACATCTCATTATTTGAACTCGGGACATCGTTTGGACTGCGCAGAGTCATCCTCGAGATCGTCATCGATGACCTCACAAAGTCGATGCTCTCTGTGGGGTGCTCATCACCTATGCCCCAAAGACCATGAGCTGTTATTTGACGTTCGGGGCTGGTGTACTTCAAACCATTACCATGTTTTGTTCCTTTGGTAGGTGAATGGCTACGCCTCAGGTTGTGGTAAGAGCGTGACTGCTTAGCAGATACCCTAGGGTTAGTAGTCCTGAATGATGAAGGCACTGAATCTGGTGTTAAGTCTGTATTCATTGCTGAACCTCCTAGGTTAAAGTGTCCTGCAAAAGTAGAGTCTTCGTTCTCTTGTGAGAACCATGAATTAGAGTTAGCCTTAGCGGGGCCCTGTCTAGTGGAAGGCTTTGTCGTATCAATGTTTGTATCATCACTAGAGTGATAGTTTGTGACAAGACCGCCATACTTTGACAGGTTTGGCAAGCTGAAGCGGTTCTCTCTGAGGTTCTGTGTTGCGCCTGTCCTGGAGCTTCCTCTAGGAAGGTCAGACTTGGCAGTGGGGATGTGGATGGTGACACCAGCAGATCGTTGAGATGGGTCTTCAAGTTCTGCTTCCTCAGGCTCAGTCATATGCTACAAAGACAGGTCAAAATTATTACCCAACATGTATATCAACACCTTATCAATACAACATCATATTTTTGAAAGACATACCTTTCTATTTATATAGTCCAGATCGTCTTAAATTCTTGTAAAGAAATATTGGCACACAAATGTAAATGTATATCTATAAATCTCTATCTCATCAATAGGCTTAAATACATCTTAATGAGGGTAAAAACTTTTTATTTCTATTACCTAGTAGTAAACTGCATGGTGATATTTTGCAACTATTAACAACATGTATGAGTAACTATAATATGGGAGATGGCTGCATCTGATAAAAGCTGTACAGATATTAACAACAGCTATATACTTATCTGACTTCCAGACCTTTGTGCATTTTTGTGCATAATTCCACTTTTTTCAATGATATATTTGGTCCTGAAGGCCCTCTTTTTAGCTTTCTTGATGTACAAGATATTATGTAACCTCTTCATGTAAAAACATTAATTTCCAAGAGCATGAACACTGTACTTCTGATTTAGAAGTAAAATTTTCATACCCATCTCATCTAAACAAATGTAGCATTCATACATGAAGTAGTTCCTTCTAAGTTTCTACCAAAAGTACTTCTCTTTACCTCTTCAAAGTCTGTGAGTTCTGGGAAGAATTGGAGGTAGTTTGCTAGATCTTCAGGTGTCCTTTGCTGGGTCTCTGATGTCGTTTGTTTATCTCCTTCTCCACCTTCTATGCCATCACCCTATCAAGGTTAAAAGTTAGAGGTAAAAAATTACCAGGTCTTTGCTGAATATTTCTTTCATAGATTCTTCACTGCAGTGAGAATAACAGAAAAGAAACATTAAAGTGTAGCATATGTATGCCATGTGTAGAATTCATTTAATGCCATCACAGTTCTCATAATGGTTTGATAATTGATATAACCAGGCAATACACCATCCTCTTTGTTGATTTTACAAGTATTTGGGGTGAATCTCATCATCATTTAAATCTGTAACAATCTATTAATTTGTGTAAGTCTTTCTGAAAACAAAGGCTATCCCTTAATTAGGGGGTATTAGAGGTGATCTTTTTACTTTTTAAAGTTTCAATTGCTTTTATAACATATTAAGAGCAAGGAAGTTTGTTCACTTTCCAGAGTTAAGTCCCTCTTTATTTTTTTATTTATTTTTTTCAAATTGGCCAATTTTTTTTCGCTGATGAGAAGGATCATTTTATCTGCAGCAGTTAATGGTTCATGAATTTGAATACATTTGTAAATGACGTGAGGGCAATCTCTTTACTTTTTGAAGTTCCTCCTCTTTGTTTTCATCACCACTACTGACATCATCATCCTGATCGTCGCTCTCATCGATCACGTCATCACCTACAAAGAGGTAAGAAAATGAGATGTAACATATATGTACATATATTTCAATTTGAAAAGGAATTACTTGTCTGTGCACGTGGCAATTGATGAATGAGGAATATGAAGAAAGTAGATAGAAACATAACATTTTAGCACAATAATGTATCAAATCATACATCTACACCAATACAGAGGCAACATAATAACGTTCATGTAAATAAACAATATATTCTTTATTTCGTGTCTATAAGGACATACACATCATTTCTAAAAGGCATGTGCTTTATACACTGTTTTGAGAAGTGATTCTCTCCTAATTGTGTGAGTGGATAGGTTGAAGAGCATAACCATTCATCATGGATTTTACCATATGGTATACCACAAGAATTCCATATTTTCAATTTCACTTCAAGGCAACATTATTAAATACAGATACAGTTACATGTATGTCACATGAAAAACAAGGTATATATATTCATCAGGTCCCTGGAAAATGCATTCATCTGTATTAAAATAGTAATCCTAGCATCACTGTTTTTCATATTGTCAAAGCAGTCCTTGATAATAATAATAATACTAGTTTTGTATAGCACATAGCACATTTTGATACAATGTCTCTATGCACTTCCAAAGTATGTTGGAAATTATCATCTTGACATTGATGTAGATGATACTAACCATTGGTGGGTTGTAGGAGTGCATGACCCTCTGGAACCATGGGAAGACTGAATGGCACACTGCTCCTAATGGTAGGCACTGGTAGACGGTTCTTTGGGAAACACTTCCTCAGGATGATACAGATGAGGTTTACTATCGTCTCAACATCCTTGCCTGAAGGAGAAAAAAAACAGATGTTAACAGTTTAACCCTCTTGTTACCAAATACCCGAAGCATCATGGACTTTATACATCATATGTCAGTGTATCATCCTGGCAGGGTTAATGCTCATGGTAAAACAAGCCCATAGCATTCACAGAATTTCTTCATGAAATGTACCAAGTATCCTTCGACTACACTTGGGTCAAAAGAGACAATTGTAACTGTATTTTACCTAACACTGGACCAAGTTGTTATACCTTGGCTATGTGATTTGATTTTTGTGTAAAATGTATCCTGTCTTTAATTATATTTCACTTGTACAGCACATAGAGGAACTAATATTTATTATGCACTTAATAAATGAGGTATTATCCTATTCATACATATTAAAAACAAGTACTTACTTGAGCTATTTGCCATGGAGAGGGCAGCATTAAAGAGTACCTTAATACCATCACAATCTGAAAACGTCTTCTTTCCCGATTCTGAAATAGAGTGTAAAAACAAAAAGTTTTGAATAATAAAGCATGCGGGTAAATTCAAAATAGTTTGACATCAATTCATGTCTGACATACACAAATGCAGAAGACTCTTAAATTCATGAAATATTGTTATATGGTAAAGACTTGAAATCTGTCATGCTAACAGAGGACCTAGCCACCTGAAAGTACATGAATTCACATTGAAGAACGAAACTGAAATAACTCGAGTGGTGTGAATGAAAGAACGCAGATGGTGAAATGAACGAACATAGTACTCACTGAGTGTAGTGATGTTCTTGATGACATTGAGAATACCTTTACGTATACTGGTATGTCTGTTTCTTACATCCCCTTTCTGCCACTCACAGAAAGCATGCACCAAGATTGGCATCCCTCCCTGACCAATTGCACGAGCTGAGTTGCTTTCTAAAGGGAATATACGCAAGGAAAACATGTACTAGTAATTCACATGAGCTGAGTTGCTTTCTACAGATACCAACAAGAAGAGATACTAATAATGATGATTATAAGTACCACACAGTAAAGCACTGCCCACAGAAGTCATCATCTATTCCATTAACTTTTTTCAAAGTAAATGAAATATGTAATTTCTGTGAAACATAAAGCACCGAATTATGATCTTCAAAACTTAGCATCAGGCTTATCCTTGGAATCCAAATATGACTCTTCTTCAATCGCTTGTACAACATATAAATAGGCATGTATGCTCTGGTGATGATAGCTCTGCAGTCAATTTCTCACACTAGTCAAAATCTGACCTTCAACCCCTGGACCAAACACTATACCTCACCATATCAATTACCAAACATGAAACCTAATCAAAACCCAAGCCCTAACCTTATATCTTTATAACAAATAAAACCACCAAAAAAATTGTTACAAAAGCAAATCTCATATCACCCTGCAATCACAAGATACCTTTATAAATGGAGGAGAACTTACTTGATTTCACAAGAAGACTTAGGGCTTCAAGAGCACTCCTGCACAAATAAAAATACAAGAAAAAATATCTAGTGGTTGTGTAGAGTAAAAGCACAAACTGTTTCAAAATTTAAAATTTTACATGACTGAATGACTGAAAGAACTAACTTTAATGCCTAAAAAAAGATTTAGTATGCCTTCAAAGGCAATTCTAGATTTTTTTTTCCAAATAGAATTGAAATTGGTATTAACACAAAATAGTTATTTCTAAACAATATTTGTCTTTCTTCCACCTTTAACTACATGTAGGTCTCCATTCATTGCCATTCCATTGCTCTCCTCACACTGGCCTTCTCGCCAGTACATAACAGTTCTTGGTGTTGATACCAAGGGTGAGGAACTTCAGAAAATAAAAACCATGTGTAGATTCCCAGAACAAGGGTATTGACAAGGATAATAACTCAGTCAATGCCTACTTTTAATCTCCAAAGGTGTTTTGGTCCTCCCAAACCACCTCCCTGTTATATCATAAGGCCATATTTCACTCAGTGTGGAACAATAAATGTGTCAGTGCATACTTTCAAAGTTGCTTTGGTCCTCTCAGATCGGCCCATGGGATTCGGTTAAGCCATATTTCTGTCAATTTGAACCATGCATAAACTTTCTTTATGCCAAGAAGCCTACCTTACACATTTTCTTTCTTTCCATATCCATACAGACTAAATACTATAAAATAACTTATCACCAAAAGTCTGTAAGGGAGAATCAAATTTACAATTTCTAGAACAGGTTAATTTCCTTAGTTATGAATAAAAATCACTGATAATGAAACTCAAATGATCAAGGTTGATGGAGTTCAATTTTGGTTAACACAGTTGTAAATTTAACTGGGAAACTGTACATGCAGAGAGAGGCGTACTGGTAATACCTTAGCGCTGGGTGATGTCTTTTTCCACAAACAGAGATGATCTTGAGAAGAGAGCTGACTGCACCTGCTTTACCCAGATGGGATGAATTTACAGCTAAATAAAGGCAGAATAGATAGAGAGTATTACAAGGGGGAGCAGGGACCATCTGCTTTAAAAAGATAGATATATTTACAGCTAATAAAAGAAGAATACATGTTGGTGACAAGTATTACAAGGGGGAGGTGACTGCACCCAATTTACCCAGATGAGAAGAGTTCAGAGCTAAATGAAGGAAGAATGGATATAGAGTATCATATGGAGGATCTAATAATTCTAAATGCCCCTGTTTTACCAAGATGGGATGAATTTACAGCTCATGAAGGAAGAATAGATAGAGTATAATAAGGGGGAGCTGACTGCACCCTCTTTACCGGGAAAGAAAACATGTACATTTACATGCAATAAAGATATACTGTTAATAGATGTAGGGTACTACAATGGGAGCTAACAGGAGCTGGCTGCACCTGTTTTACCAAGATGAAATGAGTTTACAGCTGATGTGAGAAGAATATATTTTTATAGAATTTTACAACTAAATGAATAATGAATAGATGTAAGCATTATAAGGGGAAGCTGACTGAAACTGCTCGACTGAGATGGATTGCCTTTACAGCTGATTAGCGAAGAATAGAAAGTAGACTGTGATTTTTAGGGTGTCATGCATTGTTTCACTGAAAATTTGTATTCACAAATAACTTATAATATTTAAGAGGCTATCAGTTATAATACCACTAATAACATTTTCCATGACATGATACAGAATCAGTCCAATAGTTTGTGGGTAATATGACAACTGAGATGACAAACACAAAGGAAAAAAATGAATAATTACGTGTCTATGGAATTTTACATCATGCTGTGGGGGGCTGCCATTTTGATCAGTAATGAAGGCAATGGACAATATTATAAGCACCCAAGCTGTATCACACACAAAATATCTGTGTGTTTTAAGATGCAAGAGAAAATAGTGTTGACTAGAACTCCTTTTTGAAAATGCAATTATGACATCAATGAGCATGTATCAAGATGACATGAAACTCTATAACATAAATCTGAAGGAATAAGCTCTTTAAATAAGATTGCAGAGTAAATTTTGTGAATTTGAACAATACATGTAAGCTGTACTCACAGTTTGTAGAGTATATCTTGAGGACTTGGACCATAGGCTGGACCAGGTCTAAGTTGCCTGTGTTGACTCTCACAATGGCCAGTGTAATGGGGAGAGCTCCACTCAACCGGGCCTTCACACCAAACTTACGATCTATCAAGAGAAAGGATGAAAGAGAGAAAGGAAAAGAGAGAGAGAGAGAGAGAGGGAAAGAGAGAGAAAAAGAGAAAGAGAGACAGAGAGAAAGAGGTGGAGGGAGGTGCAGTGTGGTTATGAAAGAAGAACATGTTAATACAATTGTGGGATCTCTTGCTGTCACTGCAACATTTTATGGCATCAATCCTGCCTTTGTGACAACCTCTATTAAACAACAAACTGTTTTTTTCTGTTGCCTCTCATGAAGATATGTACATATTTAGAAGGCTACAACAGAAAGGCAAAATCTTCATCGTGTTATGTAATCATTTTCATCTTAAAGTTAAAGAAAGAAATTTTTTTTTTCTCTGATTACTATCAATCTTTGTTCCTTTGAGTCACACAAATAATTGTTCCAATCCAGTTCTTAAAAAAAATCATAAAGTTCATGAATGGCAAAATAAATATCCATCTTGATGGATCACTATCTAAATGTGCCCTACATAGAAAGATCATACCTTTCTACAAGACTTAGGCCATCCTCCGTGTTTAGCCTCATTTAATTTTAGTCTGACTGTTGCAATATGCAAATTTTGAACCTGTAATTCTGATAGTGCTTTATATATTGATAAAATTGCTTACCTTTAGGACCAACTTTTGCCATGACCTGATGCAGTCCAACGATGAGTTCTTCACAGGTGGGTTGCTGCTTGGATGCTGTACCAAGGGCTGTCAGAAGCACCTGGGTCGCTCCCCTATTTACCATACTCTGAGCTCTCTTTATAGATTGCAGGAGCTCTAGAAGACTGTATGTCACATTCAGAGATACTTGGCTGTCTTTGGAACTCTGTATGAAGCATTAAAAAAAAAAGAGGAATAAGTAAAATAATTCATAAATAAAAAAAGATTTTAAAAAACAACAAAGAAACTTGGGAGGCACAAGAATATTTAGATAGTAAACAATGATTGGTGTATGGAGGACCTCTTGCAACCATACTCGTTGCTCTCTTTAGGGATTGCAGGAGCTGTAGAAGACTGTATGTCACATTCAGAGAAACTTGACTGTCTTTGGAACTCTGTAAGCATGGAAACATTGAAAGAGTGAAGTTATACTAATAATCATGAGATGGACAGTGCATGCAGACAATTTTTGCTTTTTCTTCTCATGCATCTGGTATGTTTTCAGGGATCAGAATAAAAAGTTAGCCAAACTGCAAAATGTAGGCAATTGTCACTAAGGGTTTCACATATTAGAAACTGAGCAAGAAAATATGTAGGGGCAAGAATCAAATCAAAGAGAAGGTTAAGTTCTGGTAAAGGTGAAAATGGGTGAATTCAAGTTCGGTGTTGATAGCTGGTGTTGGTGTTGGGCAAAACTAGCACCAGCCACAACACCGAACCTGAATCGAAGCTGGTGCTGGGACTGACTTCACTAGGTGCTGAGCTATCAATAATGTGCTTGGTGTTATTTTTATAAACCTGAATTCGGTGCTGGGGCTAGAATCAGCAGCCAAATTCATGCTCTCAACACCAACACCAACACCAACACCGAACTTGAAATCCCCCATTGATTTCTCATTCTTTTCATGTCAGTTCAGAAGAACATCACAACAGAAATGTCCCATGAAAAAGATTGCTCTTCAAATGCCCTCATCTTTGAAATATGACAAGAAATAGCTGGAGTGTTCAGTCGAACCGAACATTCATGCCACATGTGTGAGCAGTCCCACATACCTGCTTCTGTGTGCGGTGCATTTGCCTTCCAGTGAGATTGAGTCTAATTCTCATCATTTTGATGATCCCAAACCTTATAGTATACACCAAGTTCTATATCATCAACTTTTCCCAACTACTTCCAGGCAGTTCCTTTCCCAGTGTAATTGCATGACCAGAACTCAACTTCGTCTTTAAGAATCCATGTTATTTCAGTGTATAATATTATCAAAAAAGAACCATGTTTGTTTGACCTACCAGTACAGACTTACAATACAATATCAGATATATTGTGTGATAGTTGTTTAATTACATTTTACTTAGCTTACCTCTAATGTTGAGAAGAGTATTTCAAGGCCATTGGTTGCTTTGGACATGACCTCTTTCCTGACCTTCTCTGTGAAATGTAAACAAGATGCTAGAATGTAAACATGCTAAGTATCCATTACAACTCTGTGAATAATAAATGTACATGTATACAGAGTTTCAGTGTACAGACCAATACAGTGCATGTAAATGGAGAATTTAAGTTTCTCTTTCAGGTACAGTCTACTCTTTACCTTTAAGATAAAGAACATTGTACATGTATATTAAAAAGTGAGAATAAAACACTGGTCACTAAAAGCAAGCTAATATACATAATTCAGGAATGGCAGGTGTTATTACAGGTGACCTGCATATATAAGAAATATGGTAGAGTGTGTATAGGGTGTCATATTCATAAAATATTCATTGTCAGTGTTCCAGTTGGGTGGATGGGTGTCTGTCAGGCAATCAAGAAAATTGCTTGGTGGTCAAATTTCACATTTGGTGGTTATTTTACAGTGAATTGTGAAAACAATCACTTTAAATAATGGAATTATTTATTCACAAAAATAAGGGGCAGGACTTTTAAGTCAACAGAAAAGATGTAGGTGATTAATGGCACCAGGGAAAATGCTAATTCTGAGCACTGATAGCATATACTGAAGTGTCCCTACTGATTTCATAATATGCTTTTTCATTCATTTATTGCAACCATCTAGGTTGGATCTGTAAGTGTATTCTTACCATGATCTTTCAGGCAGTGTTGTATCTTTGCTGTGATATAACGTAACTGATCCACATCATCAGAGCTTGTACTATTCAGTTTGTCCAGAGAGTACAGCATTGTAGCCATTCTGGACCTGTAACATCAAATTAAACAAGAAATTTAAAGGGTACCACTTACCAAAAAATATTTTTGCTCTTTATGTTAAAGGTTTCATATCACCATACTATATTCAAAATATGGGTTTCAAATTTTACTTCTAGAAAGAGATATCAATAAATGTAAAAGTGACCTGTCAGTAGACTAATCAACACTTGTACATGCTTGCAAAGTATAGGGCCCACATGGAACCCAATTCAGAGTTGGGTTCCGTACATATATTCTTGTTCTCCTTTATAAATTTCCTTAACACTCCATAAATGTTGACCTACAGAATGCGAGGTAAAGTTCTCTGAGGTCAATTTGATACTTTCTACTTTCTGCAAAGATTTTTTTTTTTTAGGAGATTGATATACTCTAAGAATAACCAAGTTGAACTATTATTTGTGCTAACAAGGGCATAAATAGCAGAGTGGTTTTGAATTGAATCATTCTATTCATAAACTTAAATACAAGAAATCTGGCAAACGTATTTCAGGGGGTTACACGATGTACACAAGCTCTTTTAAATAGTCAGCACTATGTTTTTGCTCATTTTCCACACGCAAATTGCATCCTACTGATAAACCTGACAGGAAGGATATGACAGCATGACACATCTTGATTTGATTATCAGGTAAAATACAATGTATTAACAACAATTGTCGTTGCATGGTCTGAAATATCTCTGCCTAATTCAAAGTATGATGCATGGAGCGAAATTCTAATCAGCGCTCAAATATTCATTTCAAGGACAGTGGAAAAGAGAACAGTAGCAGTACACAATCCAAAGCTCCCATCCCCCAACACAAATCAATAACTTTCTTTAGAAAGCTTCGCCCCATTATCCCTCTCTCATTGAAGTACAAACACACCCCTTTTGTAGTATTCCCCTTCTCTCTCATTCTTTCTTCAGGGCAATAGGCTTTATATAGGCTAACGGTTGAGTTGGGAAGCAGGAACAATAGGGATCTTGGCAACTGAGAGTGTACTATCGGGTCCACCTGTAGCTATAAATGGTACTCATCCTTTGATAATCTGATGGTATCTCACTCTTACAGCAGGGGGTTCTTCAAATATTGTGCTTGTTGACTTTGTCTACAAAAATAACTTTTACATGTATGATATTCAAAAGGTTTCACTCAGCCACTCTTCAATTGAAAATGGTTTGTTGAACAAAAATGAAGTTTGTAAAGTATGCAGCAGACCATTTGAAACTGCTCCTAAACAGAATGTATGCATATGAAATTAAATGTAATTAATTCAAGGCAGGATTCAAGACTGTCTATATTCCATGTAGATATCAACAGATTTGTTGATGTGTTCAAGAAAGCAAATATAAATAACCATACATGGAGATGCATGTACTTGTACAACATGTAGATATAGTCCTGTCAAAGATTGAGGCTAAGTAGTTTAAGTACCCTACATAACACTAAATGGATCTAGCACAATGACTACGGTACTTGGTTTTGAGCCTTAGACCTCCCAGACCACTGCTCTATGAGTGAGCCATAAATTCTTGAACATACATGTGTACTTGTACTTTGTATGAAATTGAAATACTAACACTGAAATTAGCATGTACATGTACAACATTTGAAGACAAAAAAAAATGGGGATTTAGTGCAATTTACATTTTGCCCTAAGAACTGTTAAAAAAAAAAAAGAAGAATGAATGAAAATAAATAAATAATAAATTATCTGAAATGGAAAAGAGAGATGGAAAAGAGAGCCACAGTAAAAACAATTTTTATGAACATGTTCAGTTCTGATAAAAGCTCATGATACAATAAAGGTGAAATCAGTTTGGTTAGCCCTACAAAAAAAATTCATACATGTACCTTTTACCCTGGCTATGTATATAATATATAACAAAATGAGAGATTTCAACGGAAATAGGAAAGGTACCCTGTCTATACTATAGCCAGTGGTAGCCACAAAAAATTACAAATAAGTCCATCTGTCATAAATATTGCAATTACATTTTTGTCCATACATACATGTACATGTACGAGCAGGAAATTGCTTGAATTAACATTTAGAGGGGTAGCAACAATTTTAGTCACATCACCTGCCACTCTTTCCTTTCATCATAATACATATCAAATATACAAAAAAAAAATAATTACAGAAATAAAATCGAAGTGATGCAATTCAATATTTTGTACATACATCACATGTTCTATTGATTTCCATTGAGTACTAAATCACTGATCTATTTATATCCTCCAGATGGACCTACATTTATTGTACAATTCGTGAACTACTGAATCTATACTTCATGTAGTTATCTCATGTACCTAGTACATACTTAACATTTGACACACATCAAAGAGTATGCTCTGCCTCAAGTGCACTAGACCCAAGCTACATGTATGCCACCAAAAGGCACCAATGCTGTACATGGAGTGATATATGGTAAGTAATGTGAGGCTACACCCGGTGAACATTCCAAATGATTGTTACACAATTCAAACTGGCATTTATTTACTAAAATTGCACAACAAGAACAAAAAGAAAAAAAAAAAGAAACCTCAGCAGAAATGAAAGTAAAAATATTTCACACATCACTGCCTTCACTGATAAGGAACAAAGTAATAATGTACAGTTACGTATTCATCAAGTTTTGTTCAAATTCATTTTTCACTACCAGAACTCAACTTTACCTTTTAGCTGCAGTGCAACATCTTTATAACCTACATGTAGGAAAGCATTTCTAAAAGTATGTACTTAAAGTTAAGTTCATTAATTTCATTAACTTCATTAAACAAAGATAACTTAAAGGTATCGTACAGTAGTGGGAAAGGTGGTGCTTTGGATATTTTTAACTACTTTGTCAGCTGGAATGGAAATTATTACATATACTGTTGTGAAATGATTAATTTCGAACATAGGTGACGTTTGTTTGAAGAAAAATGGTTTAGAAATGGCTAAAATGTCCAAAAAAAATAAACATCGAATTACAAGCGCGGTACCGCGCTTGTAATTTAATGTGAAAACAGTGTGTAACAAATGTGTGTGAACCGCTATGCGCCGTTGAGCCGGGAGTGTCGGGGTAGGTGGTCCTTAGCGAGGGTATAAGGTAACCGTTGATATTCGATCATTTGAATTATTTTACTGAAAATCACCGGAAATCATGAATAGAATACCGGATTATCTCACTCATGTATCTTTTTATTGAAGCTGAACAATATGAGACTATATTTGAGCAGTTTCATGCCAACTTTCATTTAGCTACCACTACTGTTTATTACCTTTAAACAAAGATGACTTTCATCTACTGAAATTAACTTATTCTTGCAAAATAAATCTAAACATGATAAAAACTATTTTTCGAAAAATCAACTCAAGGCAATTTCAATAGCCCTGTCTGTCACCTTTAGAAATGTGCGAACATTACAATGGCATATTACGTAATCCGAACCTGATTTCTATGGGCAGTACAAGAGGTCTTTGAAATTGCCCTTGAGTTCATTTTTCGAAAGTAGTTTTTATCGTGTTTCTATTAGATATCAAGGACCTCTACAATGGAACTCTACAAATAATCATTTGAAGGGTGATCAGAGTTATAACGCATTTAAAATGAAACTGAAAACAAATACTTGCCACTTATTGATTTGATACAGTGAAGTTTTATTGAAATATATAATTGCTTCATACTAATTGCTTCATACTATTCTAATATTTTTTATTATTGATCTGTTAAAATCTTGTATTTTTCTATTCATATATATATATATATATATATATATATATATATATATATATATATATATAATATATATATATATATATATATATATATATATATATATATTATATATATATATATATATATATATATATATATATATATATATATATATATATATATATATAATATATATATATATATATATATATATAATATATATTATATATATATATATATATATATATATATATATATATATATATATATATATATATATATATATATATATATATTTATTTCTTTTTAGTATTAATTATTTATTGGTACATGTACTGTATTGTATAGTATCTGCATTGGTAATTTTTAGGGTTGCTTGTTAACAAGTTTTTATCTTTTTTTAGCAATCCCAGCATGTAATTCAATATACTATATTTCTAATCATTTCATTCTGATCTTATCTTTTGCCAAAACAAACACCAAAAAGGAATGAAGCAGGTCAGAGTAAGTGTATGAGAAATTAGGGAGAGGATAAAAAGCTATGAACTTAACTTTTTAGTTCTTGAGGATCACTACATAAATTTGCAATTGTATCATTTTCTGAATGAGCTACTCTTCCCTAGTTTGTATATTTTTTCTTCAAAATGTCTTTTTTTTTGGGGGGGGCAGATATTGATGAAAAGATGGGGACATAAAAGAACATGTATCGACTACATATTTCAGGAACACATTGTTTTTTCTTCGCAGAAAAACTTTGTATATAATTTATGAAATCATGAAAACAAAAGAAATAGTGAGAAAATGTTGCTTGCACAGGATGTCGCAGAGTTACGAATTTGTGTTTCAAGAATTTCAAGAGTGCAATCATTCCTAACTTTCTCATCCTTTATCTCATTTTTTCAAACTTTCAATGATTTCTTTCTTTCTGCTTTTATTCAAATCAACTTTATAATAGGGTGAACCTCTAACTTGAGTGATAGGAAACAGGCATGGCTACAGTGGAGTTTGTGCATTAATATTTGGCGAGAGGCATTGTGGCCAGTAAAGATATACATGTACACGTATATTCATAGCACATTGATGTGTTGGTAATTCAAGACCTGTGACAGAAGCTGAAGGTTTCATCTTCCACATACTACACAGATCTTTGCCATGTCACACTTTGCACATAGACCAGCATGAAAAAAATAGTCTACCGTATGTAAATATCATCTATATGTAAGGACACTCTCCATGAAGGTACATTTCTCTTTCAAACATTATATAAACTCTTGAATTAAATGACTACTACATGTATAAAATGTTTACATAATTACATGTGCCCACCAAAGAATATTTTTCATTATTGAAAATTAAATTCAGAAGGTTGTAATTATTTGAGCTCCGAGAAATCGATTTAATTCTGTTCTGGCAAGCATTAAATGGCCATTCTCAGTCACGTGTGTGACCAAAATCCTGAAAAATAGTTCATTTAAACCTAATTTTTCAGTATTTATCTTGTAGCAGAAGTCTCTCATTCTGGATTTTCAAATAACACTCTTACCCCAATAGACAGAGGGTAATTATTTTAAATGAGAGTACATCATTTTCTTTTAGAAGTCAAAATTAGGTCAGTCACGTGTATGAACTTGCACAAAAAAGGGTCTGACTTGTTACCATTCAAACCTACTTTTCTCATATATCCCTCAGAGTACAAGGTTCCACTTTTCATTGCTGTATGATGGGATTGCTCTGAACAGTTTGAAAGCAATTTTCCATGAATGAGTGAACATTCTTTTCTTTTAGAAGTGGAAATTGGGTCAGTCACGTGTGTGACCAATTAAAAAAAGGCATTTTTAAATAAGAGCTCTGTAAAAAAAATTACAGGTGCGAAGTTATTTTTTCTTATCAAAGAAAGGAAAATTTTTCATGTTAGAAAGTGGTAATATAAAACAAGGGAAACGCTCAGGGCAGTCTTGCCTGCACTGCGCATTTTTCGGGGCAAAAATTTCACTCGGTGAAAAATCAAAGGTTGGGGCACTAAAAGGGTGCTGACCCTGAGCCCCCCCCCCCAATATGTGGGCCAGGTACCCCATTTGTATAACTTAAATCCCCTTCAAGTAAGATTTATTGGATGGTGAAGTTCATTTGAAATCAAGCTGTGTGTTTTAAAGAAGGAGAATATGTGTACATGTACATGAAATAATTGCCATTGGGACACTTTTGGGGTGGTGCCCCTCCATCAGACCCCGTGAAAATAATGATCTACTATACTTGAACAACTTGAAGTCTCCTTCCCCTAAGAATGATTCCTACCTAGTTTGGTTACAATCTACATGTGGCAATACGATTTCCAGAAGAAGGAAAAATGTCAATTTGGTGTCACAGCCTCTTGGGGGGGGGGGGGGGGGCTTTTGCCCCCCTCTCCCCCCCCCCCCCCACTCCATCCCCTCCTTGAAGGGATAGGTACCCTACATGTATTTGCATTAATTTATATTCTCTTTGCCTAAGGATGATTCTTACCTAGTTTGGTTAGAACCCAGCCGTGCATTTAAAAAATATCTCATTTTCACAATAGGAGCACTTAAGGGGTGCTGCCCCTGAGTCCCCTTGGAGGCAAGGTACCCTGTTTCAGAAATTGAGGCCTCCTTCTTCTAAGGATGATACCTGCCAACTTTGCTAACAATCTTGTAACAGGGCTTAAAGAAGAAGAAGCAAATATGAATCTAATTACTGCCATTATTAGTGCTCTTGGGGGTGGTGCCCCCAAGACCCCCCCCCTAAATTGGTAGGTATCCCCATCTGTCTTAATTTAGATCCTCCTTGCTAATGATAATCCCTGCCAATTTTGGTTAAAATCCACCACCAGCAAAGTTTTAAGAAGAAGTCAAATGCATGTGTACAATGTAGAGACAAAGCTGAATTTTACCAAAAACTTAAAGTTAAACAAGTTAAACTGTCAGTAGGTGACCTTAAATGTGATGAAAATGTAAGATTTGGGTATTCATTTGAAAGAGTGTGACATGAAGACAATCCCTACCAAGAATGATACCAAGTTTCAAAGAATTTGAACCAATACTTTGAAATAAAGTAAAATTCAAAAACTTAACCTCAGGTTAAGTTTTTGGAACACAATTTAACTCAATTGACCTTACTTGATCTTTAACCTTGATTTTTGACCTAAAATTTGTATCACATTATTTGTGATACTCTACAGCCCTTGTGTTCAAGTTTCATAAAAATCAAACATATGCTACTGAAATGAGAGCATTTCCAAAATTGTTGATGCTGCCGTCGTCGGAAAAGCGGCACCTACATCTCGCTTTTTGCTTACGCATGTGAGACAAAAATCAGAAACATATAATCTTATTTTTCAGCAATGAGGCAAAAGCAGATGGTAACATGTGTGACCATTTATTCACTTTTTAAAGAATGGTCGAAAAGAGCTCTGATACATGTATTTACGTAAAACTTCTTTATGGGAGATCTTTTTTAAATTATGAAATTTTCTTTGAAGTTTCTGAGACATGTCAATTTTTATTGTTGCCCAGTATGAAGAAGTACGGTAAGACAGACTAGTATAAAATAACATGATATGTAAACTGTAAGAATGAACTGAATATATCTACAGTAACTCAGTAACAATTAAGTGTTTAAATAACTACAGTGTATGTCATACTCTTATAATGAGCTCAATCCTCTTTAATACATACCCTGGTACAGTATAGACCGTCTTTTCAACTTTAGCTTTGCTCATGATGGCAGTCTCCGGGGTAGATCACACAAGATAAGAGTTCACTCTTGTCTTTGCAGATGAATGTAATAACAAGTTACCATTCTGCTTCCATTCAAAAGCAAACACTTGTTGTCTTCACAATAGACTCTGTGCATAGGAAAACAGTTAAAAAGAAGAGTTGGAATTACAAACAGTGTATGTTTAGCTGGAAGGTGACATGACAATTTCAGTTTTTCTAAGAGCACTATTTAGTTGTGACAGCAAGGGTAAAGAATTCCAAAGTTCAGTTTTAATTGCTTGGTCATTATGAGAAAAGTTTTGTACAACTAGCATAAGTCTTGGGCCATCCTACAATAAATAAAATGAATGTTCTGTATATACTACAGCTAAAATAATCTCCCTCATGGCTTGGGGTTGTTCCAACTTTATTTTGGGAATGTGCATGGTTGTGGATTTTACATGGTTGTGGATTGGCATCTCTCTGCAGAACCTCCTACACAAAAAATATGCATGTTTTGGGGCACAGCATGCTTTATTGAGTCTTACACTGCTGCGACTCAACATTGGTTCTCTGTTGAGTCATCACCAAGGAAATGCATAATTCTTCAGGCCATTTCATGTGATTTATACACATTTTTGTCAGCTCTGCTTTGTGGATTTGAAAAGGGACAGATGAACATGTATACTATGGTCATATTTCATTACTAAGTTAGATAACGTTTGTGGTGAGAACTTGAGAATAATTTCTGAGGCAGATTGATATGTTCTGCCATTGCATGTAGGTGGTGACTCAATGAGTTAGTAAAAGGCAAAATTGTTTTTTTTCCTCTCTGATTATTGCCTATTATGCTGGTGCAATTTCTACTGCAACTGTGAGGTTGACACAGCCTTCATTGACACTGACACAGCTCCATATCTAAAGAAAGTTTTGCGAGACTATCAAGAGAGATAGTTGTGACACGGGTACAAGTGCACGCTTGAAGGTCAATTTATGGAGCTCCGATCCAGGGCTCCATGAATTTGACGTATGAAGTTATGAACGAGCGCGAGTACATACCTCACAACTGCTTCTCTCAAGTACATGTAGCTACATGTACATGTATGTCATGAGTTGTGTTTTTATTTCTTTTAATCATTTTTTTCCGCAAGCGTTTTTGCACTGTCAATTTTTGCCATCTGCTATCATATTTTGATTTAGTTCCACAAACGTGGATTTTTTTACTTTGTTTAAAAAAAAAAATGATCAAGACATACATGTAACATTGCATTATTTTGGGGTACATGTGGTCAATTTTGAATTATATCTTATTCGTATTTATTTTAGTAAAAATCACTTTCAAATACAAGCGACTGAATGTAGACTAGTCCCTGATACATAAGATGACGCTACTCGTCCATGTAAAACCGGTGGGTTTTTACCTTTTTATAAAAAATTATGGGAGGAAAACTGGGGGTAATTTGGGGAACGTTCAAAGAGTCGTCAAGAAGTCTCTTCATCTGAAATCGTCACTTAAGAGTTGTTACCTTGTGCACAGTATGGGGGAGGAGTCATGAAATCTCAAATTTCATGACTTATTCCACCAATTTTTATCTTTAAGACAATACATCTTTTGAACATGTTGAATTTTATCTGTTGTGGTTATTTGCAATAGATCTACATCTTCAGTCTATCTACAGTGTACAACAATAACCTCGCATTATAAGTATTATAAGCATTATATTACTTATACATGTACAAGCTTATCTGAAGATAAGCTTGTACTCCACAATAGTTTTTACGGGTGAATAGGCTTCAATAGGTTTTGTGTGTATTAATTAGCAAGAATCGGTCCATTCTAGATCATTCATACTTAAAAATTTCACTTTCAACTCTGAAACATCAAATTTGTAGCATACATGAAATGAGAGTTGAAGAGTCCCTGAATCAGGTAATCTAGCAATTTAAGAAAATTAAATCTTGCTTAGAGCAATTTTATTGTCTGTTTTTGACTACTGTAATAGTGAATGTCTGACACAGTCCCACACAGACATGGGCCCACTCATACATGTTGTACACAGACATGTACCAGTAGGCCCTTACCTATGTGGGACTGTGTCAAACATTAACTGTTGCAGTAGTCAAAAACAGACAACAAAATTGCTTGTACATGTATAAGTGTCATGGGCCTGTGAGTGAGCGAAGCCAGACATAGTCTCAGCCACTCATCAAATTTACTAGGTAAGGTTATAATTATATCCTCGTACTGCTCTTTCATTACGGGTACGCTGAAACTGAGTTTCAGGTCACTAACACTTCGCACTCAGTACCTTCATACCATGAGCAATTGCCTCCCACAGGCAAGTGTGTGATATCTTGCCCATATGTGTGCAGGAGGAGAGCAAGATCACTGACCAAAAACAGCCTGAAAATTTCACTTGATCAAGATGATAAAGATCCTATCGAAGGATCTGGCATGAAATTATAGATATTCTATCATTCTAAAATGTAGAAGGAAGTATTTTCTCCAAATTTTGATGATTATACTGGTGTTTTTACCTCTTCAACATAGAGGTTGTGACAGGCCGAAATTGACACAGCCCCATACAGTGATGGTCCCGTGCGTGGTTTCAGGAACTAATTTCTTGTTTGTTTCAATATGCAGTACTCAGAAATTTCAACATTTTACACTTCCAATGGACTCGAATGGAAATATTGATTTTAATAAATATTTTATACAAATAATAGTACAAGAAGAACAAAACTCACTGTCCCTGTGCCAATATAGATCTACAGGAAAATTTAGATATACTTCCAGATGCACTGTCGAAACTATGGTGTCAGTGCATCATGTGACGGAAAAATTTAAAGCAATTTTTAACATGGTAGAGATCGATATAGAACATCACATTGAGATCGATGGCTTTTGCCTATACATCCCAGGCATTTTAGGCAATGCGACTAGATCTATCATACCTCATTTCAATTATTTTCTGCCATCGAACGACGGAAAAAAGAGACTACACTTAAATTGATGTTTGAAAGGGTTCAGGACTTCAGGTTGTCACTAAGCAAAAGATGCGGAACAAGAACATTTGACCCAGAAGCACTTATCCAATGAACAAGGTTATAATATAACCAGAAGTATATCTGTGCAGCGAGCACAAGAGGGAAGCAAAATGCGTAAAAATGGTGCTAACAGCTATCAACTGGTTGCTCAACTCTGTTATCTGTGTGGTCTCTCTCACTCTCAGCGGAGCATATCCTGGTCCTCGAGTCGAACGAAATCAAATAGACTGATTTTTCAGTCTATCTTCAGGTTAGACCGAAAATTCTGTCCCTCGTTAGTTAGCTCTTCACTTAGAGACAGAAACGGTCATATCACTCGGCTGTGCAAACCAACTACATGCCGATGTGTAGTTGGAAAAATCACAATAATTTGATTTTTCCTCATATACATGTATCTAGATCTAGACTTCTATATTTATTATTGAATTGGTGAGGCCTAGGCTCTACTATTTAAGGAATCGGTTCAACTTCCCAATTTGACTGAATAATTCGTTTAAAGCTCCTTTTTCAGGTAATTCAGGGTCTAAGGTATTCTCCGTTTGAAAATCTTGCAGCCGTATTCACACTGTTATGGTGGTAGATCCAGTGTCCGAACACTTTTCAGAAAATCAACGATAGCAAATAAAATATCTAGGCCTAACCAATATCTGTCAAACTTACATAATGAATGCTCAAAGTCCCACAGAAAAAGAAGGTGATGGAATTTTAAAAAGACAACGTAGATTTAATACGATATTCCCTTCCGAGTGAACCCCTTCCCAACGATGCGGCGTTTTGGTCCCTTGAACATGTTGAAAAAGGTACTGTATTTCCATGATTTCCGAACGTGTGAAACCTATGGGAAAAAGACACAACCTTTGTTTCAATAGTGTGGTTTTCATACATATGCGTGGGATTACGCGTATGAAAACCCATTTTAGGCGCTTAACTGTACACGTTTGGTAATACAATCTGTTCGGAAATACAATCCTTGACTATATTAGTGTCAATGCGTATTCGGTTTGCCCAGCAGAGTGACACGACCGTTTCTGTCTCTTACTAGACTTAGTGAAGAGCTAACGAACGAGAGACAAAATTTTCGGTCTAGATCTATATCTTCAGCCTCAGGTAAGCTATTCCAGTATTAAATTAATCCAATGAGCCGTGGATTATTTCACGATGGCTAATAGTTTCATGGCATGAAACTTTCGCGAGCCTGAACCACTTGAACATGTTGAAAAACTCGCGAACATTATGCACGCGAAAGTTTCGGGTTTTTACCGTTGCTGCCGGAGCTGAGCAGCCACCATGGCCACGGCCCCGGCAGCCGCCGTGATACTGTGATACGGTAGCCTGCATGCAACAAATGCCGATTCCATGCAAACAATCACACATGACAACCACATTTCGGACCGTTTTTGGCGAAAAATACAATATTCAAAACTAACAAAGGTACTTAATGTGCATTTCAAAATTCAAGCTTATAATGATTACATAAAACAAGAAATTTTCTTACCTAGATTTAAAAATTGTGAAAGGTGGACTCTCAGCTCAGCTGTGCGATCGCAACACCAACGCACTGCATTGCAATTAGGATCCGGGATATCATACGGTATACTCGACTCGACTCAATAAGATGACAGCCTGTCAAAACAGTATCCGAAAAAGCCTCGCTCTAAATGTTGGGGGTGGGGGGGGGGGGGGGGGCGCTCGGGGGCGACGGAGGGTGATCCCTTTCCCGAATTTAGAAAATCACAAGAAATTTCTTAATGATGACTTAACGCTGCCTGAGGCTTACCCCAGTATGATAAACGAGAAAAAGTTGTGCCTAATAAGACTTTGATTTACCTGTGATATGAGAAAGTACTCGTAAGTTTTATAACTGCAAAATGCAAAACTTACTCATTCGGTCGCGAAATTAAAAAAAATGTTTCACAATGCATGGGTACTGCTAAACATTTTTTTTTCTTCCCCCCCCAAAAAAAAAAAACTGAGGAGCATTACGTAGCATTCTATCTCGCCTTGGGAAATTTCAAATCTAAAAATTCTCGAGATGACCAGCTCCTCTCCCCCCTCCCCCCCCCCCCCCATGCAGTGTCTTATTTTTAAAAATAAAAACTGTTGTACATCATCATCATGCCTTGGGAAATTCCAACTCATAAAATTATTGAGGGTGGGACTCGGGGGAACTTGGGGTAGTTCAAGTCTCAACATTTTCTCAGGGTTCGAAGGGGAATCCCGTTTCCTCACCAACCGCCGGGTATTACTGCGTAGTCTCTTATCCCTCAATTTTTCTTTAAATTACAAAAACATTTCTTTAAACTATAGGAAACCTGAACTCACTCTTTAACCCCTTCTCCCATGCAGCCCTCCAGTTACAATAATGTTTTCACACAGTGTAGTAAGATATTGAACTTACTCAATTTTCAAATCACCCCCGCCCCCCCCCCCCCCCCCATTCGAAAATCCTGGATCCACTCGTGAACAGTCAAATTGTTTGTTTGTTTTATAGCAGAGACGTAAAATGGATAGTAAGTAAATATGATCAACAAAAGAAAACGAGGAGGAAAATAGACCAAATAAAAGAAAATAATAATTAGCAGCAGAATATTATATTCCATGAATTTTACACTTCAATGTTTGAATTGAAATTATTTTATTCATGAACATGTTATCATAGTACAATGACAATAGTGTTATAATAAAAACATGAATACAAGAAGGTCTAATGAAATGGAATGTGCATGACTTGTTCAAGGGACCGATTATCATGTCAGCATCATTATTGCTATCATGAAATTAATATCATTTTCCCCTTCTTCTTTCCATCATCTTTCTACCTTTGTATTCTTTCTGATGAAAACAAATAAAGATTTGTCACATTTTTAAAACACAAAATTTCATGTAACACAGGTTAAAACTGGAATACTATATATTAAAATAAAAGCCCCCTAATCCAATTATTATGCTATAAATACGTACGAGATATTTAAAAGCCTGGTGTAAACATGGAATGATTCGTGAAAGTTTTCACGTTTCATGAGCGACATAATTATTATAGACCATGCCTTTAATTTCATCTTTTGCTCCTCGCTTAGAACTAGAGCTTTGGTTCATTTCTTCGTGAACTAAAAGTCGTAAATTCAAATCATGCCTTAAAAACTCATATTATGAGACTGATGTATAAATACTGACTTAATTGGAAAAGCCTGCGACTATATTGTTTCATTGTATTGTCAAATGCTGTCAATCATCATCATCATCATAACTGAGTCAAAATGAATACAATCATATTTGAAAAAGACAATAGTGCATAACAGAGACAATATTCTTAAAAAGTTCACATTCTACTTCTCCTCCTCCTCCTCCGTTTCCGTATTATTTTTCGTTTTCTTGTTCTTTTTTTGTTTATTCTTCCACTGTGAAATATCTTACCCTTCTCCCCCCCCCCCTCTCTCCCTCTCCCCCCCCCCCCTCTCTCTCTCTCTCTCTCTCTCTCTCTTTTCTCTCTCTCTCTCTCTCTCTTTTCTCTCTCTATCTTTTCTCTCTCTCTCTTCATAATAATCTTTCTTGTTTTTTCGTCGTCATATCGATATACATGTATTTCACTAAGTACTCTTGGCTGTCCTAGTCGGTGTGCCGGGCAGGCTTATTTCTTCTTCTTCAATCACTAACGGTGTATCTGACGAGTTCGAAAGCACATCTTCACTTTTTATCAATCTCGCCTGCAATCCACTTGATGCTGAGGGCTCAACATCATTTTTCTCTTCTTTTTTCCTCATCTCCTCTTTTTCTTTCTTCATTGAAGCTGGAGATTGTGTTATCTGGAAACTTTCTGGAATGCTGACCGTAGACCAAGTCTTTGCAGTTGATCCCGAACGAGAATGTGATGTCGAATCAGGCTGTGACGCTTCCGAGCTTGGTCCGTAATCAGATGTCGTAATAAAATTCGTTTCACGCTCATCGTCGATCACGGCCGTCGATGATGTAATGGGCTTGGACTCTGGTTTGAAACCCTGCATTTTTGACAGAAGGAAACAGAATAAAATCAATTCATATTTTGTTTATTTGTATTTTCATTGTTTGCTTTGCTTGTAGTTTTTGCTGTTGCTCCCCCCCCCCCCCTCCCTCCCCCCTTCCACCACCAAAATTAAATTTCATGTTACTGTGCACCCGGACCCACAAAGGAAAGGGGAGGGCCATCCCTGGAAGCCGAGGAGCTATAATTATCCTCCCAAGAATATACTTTTTTCCAGATAGCCCGTTTGAGAAGACTGGATTGCATTCTCAGGCGCTACAGCTATACTGTGTATTTACTTTGATAATGATTTTTTTTCTTCAAAATAAATGTATTAATATCCTCGTCTTGTAAATTTTTTTCCCTGTTCTTGTGGTTGTCTATGATCATCTCAAATTTAAAACTGCTTGACAGAAAGTGAAAACTTTGATTTAATTGAGTCATCATAATTGCCCCCCCCCCCCCAAAAAAAGTAAGCATAATAGTATGAACGCATAACACATGAACCAGTAGCGTAGGTCAAGCGGCGGAGGGGGAAGGGGGGAGGTAGAGGGGTACTAGTCTTAACTAGCGTGACTAGAGTAGGGTTGACAATAAATAATTGCCGTGTATTCATAGACAGTGAATTTACCGTACCATCTTCATCTCACATTTTCATCCATTCTCTCTCTTTCTCTCTCTCTCTCTGTGTACAGTGGCGGATCCAGGATTTTGTAAAAGAGGGGGCACAGAACCAGAAAAGTACTCAATTAAGGAGGCAATTTTTGTATTATGTACTTAAGGTATGCCAGTTTGGTTTCAAAGGGGGGGGGGGGGGGTCGCGGCCGATTCGGCCTCCCCCTGAATCCACCCCTGCTGTATATGTCTGTCTCTGTCTCTCTTTCTCTCTTTCTCTCTCTCTCTCTCTCACTTCGATTCTCTCCGGGCACATTGGTCGGTCTTGACCAAACATTTTCTAATATAAATGGGGCATGCAGCAGATATTGCAACAAGAAATTAATTTTGCAGCTGAGTGATTCATTAGATTATATAGCGCCTTTAATGACCATGTAGCATGAATCAACACATAATAGAAAGGTGTGGTAATGAATAATTATCAAGATGACACTCAAGAGTACTATCACAAAACGTGAGAAATGTACACATTAAAGGTAAACATGATGATCTTTTTAAATTCGTTTTAGTGCAAACATAAGTATGTGTTGATTGGCAATTCAATAAGATATTCATTTATCTAACGGGGTGCTGTGGTGGAAGAAATATAAGCCTATACCATATCTGTTATTCCCTTCTTACACGTATTGTAGAAAAATATTGATTATTAATTTCAAGTGTTAATGTGGTTATGATAGTTCAAAACAAATTATGATAACGATGATAATAAATCATAACAACAATGAAGATCCTAATCTTAACTTATCAAGAACATTTTCCATTAAATAAATAAATCAGAATGCTTAAAGAATCCAAAGTCTAGGATAAAGTCATTTTTTTCTCTGGAACCCCAAAGGGTGTTATATGCAGATTATGAATTGTTCGCAACAAGAAAAGTACATTTGTATTATGAAAATCTATATTCTTAGCATGTGGAAACGAACCAATATCAAGACACAGTGCACATTATTGACTGAGAGTTCCTTTCCTGAGATTGCGCTTAAAGAAATATGATTCTACATCAATCGAATTAGAATAAATTCTGTAAAGATTTTTATTTCTACCAGCACCCCCTTCCCCCTTTATAACATTTATTTACTCTCTTGATATTTCATTTCATAATTATTATAAAAACATTAATTCATAACATTTAAATCAGATATTTTGGCCCTCGATGTTGTTAATTTTGAAGTCAAAGAGAGCGAGAATATTTCGAATTCGAAAACATAAATCAAAATGATACTGTGCAATTTCATAATAATTTCAAAACACGCAAATGGCAAGCCAGATTCGAGGCAAATGCTAAATTTCCAGAAATGCTCAAGGATAAATAGAATTACATGTTTGTCTCTGTTTGTACTGATGTTTTTTTCTTTTTAACCTTAAGTGGGGGCTTAAACTCCACCACACATTTTCTCATCTACACTCTGTGTTGAAAAATAATTAAGAGTTATACAGACATAAAACAAAAGTGTACAAATTCAAGGAAAGTGTATTTTCATTGTTTTTGGTTTGAAAAAGCATTATACCTGTGTCAAATCCAAAAACCCAGAAGCAAGAATAACCAAATTTTACTAAGTTAATTGTGACACACGACAAATTCCATCGAATTTTGAGGTATTATTTCAAATTCATGGTAAGCTAGTAGAATTAACATGATTAATATGATTCAAATCGAGTGAATTACATGAAGATGACAACAACATAGACCCAGGTGGTGAGGGGGGGGGGGGGGGCATCTGGGGGCATACATGGAGGGACCCGAGATTTGAATTGTATAATACATGTTACAGTATGATCAACAAATATTCAATCACTTCTGAAAAGAAAAGGATTGATAAGAAGCCGCACAATACACTAGTCATGCCAGTTGTTGGGTGTGGAGCCCATCTTGAGAACATTTTGAGATTTGAAAATGTAAAAATTATGTTAAAGAAAAAGTCCTCAGATTTTAAACATTGCCGACCAGAGTTAGGAAAATTCTTTACTCAAAAGGTAAGATTATAATGTTCCTGATATCTGAATATCTTACAGAATAAAAGAGTACAAAAATAGACCCTCAAATTGACAAAATTTGCAGACAACAATGACAGATAATATTCTGAGTTTGGGCGTCACACCCCTCTCCTCTCTATAGTGACGCCGCGCCCCTGCAAACAGAACTATAATTATAACAAACATATCGAATACTTCACATTATATCCTACATCATAAATTCTTGTGCAAGGATTGGCCAGGAATGTCTCACGTGACATAAAATACTTTCACCATGAAGAAAACATGGATATCGTGTGACGTCAGACCTCCGTATATTTTTCTCTATACCGATATTTTGACGTCACTTTTTCGTTATTCTGGATATTTCGAAACTATCGATATCTCGACAATGTACGGCGATAATGTTTGTGCGTGACGAGCCTCTCAGTTTACATGTATGTAGGTCTACTCTGATTCTACATTTATTTTACTATTTTTTTTAAATCTATCTAGGCTTACTCATGTAGGATATAAATCAAATATACCATGCACTCTTTTCGAGGCATCAGCTGAAATTATTGATTCTTCGGTGACTGGCATAGTTACTATTTTCTTTGGGGCTGCGCCCTCAGAAAATAGTGCTATGCCAGTAACCTCAGGGAATCCATAATTTCAAGTGGAGCCTCTT
This sequence comes from Heliocidaris tuberculata, assembly GCA_025618425.1. NCBI lineage: Eukaryota > Metazoa > Echinodermata > Echinoidea > Camarodonta > Echinometridae > Heliocidaris > Heliocidaris tuberculata. The sequence continues at coordinate 2,999,940 of CM046839.1, forward strand.
TGTGCAAGGTATATTTGATTAATGTATACATATAGCTGGTGAAGGTACAGTTTAGGCCTCTTGCATAAAACGTTGCGTTTAGCGCAACCAAGAAAAAAAATCGATTTCATTCAATCAGTATCGAGTATTAGAGACTTGCGTTTAATTTTGAGCTGCGTTACTCAAAAAATTAAACGCCACTTGACTTTCAACCAATCAGGATAGCGTACTTGGGACTTGAGTTCATTTTTATTTTTTAGTCGGGATTAAAGCAACTTCATTATGCAAGACGACCCAGATCATGTAACAGCATCAGCGAAAAGACATAGGAACAAAATGTATGATGTATACAATTTACTTGTAAATGGATACCAACAATACAATATGAACATCATGGTCATGGATGATGAGTATCTGAGCGCGTTGTAGTCATGGTAGTTGTGAATGAGTTGCCAAAGCAGATCTATTATGTAATCTTCAAGTTAGTGAAACACACCTATTCTATACCTTTAGCTTTGGATGTATTGCATTATAGCTAGTCCTTGTATTCTTGGGTGTATTGGCTAAAAGTACCTGTCGTTCATCATCTTTACTATCCAAATGCTGTAACTTGGAGTTTGATGATTGCACGCTAGCGGCTTCTATGGCAACGCCATTGTCATCATCTCCGCTAGTGTTCTTTCTCACCTCTTCCACTCCGCCGTTTTCAATGACGTCATCATTGACGAAGGTTTTCACGGCATCTTTCACGAATTTTTCATCCTTCTTTTGTTTTTCTTCTTCAAGTTGTCTCTTGACTTCATCCCTCTTGGCGTTGAGTATAGCATCAAAGCGTTCTGCCAGTAGACGGTTATTTCGGACAAGGGTGTAAATGAGGTACCAACGGTTTCGCGCTCTTACGTTGACTGTCTTCGGAAGAGGGATGTCAACTGAAAGACGAAGAAGTGAAATTGAAGAGTGTATTTTTTTTTTTTTTTTCGTTGTGAAATATTTTTAATCATGTATGAAAATGAAACAATAGGAAGCACGAGTTGTAACTCTCTTGTCCCTATTGTAAAAAGTAAATTGAGGGGTGGGGATGAAATGGTCTTCGTCATATAAATATACCCGCACAATTTCTCTCGCCCATCTTCCAGGTTTACTCTTCTTTAATGAAATCAAATAATTATAATCTTTTCAACCGAAAAGTAAGCTTCTACTTATTCTGACCATGGAACTAATGAAATTGAATTTGTTTTTTTCAAAATACATACTTATTTCGATGGTCATTAAATCGCATTAGGCAAATTGAATTAAATTTTAGACTAGAGTTGTTCATGAAACCAGACCAAAGATATAATGATGCCAAAGAGTAAACTGAAGAACGCAGACCTCATCAAAAACGGAGGAGGGGCACCCCGTTCGCCTCCTTTTAAAAAAATCTAGGATTGGCCATCCGTTAATCAGTTTACTTAACATTTTATACGACTGGTTGTTAGATTGCTCCTTAAAACAACTGTAACCTTGGCAAAAATCTAGAAATTACCTTCTTCATCTTCGCTGAATTCAAAGACTTTGTCTTTCTTATCCCTCTGAGTTTTGAGAAGATAATGGCAGAATGTAATGACTACTGGATGCGTATGGACCACCTCTAACTGAAGAAAACCCAGATACGCCTTGTAACCTGAAGATAAAAAAAGAAAATCAAAGTGATAATTAAAAGTAGAATAAAGGAATATTGAACATTTGAAATTTGAATTATTCTATCTATAAAAAAAGACATCATGGTTTTTAAAACAACGGCTTTAATGTTTGAGCAATCCAGATACTAGATATAGGCCATTATTATACCGAATGGTGCAGTCAACAATCAATTAACAGAACCGATGTAATCACACCTTGACAAGTGAGAGCGTTATGTATAGCAATTCATTTATTATTAATATATAGGTATTTTCAGTATCTCCTTTCGAAGAAATTGCCATTAAACGACTTTGTGTTCGCATTTCTAACGAAGATGAAAATACTTAATTAACATGAAAATATTAATACAAAATTAATCAGAAAATATTAGTTGCATCAGATATAATATATGTCAAAAGTTTTTCTTTGAAACAGTAAAAATACTGTGTCATTCAAAAACGAAAATATTTAAAGAAAATGTAAGAGAACATAATTGTAAAATGCTAATAAAACCTATAAACGAATACCTGAATCATACAACTCGAACCCCCTCATCAATAAACATCGGTCTATCCGACCAACCAGCAACAAACCAAAGAGAACCGATTTGAATATCCGAAGAAGGCAGGATGCTAGACCGATGATGACGTTGACAAAGAAGAAGAAGTAGACTTCAACGTGAAAGAGTCGTCTGCAAATTTAAAAATTATATATATATATATATATATATATATATATATATATGTTTAGCTGATTGTATCGGAATTAATTGTGTTTTCTGACACGCTTTGCAAACGCTGAGATAGGAAATGCATTTTAAGTGAATATACACTATATGGTTTATTTAAAACGAATATAACAAGAGACTTATAAGACAATGTGTAGCAAGCAGGAGTGACAGGCTCTTATTCTTCTTTTTCTTGTAATCTTCAAAGGCTATACAGCCAATCATCATGATCACGAAGGCTCATACATGTATGTAAAGACTAAACTAGAGTCCCTTCATTTACAGAATTACGACATGGACTTTCTTTTTTTTTTTAAACAAAATTGAGTTCGAATTCTTCCTATTTAGAAGACTTAGGTGCTCATCGGAATTGAATAGAAATAGTGGAAACAAAATGGCCTGGACTCTATTAAACCTGTAGAAAGCGCCCCTTGCGTGAATGAAGTCCATTTTTATGAAAAATGCATCCTAATTACAAGTTTACCTGTTGTCTATACTGAGCTCTTTTCCTCGCTGTTGAAGAAATAGAAATTTCGCTGTAATAACCTGACTATAGTAGACAACCAGGTAGACAATTACGGATAACCTGGAAGAGGGGAGATGTGAATATAAAACAAATTAAAACGTCATAGTAATAAGGAAACCAACAGCCATGGTTTTACGGACACATTTTTCTTTTTTTTTTTTTTTTTGCCCGGGGGGGGGGGGGGGGCTAACGCTTCTTGCATGAACATCGACTTCTCAGCTTCTAAATTTAGGGGGCGAGCGAAGCAAGTAAAACTTTATTTCGTCTTCAAAGTAGATAAAATATAAAACTTACATTTTGGGGCACCTCTTTGCCCGAATATGAGGATACTCGGGCACCTCGAATGAGGTGACGGTGGCCCGAATACTGGTATTTTCAAACTTCTAGGGGTGCAGCCCCTCTGCCTCGTACACCTCTGCCAAGAGCAATGCATTTATTTTGTTTTTTTAAATTTCACGTAAGATACAGTTAAAACATTAAGGCATATAATGTTTTAAAAGCCGAATGCAACCTAAAATATCTCAGCATGGTCATTTTACATTTATATCTTAAACAAAGTGTACCAATCACCAAAATATATTTTGTTCTCTGTGCTTGGGGTTCCCAGTGGCTATAATATATCAAAAGAATGAGCTTCAGATGATAATGCTATAAAGAGATACTGCAAAGGTTAATACACTCTAAGTAAACATTACGGCGACTTGAGAGTAGACAAATCGACGCATCCATACATCCGTACTGGGCGTTGTGGCGTGCGCCTGTAATCCAGCTAACAGTGGAAGTTATAAACTGATTCAGCGGACCCAGGTTCGAGACTGAGTCACGTCTTTCGGATGGTGACGTTAAAGGTTGGTCCCAGACGTAAATAATCATATCTGATTGATACACGTCTGTAAAAACCCAATTACACACACACACACACACACACATCAAGGCCCTCGCGGAACCTAACCCCGACTTCGGTTCCGCGCGGGCCCTTGTGTGGGGGCTTTTATGTTTTCCTTTAATTTCTTCATACTCCTCAACCATTAAACCATAGTGGGTCAGGTTAAGTGTTTTTAGGTTAATTTTGTAGTTCCTAGCTGTACCCATATTATTTTTCAGGTGATTGGTACACCTTAACTGTTAATGAAGGTCTGCATATTCTTACCATTGATTCTTGATCAGTGTCCATACCCAGTTTTCTTCTTTGTTGATGATGGGGAGAATGAGGAGGTAAATGACGAGGAAGGTAAGAAGCCACAATGTCAACTGAAGTAGGATGAAACCTGAAAGATTAACAGTAATTTCTAAGAACATAATATGGTGTGAATTATTGATGGGCTTTCTATTGTTCAATTTTCTTTTTTGTTTTTAAATGTTTTTCATTACAATCATTATCATTCCACAGAGAACTATTCACATGACCTCGGCATTAAACAGTTAAACTGTATACTGATTATGATTTGAACACAAGCCCTAGAAATAATTTACCATTAACTTGAACGAAATGTCCTAAATACTGAAGACGCATATATGATATTCTGATGATTATGTACAAACTAAGAGCAAGAATCAATACAAATATGTGCTTACCCCAAAGAATAAATGCAATATGATATCCGGAATACTTGAGACTTGAGACCTATTGGAAAAATAGAATGGATACAGGAAAATAGCATTTTTTTTATAGTATAAGAAACAATCTCAAGTTTGTAAAACAACAATAAAGAAAGAGTGTACCCTTGTATACCCTCATAACTAACCCCTCCCCTCCCCCTCTCTCTCTATCCCTCCCTCTCTCTCTTTTTCTTTGTTAATTTTTGTGTTATCTTTCCTCATCATTTAATCATTTTTGTAATTTGGAATATTCACTCATAGCGAGGGGCGTTAATTAAAAAAAAAAACCCTGCAAGTATCTTAATAACTGGCTTACCACTAAAGTTGTGTTCGAGAAATTTTCTTTTGGGCAAAATGTTTTATCCCCTCGCCATAACCGAAGCGTGTTTCTCCTGCGGGAAGATGAAAAACATTACGTAAAGTTATTTTCTTTCGAAACTAGGTTTCAAATTTGGCATCATGCAACTGAGCGGCTTTGCCGCTTCAGAGCCATCCATACACAGAGTTTGGCCAACTCGGTTTCAGTTGAGCACAACATGGCGTATATTCTTTGTTGCATGCTTGCCTAACAAAGCAACGTGCGCCATATTGTTTGTTACCCACTGGGGCCGAACTGATGATGATGATGATGATGATGATGATGATGATGATTCACAACATTTGTATGGCTCCTTATTTCTGTTAACAACATTCAAAGGCTCAGGCTCCTCCAATAAAGTCATTATTTACACACCTGCTGAATAGGTATATGTTTTGAGGCAAGATTTGAAGTGTTCTAGACTGTCAATTTCACGAAGAGAGGATGGGAGTGAGTTCCACAGGCGAGGAGCAGTGGATGAAAATGCATGATCTCCATATCCCTTAAGATGTGTTATGGGTACCTTGAGAGTGAGACCAGGTGCGCGCAAGCCAGGACGAAGACAGCGCTGTTCAATGAACTAGGGAATTCATATATCCAGGGACTAGATCACGGACGGTCTTGAACGTCAGTAGCAAGATTTTGAATTCAATTCTGTACTAAACTGGGAGCCAGTGCAATCCAGTCAGTACAGGAGTGATGTGGTCATACTTCTTCAACCCAATAAGCAAGCGTGCAGCTGCGTTTTGTACTGCTTGAAGTCTGTTCAAAGTTGCAGAAGGGAGTCCAGCTAGGAGACTGTTACAGAAGTCAAGTCTTGACGTAATGAGTGAATGAATGAAACTGGCCAAACTCTGTGTATGGATGTCTCTGTGCCGCTTTCTCCTCTGCTGCCCCTACACAATTCAAACAGAGTTTGAAGACATATCTATTCTGAAATATCACTGATAATTATCTTGTATATTATGTTTTTACTCCAACTGACATGAAATCACATGAAATCACAAACTGCTCTGTGTCCAGCAGAAAAGGCGGTAAATTGAAACTATAATACCATTATTTTACCTGTTCATAGCAGTTTTTTTTTTAATTAGTGATTCCCTCTCACCTATATGCGATGAACGTGACCATATTGTAGCAGATCATTACTGTCATAGCAGCAAATGTTGTCGGTGAAAATGTGTCTGTATCATGAAAAAGAGAGAAAAGATAAAAAGACACGCTATTTATTGAATATGGAAAACTTTAAAGAATAGCCGACTTCCACTGTTCTAATGCTCTACACTGGATCCAACAGGCACAGAAATCAAACTAGTAGATTTCATTTCCCCAAACTTCATAACAGTATATATTTACGTATACATATTATAATCATAATTTTGTACAACCCTCCAACTCTCATGGATTAATCATTTGATATGGTGATATCAATCTATGTATCATCCACAACTTCTGATTATCAGTGATATATTGATAAGGATATGATAAAGTAAAACATTATTCAGTGGTTAATTTTTTTCAGAAGTGGGTGTCCGCAGTTAGAATGACATGAGTTTTCTAAAATGGGAGTCAATTGATTTGTGCCAAAATGTACGGGTACTCGAGCCCTTGAGCACCCCCCCCCCCCCCCCTTCACGAACCCTGATGAATAAAGTCACATACCTTGTCGCACCAAAGACGTTAAAATCAAGTAGCAAGGGTGGATCCAGGATTGTCAGAAAGATGAAGGGGGGGGGGGGTGGGGGTGGGCGCTGAAACTTTTTTTTCGGGAATGGGATTTCACGAATCCCTCTGACCCTGCCAGACTAGCTGGGAGGGGGGGGGGTGTGAAATATAAATGGCAATGTCATTTTTCCCGCTTCCTTTTCGTCTCTCTTCATCCAATTTTTTTTTCTGGCGTATTACAGGTGGTCGCGACCATTTCGCTCCCCCAACCCCGATCCGCATATGAGTTACACTTAATCATGATAATAAACTTACAAGCAAAGGTATCACCAATATCTTTTAATGAGTCGAATGTATCGGTGCTGTTGCTCTCTGCGAGGTATCTGTAGAGTGATCCATTTACAGCAAACGCTTCAGCAGCCCATCTTTCCAGATATATTCCACTGGCTTCGTAAATAATTCCCACCTACATTCATAATGAGAAATTAATGGGTCAAATGAATGTGACTAATGATTCTCGCCTTGTCACATAGATAAGTCAAAATAAAGCAAAATCTTTTTTAAAAGATCGGACAAAAATTGAGAGGTTCTTGCCGCAAGAAATATTTGCAGTCTGACATTAGCATTAAGGTGAAATATGAACAATAAATTATGGTAATTATTCAAATTTTCTAGGTACTATACCGAACTGAAAACAATTTCGATAAAGCAATTTCTTTTCATTATCTTCAGTTTTATTCATTTTCGAATATGGATTGGAATTTTCAATTTGTCTTCCCTCCTTAACACAATGAACCTACTTTTCAGATAATCTGTATAATATACATCAAAAATTCAAACAACAGAGATGAGGTTAGATGTTTTCTGTAGGTTTCCATGGTGAGTGAGTATTCACAATTGAAGGTTTTCGGTAACACCATGTGGGAGCCTCTGTGAAAAGGCTGTTGATATATTCTTTCGTGAAAAAATAACCCACTTATGGGGCGTTTAGAGGAATTTAGGAGAAGTGAAAGGAAAGGAAAGAGATGGAAATGAAATGAAATTAAATTAAACACTTACACAAGACTATTTTTGGTTTTGGTTTTCGGTGTTTGTACACCAAAAATGAAGTGAAATGGAAAGAGGAAAGAAGAAAAAGGAAGAAAGAGTGATCGAGATCAGGAAAGTTCTGAGTAGGTCACAGAAGTTTGGAGAGAGTAGTTCTGAAAAGAACTGTTTGTATTCCTCTGTAGAGTAGTTCTGAAAGAGAGTTTCCGAACTATGGTATTCTTTCGGTAAAGGAGTATATCTGTCTCGACGCGTTTCGAACAGTGTGCTCTGTTCATCGTCAGGAGATTAACTCGAGATGAGGTTTCAAGATATTGTGTAACACTGCTGAATTATACCATATTACATACTTCTCCTGAATGTGAATTATATATAAAATTTCAAAATGCAATGAAAGAATAAAATGAAATTTTACATCGAATTCTATATCTGTTCACCTTCTCTGGTTTCTTTATGCTCTTTAATGGCACACTTTCCCTTCCTAGTGCAAAGACAGCTTAACTTGTCTACAAATTCTACTATATTTCCCGGAGATTTATTTCACCTAGTATGTCACCTGAATGTTAAAATACACCTTAAAACGTGATATAATACTTCTAGTTAGCATAAAGGAAATATAATTGGAGGTCTTCTTACACAGTATAAACACAGTCCACTCAACCCTATGGTACAGATGATACGACGAGAAAATAGAAATCCTGGGGGAAAAAGGGAAAATTTATTTGCATGTTATTGGAAAGCTGTAGACATATATCACGGTATCTCCTGCCGGCTCGAAGCTTAAACTGGCATTAAACTGGCAGAACTTGAACTTCAACAGCGCCATCTAACAGTGACTGCTAAATTAAGAATATAAATTGAAAATTAAATGCCATTTTATTTTGAATTTTGACAAACAGCTTGTTTGGATAATAGGCACATTTTATATTTCCTATAAAGGTAAGCTTCTACAAACTAGAATAGGGCATGATGGGAAAATGCGACAGACACTTTTCAAATTCTGTTAAAAGAGGGCGCCATTAGGAGCTTCGGTTTACTGTCCCTTTAATTGCAACATTTTTCCACATATCTCTGTTATCTGCCGTTCTAGTACACTCTTGCAGCATTATTCCACTCCGGGGCCCCGTCTTATAAAGAGTTGCGAATTTGCGATCGATTCGAATCGATCGCAAGTCCTCCAATCAATCGCAAATTTCCAATCACCTGTTGCGATTGATATCAATTGCAATTATTATTTGCAATTAATCGCAACTCTTTATAAGAAGGGACCCAGGTCTTAATACGAATGAAATTAAGGAAGAAATAAGAACAACTAAGAGATAATAATAAATAACAGGAGGATTGGAATAAGTAAGAGATAAGAGTAGGGGTCATTTTCCAAAGTACCTTTCAAATGTCATACATATAACTATACTTCTTCTTCTACTACTACTACTACTACTACCTCTACTACTACTAACTACTACTACTACTACTACTACTGCTACTACTACTACTACTACTACTACTACTACTCTACTTCTACTACTATTATTATTACTACTGCTGCTTCTACTATATTTGTTAGAGTATTTGTATTTTTATGAAGTCTTTACTTATATCACATTTACATAATTTGTCAGGGAACCACATATTCATTAGCCATTCCAGCTATTTCCTGGTCTCCCATACCATTTACATTTGTAAATTCCTTGTAAATAAGTTTCATATTGTTTCAGTACTGGTAATAAATTCATTAATTCATTATTTCATTAATACTACTTTATACTACTACTGCGACTATCACTACTACTACTACTACTACTACTACTACTACTACTACTACTACTACTACTACTACTACTACTAATGTATTACTACTACTACTACTACTACTACTACTACTACTACTACTACTACTACGGCACGACTACTAATGAATACCACTCTTTTTTTTTCTTTCTTACTTTTTAAAATTCTTATTTTGCTTTCAATTTATGCACGTCCCTTTTGGGATGGGGTGCGTAGAAAAATTGTGTGGATGTATTCCAGGTTCTTTTAATTAGTAAGGCGATTTGCATAGGAAATTATTACAAACCTGTACTTCTGCCTTTGCGTTTGCTATGATAATCAAACACATATCTTAACCTTTAAATTCATTAGACAACTGAACCATATTTAGAGATTCATGATCTACTTACCCGGTTCGTCTTTATAAAATTTGTTCCAAAACCTTCTGCACTTCCCTGGTTCTTTCTTATCTCTAAAATGAATTCATCAGATCAAAAGAAAAATATCACAATTACAGAACAAATCCAAATGCATAACATTAAGTGATGATTTGAGGGACAGGTTAGACATTGTATGTCATTTAATTTAAATCATGATGTAATTTCATTACTGATAACATTTACCATTTCTGAGTGGAAATCAATGGGTTCGAATTCATAAATCTCAAAATTATTTCATTAAATTGATCATCATTTGATATCAGAATATGAATTTTCCTTTTCTCTCTCTCTCTCTCTCTCTCTCTCTCTCTATCCATCTATCTCTCCATTGTCTTATTTACAGATATATTATTCAACTATCTGTGTTAAAAAAAAAAGTTGCATACTTTTCCCACTCCTCCTTCGGTGTCAATAGATATTTGACCCTTAGATAGAAGTGCGTCTTTACAAAATCTTCTTCGTAGTCGTGTATCTCCACTTCAAGACCCTGCAATATAACGATGTAAAAATAGTCTCATTCTAAACAGTTGTATACAAAGTCAATGGAGTAATCATCATTAACAGCATCCATATTCTCGTAATTACCATTATGAAGACCGTCCTTGAAAGTATTATTTTCTTCCTCCTCGTCCTTCTTGTTATCATCAGTCATCATCATCATTATCATCGTCGTCGTCATCATTATCGTTACCACTGTCATCATCATTTTCATCATCGTCATCAATCCAGTATGATCATCATCATTATCATCATCATTATCATCATCATCATCATCATCATCATCATCATCATCATTATCTCCTGCTCCTCCTGCTCTCCTCCTCCTCCTCATCATAATTATATCCTCCTCCTCCTCATCATCATCACCATCATTACCACCGCCATCATCATCCTCATCATCTCCATCATCATCCCCATCGTCGTCATCATTGTGATCCCGAGCATCATCTCCTTCTCCATCACCAGCACCAATGAAAGCATCTTCACCATCATCATTATGAAAGAATATCACAGTTTTGTGGAAGACCTGTCGTACACACCTCTCTCTGCTTTTTCCTGAACATGTAATTTTTGTACATTCTTTTTATGAAGAGCACCAGTAGAATGAGGTAACACAGGTAGACTGGTATCAGAATCAGGCTGTTCACATCACCCTCTTCAGATTCCTAATCAGGGAGTGAAATTGGTATACAGAAATAAAAGTAATACTGACAATTTAATATTGTTTGTATAGCGCATGTCTACGCGTTTCTGAAGTTCTAAGAATGAATGAATGATTTTCCCCTGTTTATCGTTTTATCATTCTCTCCTTCCCACTCTCATACGAGGTACGAATTTTGGATTTCAAATGGTTTCATTTTCTACGAGAGAAAGAAGATGATATATGAGGAAAAGAGAACCATTAATATGAGTATGATGTAATCATGTGGAAAAGAGAACCATTAATTCCCATTTTAAAGTGAAACAAACTTCATGACTTTTATAACGTCCACATTAATAATTGCCAAGTCCCATCCTGCCCCGCCTCCCGTTAAATTCATATCGAATTCGAATGAACAATCTACAATTACTATAGCTTTATGTACTCCAGTGCGCAGATAAAATACGAGGGTACATTATCGAAATTACACAACCGTTAATTTCCCATCGAAACAAGAGAGTCATTGGTACTAATATAGTTTGTAGCTAAAGAGAGATTGAATACTCACACCCCATGGACACTCAGCCAACGAGTAGTAATAAAAAAACGCCCTGTAAATAAAACCAAAGAAATATCCCCTTGGTAAATCAAATGTGCTTGGCGCTTATTGCGAAACTGAAGCAGGAGACTATAATGCATGATGCTCAAGTTCTCTTTCATCGAAAAATGGATTTTAGAGTCGCTATTGATGATGAAGATGGTACAAAAAAGTGCCAGTGATGGAAATCTTTCCATCGCGAAATAAAATTACGCACATCAGAGCCAAAAGGCGTAGTTAGGGGGCCCAGGGGGCCATGCCCCCCCCCCCCATTCAGCAAAAAAAAAAAAAAAAAAAAAGCGAGAGCAAAAAGGCAGGGGAAGTGAAAGAAAAAAGCCTAAAAAAGCGCTACAAGCCGTTATCTTTCTCTCAGAATTTGCTAAAACGTCAAAGTTTTCGCGCTTCGCGCGGGACGGGGGGAACTCCCCCTCCCTCCACCCACCCGTTATATACAGTGCAGTATTGCGTCCAAATAATTGAAAAGCAGCGCTTCAAACTAACTTTCCGCCTAAAAAAGGGTGCTACGAGCCGTTAACTTTCTCTCAAATTTGCTATAAAACGTAAGAGCTTTCGCGCTTCGCGCGGGAAAGGGGAAACTCCCCCCTCCCTCCACCCACCCCTGTATACAATGCAGTTTTGCGTCCAAATAATTGAAAAGCAGCCTGGGCGTCAAACTAACTTTCCGCCTAAAAGAAGGTGCTACGAGCCGTTATCTTTCTCTCAAATTTGCTATAAAACGTCAGAGGTTTCGCGCTTCGCGTGGGAGGGGAAAAACTTCCCCCTCCCTGCACTCCCCCCCCCCCCCCCTCCCTGGGGAGCACGCTTCGCATGCCCATTACCTATTTCGCACGCTTCGCGTGCTCACAACCGCCACCCCTAAAATGAAATCCTGGCTACGTATAAGCGGTTGGATCCTTTACGTCTTGCCCCCCCCCCCCCCCCCTATTGAAAAATCCTGGCTAAGTCTGTGTCAGAGCCAGATACAACTGATGGCTATATTGATGGCTACATACATTAAATATTTTGGCCTTGATTTTGATAATTTCTCCCATATAAATCTACATTTTCGCATGACACCCTTCAATGTTCTCAGGACGTTATATCCGAGCTTGGCTAAAAACAAATGTAAACGGGTCATTGTTTGAATTTAATCATTGAGCTTCTTGATGCAACCATCACTTCAAATCAAATTGTGAATTTTACTCAATTCATCATCATTCATTTAATCTTCACGCCTGTCCAAACTACAGATCTTTTTAGTGAAATCACTGTTAAAAAGGAAATAAAAAGCATGAAATACTTTTGATCATTATATACACAAACTAAATGCAAAAGAATGACATCAAAGTTATTGTGGAAATAACGTGATTCTTTCATATCTCATACTCTTACCATTCCAATGTATAGAGTATTCCTATGACGTCACTCACTACCCATTCTTGTACAGTAAGGCAGATCATGATTGGATAATGAGCTAGTCCAATGGCAAACACGTTTACATAAGCCATACAGCTACGAACAGCGCCTGTCGAAGGTAAAGGTAGATGAATAAATCAGATGCAAGGTACCACAAAATTTGACTCATTCTACGAAGATTATAGTTTTATGTATGATCACTGACAAGCAAAAATCGCAAGGTACTATTAACTTTTAAAAATGAAAAGTTGAAAAATCATATTTATCATGTTCGTGGCGATAACGGTAATGAATTCCTCTAAAATGACTTCTCTGTTTATGATAATATCTCTGATTTTAGGGTTATTCGATATAAATTAAATTCTCACTATTAAGATTGGAAAATAATGTTAATGTACTCTCCCCACGTTTCTCCCAACCCATTGTTTCGTTAAGTTATTTATCATGAGTGCGATGGTCGAAGTTTACCTCTGACCATCTCAGGCAGGTCATCGTGGTTTGGTTTGACGTATAGCAATTACCGGTAAAAATGTTAACGTAGTAATTACCGGTAAAAAGATGCTTACCGGTAAAAATATGCTTAAGTAGTAATTACCGGTATAAAAATGATTGCGTATATAGTACTAACCGGTATATGCTTACGTAGTAATTTACCGGTAAAACGATGCTTACCTCTAACCATCTCAGGTAGGTCATCGTAGTTGGGTTGGACGTAGTAATTACCGGTAAAATATGCTTACGTAATAAGCACCTGTAAAAAAAATATGCTTGCGTAGTAATTTACCGGTAGAACGATGCTTACCTCTAACCATCTCGGGTAGGTCATCGTAGTTGGGTTGGACGTAGTAATTACCGGTAAAAATATGCTTACGTAATAAGCACCTGTAAAAAAAATATGCTTGCGTAGTAATTTACCGGTAAAACGATGCTTACCTCTAACCATCTCGGGTAGGTCATCGTAGTTGGGTTGGACGTAGTAATTACCGGTAAAAATATGCTTACGTAATAAGCACCTGTAAAAAAAAATATGCTTGCGTAGTAATTTACCGGTAAAACGATGCTTACCTCTAACCATCTCGGGTAGGTCATCGTAGTTGGGTTCGACGTAGTAATTACCGGTAAAAAGATCGAGAATACCAATACATGTAATCCCAAATGCACAAACAAAGGCTAGTCGATCTGAGTAGGAGTCGAGTAAGTTGACAGGACTGTAGAAAAGACAAATGTAATTGAGCGATGGCCCGAAATGTCGCTTAAAGATGGAGTTGTTGCTTACAAACTGCGAGGAATTCAACTACCCTGATAGAAGTAGGTCCATGTTATATATAATATACAATAGAAATGATGATATAAAACTTGTTTACTTCTTGTTTAAATCAGCACTTCACTTTTACAGGACAGATTTATGCTAAGTTTCGACATCTTTATAGACCCACTCTTTTTTTCATATCATAACAAAAACAAACGTAGTAAAATAATAATATAGTTACGCCAATTACACTTATGAAGATATATATATTTTTTTTAATGTAGTGTTGGATTAAGTTCATGTTCTGAAAATAGTTATAAATATATTTCACAAAATGTTAGAACACAATATGTTTATATATTTTCTATCACACCCTTTCTCTTTTAGTAAGAAATGAGGAATGGTTGCCATAGCAACAGTCTCTGACTTACTAAGCGACGCTTGGTCGTCCTCCACAGCAGGCAGGCCATAGCCGTGTACGAGGTTGAAAGAATCCAAAGAAAAGGATTATCAAAGCCTATATAGTTTGTGAAAGGCAATATTAACAACTATATGATATATCATTTTGATGTATATCATGTCGTGATAACTCATTTTCAGCATCCCATAAAAACATGTTCTTTCAATTCTTTCATATTAAGTCGGGGTCTAATAAAAAAAAAATTTGTAGAGCAGTCACAAATCATAATTCATAAAGCATGATTCTCACCCTCGCTCTGTTCTCTCATCTATTTTCGGTAATCTTTGCATTTGCATGAAAATATCTTTTCTGCAACATTAGTGCTTAATTTTCATCAAGAAATTTCGTTAAAGAGACTAAACGATATAATCTCGAAACTATGTTCAATGCTAATCAGAATTATATGCATTGGTATTTTAGACTCCATGGCGCCTTCCTTGTCCCTCACAATCTCTATCCATCATCCTGCAAGCCGCTATAGACAGGTGAATATTACCCGGTCCTTCACGTCAACTTACTATATTTTACACTGACCGCTATTAAAAGACAGGTTCAAGTTCAAGTTCAAGTTTATTTGTCTTTCTTCCAAATGGATGTAATACAATTTTAACAAATTAATAACATGTGACAGAGTACATAAAAGGAACAATAGTAAGGAACAAGTTCATATAAAATGCATTTAAGTGAAATAGCAAGACGAGGAGACCTTAATTAAGAAAAACTTAGCTTGTAAAATCAAGTCCCTCAAAGCAACATTTTATAGTAGAAAACGACTATAGCCTGGTTATATATAGTAGATAAAATTAATACAAGAAATGTAATGTACAGGTGTAATGTCCCCTCATCAGTGGCGGCACCAGGATTTTTAAAGTGGGGGGAGGGGGCAAATGGGGGGCAAAAGAAAATTTTGGGGGGCAAGGGCGGACAAATTTTTTTTTTACACTTTTGGTAGTGAAAATGTACAGAATATTCGGCTATAAACCTACCCAGATATGAGGACATTTTGAGCATCTAGCTGAACTGCCCGATTATAAAGAGGTGTTAGTTATATACTGCGAGCGAGCCAAGCGAGCGAGCAAAATTTTTGACATTTTTCGTAGTAAAAATGTACAGAAATTACATATTCGGCTATAAAACTACCCCAATATGCATGAGGACATTTGAGCATCTTGCTGCCCGATTATGAGGTGGTAGTTATTTATTGTGAACACTTTTTGTCGTGAAAATGTACAGAAATTATATTCGGCTATGAAACTACCCAGATATGAGGACATTTGAGCATCTTGCTGCCCGATAATAAGGTGGTAGTTATACATTGCGAACAGGCAAAAATTTTGAAACTTTTTGTGGTGAAAATGTACAGAAATGATTATTTGGCTATAAAACTACCCCAATATGAGGACATTTGATCATCTCGCGGCCTGATTATGTGGTGGGAGTTATAGGCCTGTATTGCGAGCGAGCGAAGCGAGCGAGCAAAAATTTTGACACTATTATAGTGGAAATGTACAGAAATTATTCGGCTATAAAACTACCCAAATATGAGGATATTTACACGAGCTGAGCGAACAAATTTGCCCCATGCCCCCCCCCCCCACCTTGATGCCGCCACTGCTTTCCAAGTTTCCGTTTTCTTTCTTTTTCCTTCTTTTCTCCATTCCTTTTTCACTTTTTTCTTTCCTTTTCTTTTCTTTTTCATTTTCCACCCTTTTATTTTTTTCACTCCGAAAATTATTGGGGGGGCAACTGGGGGGGGGGGGCAAAGCTTCTGACTGGGGGGGGGGAAATGCCCCCCCCCCCCCCCCCCCCCCTTGGTGCCGCCACTGCCCCTCATATATTTTACTTTATAATACCCTGATACTAACCGCTACAGGCAGGTTGACCATGGTCCATTCCTGTATGGTGAACCTTGCGTTTCCACAGCCATACTCCGTCTCATTGACGATGTCTTCAGTCCAGTTCATGAGGTCAGACGGTCGAGTCCCGTTGACTATCACACTCATATTGAACGTGTTCGGTTCAACGGTCGATAGAGAAGCTGAGAAATACACATAGCCGAAGATGCACACACAGATTAATACAAACAGGATAGATATACGAATTGCAAGTTCAGAGCAATGATCCTGTGATTTGAAAACCATGTTCTATCTCTGCATTGAACTGATTACGAATATTCTAGCGATGGAGAGGGATCCCGTATACATGTATCTATAAATGATAAAGTAGGCTAAACTAAACTGTTCTGGCTAGATTATGAAGAAATAAAGTTGAAAGCGACCAGCACAAAACAATTTTTCCAGAGTAGAAAGTACTTATATCCGACAGTCATTTAAAAAAAAAAAAATACTTCATCTGATTTTACACTCAAATACTGCGTTGTTGTGTAGATGATCGAGATTTCAGTACTGTAACTACACATGATAAGAAATGGCGCTGAATATTTAAGAAAACAGAGCTGAAGAAAGGACTTTGCATGGCAGAATAATTAAGAAGCGAAAGCAAGTTCAAGTTAATAGTAGTAGAAGTTTGTGAAGGCTGCATAATAAATCAAACATGGACTTTGCTCTCCCACCTACGCATGGGTAGAAAGAGCACTCGGAGTTTCAATTTATGGTTCTACGTCATCACATTATCTGCTGAACTTTGGAACCAAGTACGAATCCTTGAGTGTGTGTATTTTAGGAACACGTAATAATAACTACGCACTTGAGTCTTGTGGTAGATTAGTGAAAACTATTTGAATTGACATGATAAATCTGCTTAGAACTACTAAATTAATAATTTTGAAGTCGACAGACTGAGGTGCAATACAAGTATTGATTTGTCCATTTACATAACGATGTAAACATGTTACGGTCATTGACGCCTTTGTGGAAGTATTCAAACGAAATGGCGTAGTTGCTAAGCAACTTCCACTGTACGTCACGATGGTAATAAAGTCGCAGTGTTTGGAGCGTTAACATGTCGCTAAATAGCATAACAATATTTAATTATTCATTAAGTAATTTATTACTTACCTTTTCACAGCAATAAAACAAGGGTAATTTAGACATCGGTGTAATATATTTTCAAGATGTTTAGGGTGCTGTAGATAAAAGTAGGGGAAGGAAATTGGCCTATTCCACAGTGCGCCCCAGAAAAAAGTTAACAGTTGGGAAAAGTATACCCAAATAAATATTTCAAACTATTTTAAGGAAATGTTCATACCTGTGGATAGCTTATGGTCTCTTCTATCAAATGACACCAAAATATCAACCAATATTCTACGCTTGAGTGAGCAAAAGCCAATTTTGTGAAAGGGTACAAAATCCAGACTTGACAAGAATTGATATTGGCTCTGGCTGGTATCAGCCACGCTGAGTCATGAAAGGGCTTAGAAATTTCCATATTCTGGTCAATAAAAGGCAGTTTATGAAATAACAGGCTTTGTTCTATGTATGTCTTTACACATTCCATCAATATTCTATGCTTGAGTGAGCAATGAACGACTTTGTTAAGTGTTTCAAAATGTTACTTTTGGTGAGTATTTTAATTTCACCTGAAGATTGCTAAAAAAAATAAATAAAAAAAAAACGCATTGAAACTTGTATCTCTGAAATAAAATTGTGGTTGAACAATAATAATTTGAATCTGAACGATGCAAAGACAGAAGTCAGAACTAATTACTTTTACATCTAAAAGCAATCAATCAAAAGTTTATGTTGATCAAATACAAGACGCTGATTCAGTTATTTCCTCTTCTTTATCTGTGCGAAATTTGGGTGTCATCTTCGATAGCATGATGAAAATGGATATTCAAGTGAAAAGAATTTGTCAGAGTGTGTATTCCCAGATAAGAAATGTCTGGAGTATCAGGAAGGTTCTTTCCGATAAGGCAGCTGCTGTAATTGTACATGCATTAATAACATTACGTTTAGATGTATAAAGTTGATGTATAATCAAATCTAGTTTTGATATAATAAAATATCATCTAATATTTTCCCGGCCTCTAAAATCGGAAAAATGCTTTAGGTGCCCATTTTCCAAATAAAGGGCCATCCTGTGTATCAAAATATTATAAAGTCACTGATTTGTTGAATATAAGTAAAATGCTTCTAATTGTGATCAGTCAACATTACGTCTTTGAAATCAACAACATACATGTAGGTGCGACAGGTGTCCATTATAACAAATAAAGGCCCATAAAGGCCCCCCCCCCAAAAAAAAAAAAAAAAAAAAATTATCTGCAAAATAAGATTTGTAAAAAATATTTGTTTTAATTTTTAAAATGGTAGACATTAATCTGGAAATCAAGGTCATATAAAATCCCACTTTAGGAATCACATGGGCCCATTGAGGGCCCATTGATGGCCCATCAAAGGCAATTCTTTCCCTCACAAGAGGGTTGCCGAATTCAACACAGCCCCCAAAGTGTTTGAATATGCATTCTTTAAAGTATTGGCAAAGCAGTATGTTCTATAAGCACTTCACCTCATTAAGATAGCCATCATATTCAAAATGACCACTGGTCTGTTTCAAGATGTGGTTATTTGCATTAAGTTTATATGCTGTGTCTTGAAGCTTATATCGGTAGGGAGAAAGTTATGGATGTTGCAACTTTTTGCCTAAAAATAGACATAAGCATGTTGCAATGGTGTATTTGGTTGAGACAAAATGAAACCAAGTTTATATCTTATAATGCCGAATAATTCAAATAGTGGAGAATTTCATTTCCAAAATTGCCATCAAATTGAAAAATACTGCATAAGTTTTGAAATGTAATTTGCATCTGATAATTTTGCATTGAGGCATAAAGCACCAAAATGCAAAATGGTTAATATGCTAAAGAATTATGTATTCAGGCCCTCTTTCTTTAAAGGGACATCTAATCGTAATGGCAAGTTGCTCTGAAAGAAAGCAGAAAAACCAGAGAAGCAGATTGTTAAAAGTTTGAACGAAATAGGACAAGCAATATGAAAGTTGTAATCCCTATACATTTGAATTTCAAATTGGCCCAACCGGTATAATGTCACTGTGATGTAGCGGCGGACAACTCTCCCATTTGTTCCAACACACAGAATGACTAAAATGTCAATTTTTCAAAAAGTATTACTAAAATATGTATTTTAGTATTGGGGCTTATGAGAAATGGGAAAATTAATGATGGTGTACTACAAAATCTAGAATTGACCGAGAATACCTCACAATCGACTGACCCGACTGCCAATTTAAGATTCACATAGATTTAGTGATCTCATTTCTCAAACAGTGATAACTTTCTTATTTTTGGTCCGATTTCTTTCAGACTTTCATCATTATGCTTATCTTTTTTTTTCTGATTGTACACAAATCAACATATTAAAAAGTATGGATTGCCCTTCAATAGGTGTTGCCGATGTTTAAGAATACAGCTATTGATTGACATCTTTATAAATCTTACGATGTTTATCATAAGTTGTTTCTTATGGACATATCAGTTTTGTCTTTTTTTAATATGACCACGAAGATGAAAAAGAGGAAAGTGCTGTTTTATCTCTTAGTTGTTTTGCATCTGATTATGGTTTATTTTGGCATAATAACATTTATTTGCAGAAGAAGAGTATTTTTTCTTCATCGGGATATTAATGTATATTGTTCATGAATAACTTTTTAGTAAGAAGAGAAACATGCTATAAATGTTAGACTGATATTTTCTGTTTATAGAAATTTCCAGCATATCAGTACTAAATTCCACACTTTTATACCAAGTGATAAGATTCCAGATATAACATAAACTTTAAAATGCCAGTAGTCACATCTTAAATCACAATGGAGGCCATTTTGAATGTGACGGCCATCTTGATGAAATGGGGTGACCCAACGATTCTGCCTATATTAACCACTTGCAAATAGATTTGCTTTAAAGCCCAAACTCAAGTTACTTGCAAGTAGGCATTTTAACATTTTGGCAGCTATCTTGAATTTGGCCAACCTCTGTGAGGGAATTAATCAAATTTGATTGTCTCGAATGGGCCATTGATGGGCCAGTGTGGCCTGCCAAAGTGGGTTTTTTATATAACCTTGATTTCAAAATTGTTGTCCATACCATTGGAAATTAGAAACAAAGATTTTTAACAAATTATGTTACAGATGGATTATTTGGGCCTTTTGGGGCCCTTTTTAGTCATAATGGGCACCAGCGCCACATATCTCATTGATTTCAAAGACGTAATGTCAACTGATCATAATTAGAAGCATTTTACTTATATTCAACAAATCAGTGACTTTATAATATTTTGATACATAGGATGGCCCTTTATTTGAAAAATGGGCACCTAAAGCATTTGTCGGATTTTAGAGGCCAGGAAATATTAGATGATATTTCATATATATCAAGCTAGATTTGATTACATCAACTTTGGAGTGAAAAGACCCTGAGAGGGCCATTTTTTTTAAAAAAAATGGGCACAACGGGCCCAGGGCCCGAATTTTAGGTGGCCCCATATCAAGAATTATTCGGCATCAAAAACTCGATTATACGTGCTAAATTTCATGCTTTTGTGAAAAAGTGCACAATTATTTCACCAATCTGCCGGACTATTTGACCACATAACCCCTTCACTTATTGCACTGCACTGGCTTCCTGTAAAACAGAGAATCGAATACAAAATTATTTTGTTAACATGGAAGGCAATGCATGGATCTGCCCCTGTGTACATTTCAGACTTGCTGACCCCTTATAACCCTCCGACTAATTTGCGATCTGCAGGTAAATATCTGCTTGAGAGTCCTCGAACACGCTCTCTTCTAGGTGATCGATCATTTACTGCTTGTGCATCGAGGTTGTGGAATGGTCTTCCTCAAATTCTTCGCCCCTGTGACCAGCTGTCCACTTTCAGAACTCAACTCAAGACACACCTATTTCAGATTGCTTACAACTAGTCGTATATTCTCGTCTTTCCCAGTTAGAATCATGAACAGACATTTGCTAGTTTTTCAGTCTCAACAGCGCCTTTGATTAGGCAACTAGATATTGGCGCTTTATAAATACCCTGATTGGATTGAATTGCTCACTCAACCATAAATTTTTGATGTGATATATCAGGACATACAGTGAACAAAGTCTGTTCTTTCATAAATTGTTTTTTAATGATCAGAATATAAAAATTTTAAGCCTTTTCATAACTCTCAACTTTGCTGATACCAGCCAGAACATAAACAAACATTTGTGAAGTATGGATTTTGCACCTTTTCACAATAATTGGGTTTTGCTCACTCAAGCGTAAAATATTGTGAGATATTTTGGTGTCATATGATAGAAGACACCCTAAGCTTTCCACAGGTAGGAACATTTCCTGAAAATATTTAGAAATATTTAAATGAGGAGACCTTTTTCAACTGTCAATTTTAAACGGTTCTTAACTTCGTTCATACAAGCCAGGACAAATACCAATTTTTGTCAAGTCTGAATTTTGCACCTTTTCCTAAAAGTGGTCTTTGATCACTCAAGCTTAATAACAAGTCAGATTTTTTTTGGGTGTTATTGCATAGGAAAGATCCTAAGCTATCAACAGGAATACAAATTTATGGAAAATATTCTGAAATATTGATTTGGGGAGACTTTTTCCAACTGCTAACTTTTTTTTGGACGCACTGTATATTGTGTATAAATGGCATCACATATTGCACATATCAATGGCCATATATGAAACAAAAATCCGTCATAAGTGGCTTTGCATGATGCCCACAGCATATATTTCATCAATTTTATCCACTGTATTCGATTTTAAAGTTTATGCGTAAATGTAAGTGCCCACCATAATGTTACCTACAACTGTGGGAAATTTTATGCCCAAGTGATAACGTTTTGTCCAATTTTGATCACTTCTTTGATCATTAAATTTAATAATGAAGTTTCTAATACAGCAAAAATATTATAGAACATATATGCCTGTAAATAATAATCATACGAAAACAAATAAAAAATACACCTCGGTTTGTACTTTGTTCTGCAAGTGCGATGCATATCACTATGAAACATGAATGTATTTAGTTAAAAACGGAGGAACTTACTGTTTTCTTAAAAATGACGAATAGAAGTTCCACTAATTCATCCTCGACAACCTGCTGTACTGGCGTTATTTCTATAGCACCGAAGGGCTAAAACTGGCAGGAGGATTAGCTTATTAAGCTACATTGCTTATTGTACAGGCCTATAATAAGCAAGGGCATTGTGTCCATTTTTCCAGAGGACGGACGTAATGATCCGTTAAGCAGGTTAATGAATAACTAAAACAAAGACAAACAGTGGCGCCATTTTGTTTTGTTTTTCAGTTGTTATTTTTAATGTGTTTTGCACGCGTGCTGGCATCTTTGAGTTTTGTACATATACCGATGCACAGTGGCGCAAATCCATTTTGAAATTTGAGGGGACATTCGCCTGCAAAATTTTCTGATAAGCAAAAAAAGAAGAAGAAGAAAAAAAAGTTATTCAAAAAGGTGGGGGGGGGGGGGACATTCGCCTATCTTCCCCCTGTCCCCCCTGGATTGCGCCCATGTACATGCATCTAAACCAGTTCCTTCGAAAATATGGGCTGCATTATATTTGTTTGTCCTATACGTCTCGAGTATTAAAGAAGTGAACATTTAAAACAAAAATAAAGAAATCATGAACTTGATTATTAAAGCTCAATCAACCGAGTGCTCAAAAATACGGTAGGCGAGTGCATTGGACTAGAACTCCTGTTCTTAAAGTGCGGCCCACGGGCCACTTGTGGCCCGCGAAACGATTTCATGCGGCCCGCCAAAAATATCTGAGTAAGAAGAAAAAAAATCTTGTTTTAAGAACTATGTTGATACATAATATATCATCCTAACTATTGATAAGAATAAAAGTATCAAATTTTTTGCTCGCTCGCAAATAGCGTATCATATTTATCTCTTCCCTGCCCTACCACATATTATTATAGTTTGGGGGTTTTTTTAATCAAACAAAGAAAAAATAAGGAGGGTGTATTCTAAAATCGTTTAACCGTCCTTAGATGAGCCATTCGGGTATGTATGCATTAACGTCTGTGGCGGGGGATGGGGCCAGGAGCCCTTTCCCCCGAGAATATCAAAAATTTTCCTGCATTCGGGCACCCACCATTTCATTTTTGGGCAGTGAAATGGTCTCTCTGTAATTTTTTATATCTAATCTAAATTAGCACATTTTGACGACGAAATTACAATTTCACAATTCTAACGTGTCAATTTTTTATGATAATAATAATAATAAAAAAACAAAAATAAACAAACAAACAAACACAAAAACAGAAAGCTAATACACAATGTATTCGGGCAAGAGTCGTGAGTTCCATGCGTCTTTGTATGTACTCTGTGGCCCGCGACGTAATTTCAAGAATATTTCTGGCCCTCGTAACAAAATAATTAAGAACCCAGGGACTAGAATATTTACTTAATAATAAACGCAATATCAAACCATGAGGAGAAGATATGAAGAAAATCAAATACAGGGAATCAGAAAATATGTTCAGAGAAAGAAAAGATGGGCTGAAAGCAAAATTCTAATCATGGGCTTTCCCCCCCCCCCCAAAACGTAAAGCAATGCGGTCAAAAACGAATCATTCACAATATAAAGTAATGAGGCCTATACAAAACAACAACGACAAAAACCCGTTCCATTGCCTTTTGTTTAAAATATGACGTGAGCACTGTTGATTAACACTACGGTAGCTATAACTAAATGGCATGATAGATCTAATTGAAGTGAGATCAGCGGCGTCGCTAGAGGGGGGAGGGTGCCCCCTCCGCTCAAAATTGATGTTGGCAATTGCGCAACCTATGTCCTAAAAGAAAGAGAGGGGATAAAAGGGGAAGAGAAGAGAAAAGGAAAAGGAGATAAGAGAAACAAGAAGGAAAAAAGAAAAAGAAAAGAAAAAAGAAAAGGGAAAGGAAAGAAGAAAATAACAGAAAGGAAAGAAGGAAAGGAAAGGGATGGAAAGTAAAATGAAGGGAAAATGATCATATTTTGATCGCTCGTCGGAAAGTTAATATTCTGGCAAAAGGCGTCCCCCTGAGGCAATGGGCTGCAACCCCCCTCCCCCCCCCCCCCCCCCCAGATTTTCAAAGTTCCGATATATTCGGGCAACCACCACTTCATAATCGGGCAGCGAGGTACCAGGATATCCAAATATTTGGGTAACAAGGTTTCCGTATAATTATGCACTTTCTGTATGTAACTTCTGTACATTTTTCACTACGAAAAGTTAAAGTTAAACAAAGTTTGAAATTGAAAAGTTGGTATTCGGGCAAAAGGCGTCAGCCCCTCCCCCTCCCCCCCCCCCCCCCCCCCCCCCACTTTGGTCTGTATGATCAAGATCTCTACATCTGCGATTTTCCTTTATCATTATCTGTGGGGGGAGATTAGGGTGCAGCATTTTTTCGGCAAATTTGGATGTCACACCCCCTCCCCATTCAAAATGTTCTAGCGACGCCCCTGAATGAGTTGATCTCATTGAAGTGATGTTAATTGACTTGCAGATATATTGACAGAGTTGAAGTGAAGTTGATCGAGTTGAAATTCCGTTGATCTAGTTGAAGTGAGGCTGATCCAGTTAGAGTGAGGTTAATTTGGTTGAAGTGAGGTTGACCTAGTTATTAGTTGAGCATGGTTTATCTAGCTGTGGTGGGACTGATCTAGCTGAAGTGAGATTAATTTGGTTAAAGTGAGGTGATGTAGTTTAAGTGAAGTTGATCTAGCTGAAGTGAGGTTAATCGAGTTTTATTGACAGATCGAGATTTCTTGATAAATTTGAAGTGAAATTGTCTTTTTTGATAAGGTGAAATGATATTGATCTAGTTGAAGTGAGGCTGATCTAGCTGATGAAGTGAGGTTAATTGTGGTTGAAGTGAGGTTGACCTAATTAAGTTCACCATGGTTGATCTAGCTGAGGTGGGATTGATCTAGATGAAGTGAGATCACTTCGGTTGAAGTGAGGTTATCTAGTTAAGGTGGGATTGATCTAGTTGAAGTGAGATTAATTTGGTTGAAGTTATGTGTTCAAGTCATGTAGACAACAACTTTATACCAGGTGTAAAAAAATACGACATTTGCCATGTTTGCGACAAAAATTGCTATCAAGCAGAATTTACACATTTTTTTTTTGGGGGGGGGGGCGGAGCGTATTTTTGTGGTAAGTTGTAAAGTTGTATACTCTATATTTCATGTGGTTGTTTTTCATTTCTTAAACCGATATTCAAAAATTATATTTGAATCTTAATTAGGCCTATAGATTATCACTATTTGACAAATAATGGCCATAAAAAAATGGCCATAAAATCTGTGTGTGAGCGTGTTAGTAATCTATTCAAACCATGGTCAACAATGCCATCGTGCAACGCGTCGATTATCGCACACTACAGCCTTCAGGCTACAGCATCATGAATAGACCTGTTCACAAAGTTATTCAAATTTATGGATGTTTCTTTCCTGGAGACCTAGTAACGAGGTATTCCATTAATCTGTTATTAATGAATGAACTACAATACTTGGAATCCAGTTTGCATACAATACGTGTTGCTATGTCTGACAAGCCTCTGACAAGCTTTCAGGTTGTCAAGAACAACCTTTGTTTTAAAAGTATGCATAAAATTAAAATATATATGTTAACAGGTATATTGTCACTGGGAAGCAACAGATGTGGAACTACTATACAGGTGTAATGCGCAATGATATCGTTGTGTTCTGAAATGATTACTGATGCACACATATTTCATGTTGGTGGTTTGTCAAAAAAGTGAAAAAATCATTGAATATTTAAAGCATTATTTTATGAAAATGGCTTGTAACTTGCTCCAAACAAAGACGACACTACCGACTTAAAAGGAACCTGCAAACAACCATATAGGTGACAGAAAAGATATTGAATTTGATGCAGGAAAGGAGGAAACAAGTTAGGAACTTCAAATTTTACAGAGACATCAACAAAGAAATTGATACTGAATGCAAAAGGGCATTTGAAGAATGGCCATCTATAAAAAATGTGCAAAAATCTAACATTTTTCTAAGAACACATCAAACAAACGAAATCCACTGAGAAATCAAGCATTTTAAAAAGAAGAAAAACACAGCTGCAAGCTGTATCAAAAACAAAGGGGAAACAACTTCTTTCTCTGTAAGGGAAGAATATATCTGTGTCCTATATTTGATGATGAAAGAGGCAGAGGCGGGGGGGGGGCACGGGTATCACTTTCCTCCACCCCCATTTTTTCAAGTACCCCAAAATCCCCCTTTTTATTTCTGAAAAATGCCCCCCTTTCTCTCCAATAAGACCCTTTTTTACTACTAAATGTACCCCTTTTCCTTTCTAATAAGTGCCCTTTCCCCTTCTAAATAAGTGCCCATTTTTTCTACTTCTGATAAGTGCCCCTTTTCAGATCTCTAATATATTCCTTTATGTAGTAACGGATACCCATGTAACTACAATGCAAGGCAGTGGAGCTGGAGGCAAAAGGGGCACAATGCCCACCCCCCCCCCCCCCACCCCAAGCAAAAGCTTTTTCATTCCGCACACTAGAATTTTCCCATTATTTACCCCAAATGATTGCAATATTTTCTGAAAATTTCCTCAAAGCTCGCTCTTATAGTATATGTGAAATCTCGCAGATCGTATTAGTATGTTGATATAGATGTAATCCTAAAGAAAAACGACAGGGTCAATGTACGAATTAAAAGGTTATTCGACATTCCCCCAAAATTAATTTGCGTTTGTCATGTCCATTATATCGCTGTAAATAATGCATAACCCAAGGACTTCAGCCTAATAAAAATGTCTGAAAATATCTGCTCGCTCTCACATAAATAATTAAACTATTACCGACAACTGCTAATTGGGAGAGCTGAAGCAGTGTCCAGAACTACGTCAAGATAGAAATAATAAGAATGGAGAAGATGATACTTGATAATGATTAATTAGACTGTAGGGTAATGCCAATGTCACAAAATAGTCCCTTTTTCGCTCTGTGTTCACCCTTTGTATGTGCCCCCTTTTTTCTAAGTGCCCTTTTTGCTGCCCCCATCACTTTGAAAGACGCTACGCCGCCATGGATAGAGGTCCAGCACATTAAATCATTGATGATGAGGGCCTAAGCATACTCAAATTATCAGAAGTTGGAAATGCTCTATATATTAGCTTCTAAAGCTGAAGGCCCAGATGGATAACAAAGGCAGAGATTGATATCGTAACAGAATTTTGGATTGACCATTCCTGAAGCTTTGAAAAAGTCAATATTTTCGCCAATTCAAGAGAAACCTAAGGCATTAGTGTGTGTGAATATTTCATATATATGCTCATGACACTGTATGAAGTGCAGAGAATGGAGAAGATCTGCAACAAATGGATGCTGTAAAAGTTTTCAAAAATCAAGAGTTTATTTGGCCTACAGATGAATATTAAGAACACTAAGTCTATAGTTTTCAGGAAGGCGGAGAAAAAAGCCGCTGTTTGGAACTGAAAAGCCATATCATTGAGCAGGCCAATAATTAAATCTACTTAGGACAAAATATCACAGATAATGCCAGGTACGAGGCAGACATCAAAATAAGAATCAATATTGGAAGGAATACGTTCCTGGCCATGCAGGACTTATTTACAGCAAGAAGGTGAAATTTACACTTAGAACATGTTGACAGCAAGAAGGTGAAATTTACACTTAGAACATGTTGACAGCAAGAAGGTGAAATTTACACTTAGAACATGTTGACAGCAAGAAGGTGAAATTTACACTTAGAACATGTTTACAGCAAGAAGGTGAAATTTACACTTAGAACATGTTTACAGCAAGAAGTTGAAATTTACACTTAGAACATGTTAACAGCAAGAAGGTGAAATTTACACTTAGAACATGTTTACAGCAAGAAGGTGAAATTTACACTTAGAACATGTTTACAGCAAGAAGGTGAAATTTACACTTAGAACATGTTTACAGCAAGAAGGTGAAATTTACACTTAGAACATGTAGAATAACACTAATAAATGCTATGTCTGGTCTGTTCTATTTCATGGAGCAGAAACATAGACAGCTACCAACATTATGGAAAAGAAAAGAAAATCATTTGAAATGTGGGTATACAGAAGAATAATGGGAGTATCATGGAAACAGATGAAAACTAACAAAGAAATCTTAATCTGACTAGTTAAAGAAAGAAAGGTAAAGTACTTTGATCATTTCAAAAGACATCAGAGTCCCAAGCAAGATATGTTGGAAAGAAAAGTAGAATGCACTAGACCAAGAGGGAGGCTGAGAACAAAATGAGAAGAGAGCTTTACCCCATGTTCAGACACAAAACGTTTATACCGAAACTCGATAAAGAAACATCGTATAAATTTTTTCATCGTCTAGCCTACTCACCGTTCAGACACATATCTCGACCGATTAGAAAAACATCGTATAGATGTGCAGTTTTCCACTGCGCATGTTGTTATGGTCGCCGCCAGTCCCCGCCCCCTGGTAAGAACACCTTTCGCGCGCGCTCACGTTAAGCCCCGCCCAGTTATACCGTTCTATGGTCGCCATACGTTCAGACACACACAGGAAGGTGATTCGTTATCGAGTTCTAGTTCGAAACGATGCTCTGACCCCAGTTTCGTTATACGACGTTTCGTTATACGACGTTTCGTTAGTCAGCGTTCAGACACATAAATCCACAAAAATTCATCGTGTAGCTATACCGTTTTGGTATAAATTTTTTGTGTCTGAACACCCTGAAAGTGGTCAGCTCGGTGTCCGTTCGCCATTCATAAGAACCGCTATTCATTTAACACGCGTTATGAATAGCGGTCCTTATGAATAGTTATGAATAGTGGTCCTTATGAATGGAGGTCCTTATGAATAGCGAGGTAATTTTTATATGGTTTGCTCGCTGTTTAGAAGGACCGCTATTCATACAAAACCGCTATTCAGTTAGTCACGCGTTATGGATAGCGGTCTTTATGAATAAGTGGTCCTTATGAATAGCGGTCCTTATGACTAGCGAGGTTACCCCGTGAGCTCTGTATGTGCTGACGTGTCATATGCAATGGATGGTATCTATTAAAAAAAAAAAGTAGTAAAAGCTTTTTCTAACTTTTTACTTGCATCTGCAAATATTCCAACTAAGTAATTGCTAGCAATGAGAAGTAAAATCTTTTTTTCTTGCTAGCAGTTGCTTATCCAATCTAGCAAAAGCTTCCATTCCTATTTAAATTTTACTAAGAATCAAAAGGAAATGTTTTGTTCTTGTACACAAAGGTTTTCCGGATTAGTAAATGCCTTTTTGAAACGGGATGAATTTTCTTCCATCATGAATCTTTTTCTTAGTATTTTGCAAGCTCCTATAGCATGTCTAGTACTTGTTTAAGCTTTTACTTATTGCATGGACATGATGAAGATGAAAAGGTGTTAATTTTGCATCTTGAACTGTCCTCCCTAAAGCAAATATAAAGCAGATATATCTCTTCAATTACAGAATTAAAAAAAAATTTAATCAGGCCGAAAGATGTTTGACTTTTGACTAAGATCATGTCTAGGTGCACAAACTGCTTTTTTGGCATTGCCAAACAACATGCCTGACATAGCAAGAGCCTAGCATTTACTTTACCTTTGTATTCCAAGTAAAAACCGTTTTTCCTATTCGGTCAAGTACTTCTAGGTTGATTTTTTTGAAGCTGCAAGCAAAAGCTTTAAAAAAAAAGCATTTGCTAGGCCTTTACTAGTGTTTGATATAGATAGGGCTCAATGAATGAATACAACAGAGAAGATCGTAAATAGACCTGTTCACAAATGTATTCAAATTTTATGCATACTTTTAAAACAAAGGTTTTTCTTGACAACCTGAAAGCTTGTCAGAGGCTTATCAGACATAGCAACACGTATTGTATGCAAACTGGATTCCAAGTATTGTAGTTCATTCATTAATGACAGGTTAATGGATACCTCGTTACTAGTTCTCCAGGAAAGAAACATCCATAAATTTGAATAACTTTGTAAACAGGTCTCGGTAAAAGGTGTGTATTATTATTATTGTGAGTTTAAAGTACACATAATTCACATGTGATATTTGTAGCAGTGGTTTAATTCAATAACTGACAGAAATAAACCGAGTTGCACTTTAAGACCTGGAGTGGAATAACAGTGCAAGAGAGCCACAGTAGAGATATGTGGAAAAATGTTGCAATCAACCCCTAAACCGGGGAAGATATCATGATAGATAGATATTCGTTCAACGATTTTTCACAATAACATTGACATATTCAGTAAACCTAAAGACCGTCGTAATGCTGTGAACCAGTGGCGGATCCAGGGGGGGCAATCCCGGCCCGTGCCCCCCCCCCCCTTTTGAGGGAAAACAATGCAATGTGCCCCCCCCTATTTGCGATTGTGCCCCCCCTTTTCGCCCAGAAAACCTTTTTTTTTTTTTTTTTTTTTTTTTTTTTTTTTTTTTTTTTTTTTTTGCTTGTCAGAGAATTATTGAGGGTAACTGGACCCCATAACCCCCCCCCCCCCCCACTGAGCGACTTTTGGAGGGCTGGCGAGAGACCAAAAAAATATGGGTCTCCCTCCAAGCAGTTTCCCAAAGTTGACAATCCTGCATTTGTGTGCCCCCCCCCTAATACGAAATCCTGGATCCGCCCCTGCTGTGAACTATGAATGTGCTGAGGTACGTGTCTACAGATAAAAAGTACAAAAGAGAGGCATTTTAAGGCCAGCCATGTGGTGTACTCTGTATGTGTTGACTTGTCAGGTGCAATGCAGGCTGAAATTAATGTAATACCAACTCACAGTGAGTAGAAGGCATCATCAGAGGGTGTAGAAGGTATAAGAGGGCGTAGAAGGTAAGTATTAATCAATTTTGTTAATTTAAGCCTGTAGTTTTCACGTGATATCTGTAGTGGTGAGTTTTTATATCCATAACTGAAATGAACCAAGTTGTACTGCTTGACAATGCTGGCCTCGGAAGACAGAGGAAACAAGTAAGCAAACATTTGCCGTATAAATAGATCATCAGGGATTTTGTCACAGTTATTGATATCATGATTTCATTCAATGTAGAAACGTTGATAAGAGCATTATGAATTAGTGTCCGTAGGTCCCTTCCTTCTTTCGGCTTTTTTTCATCATATCTTCTGCTTGTGACTTCGAGCTATATGACCTGTTGCAACTAGCCTGGAAGGCTCTTTGAAGAGTAAAAAAAAAAAAAAAAAAAAAGCTGACGCTACTCTTCACAGAGCCTGGTTTTTAATCTCACTCTGCAATAGAGCAGCCATTTTAGAGTCTAAAGGACCTCTTGAAAAATCACCTTTACCGTGAGCCAGCTTCTCCCATCTCCTCTTCACCGTAGCTTTAGAATATTAAAACTTATTTTTTTACGCTAGAAATAAAAAATTTTGAAAACAAAATGTGAAATATTAATTTTAATGGTTGCCGGTAATCCGAACGACGCCCAGAAAAAAAGGGGGGGGGATGGCGACAATTTTTTTTTACTCAACACGGGAAAACTCACCCGGCCCGGACACAGTGAGGATTGACAGAGGTGTTTCAGACGTTTTGCTCCATGATTCTCAGACAAGCAACAACAACAAAAAGTGTGTGTGTGGGGGGGGGGGGGGGGGGGGGGGGGGGGGGGGGGGGGGGGGGGGGGGGGAGGGGAAGGGTAAAAAAAAAAAATTCTGTCAAAAGTTGTCAGGGGGTGGCACTCTGCCCCCTGCCCGCCCCCCCCCCCCCCTTGGGTACGCTAGTGGAGCAAGTGACATTTCTCTGAATAGTTTTCTTAAATGATATAAATGGAATATAAATGTCAAAGGTGTAATATATTCTTAATCATTGGCCTGTATCACTTTAGAAATAAAAATATCAGGGAAATTCTAGCACACGGTATCATCTGCTAACACTGTACACTGGGAATGCCATTTTCTTGATGATATGGAGTTGTACATGAACCATTGGAAACCGTTCCGGACAGGAAGATATTTTTAATCCAAGAGCTAAATTGCTTCTCTTCATTACAAAAAATCCCTAAATGTGATGGAAAATATATAACAGGTGTATACATATATTCTAAAATTTGAAATTCATAGATTTCTTTTTAAATGCTCTGGTTTTGCTAAATAGAAATCGATTTCGTGGGCTTGCCTGGCAGAGCAAAACATAATTTATACAATGCTCATTCTGACTATTGAAGTCCATTATCTCAAAGCAGGTGAATGCATAGTTTGTCACTATTGACGCTTGGATAAGTTATCATGCATAAATTTGAATTAATTTACTCCGTGGCGTACGTCATGGTATCAAGAAAATAGATTAAATAAGTTAAATATTTTAAATCTCAATGGGATTTTGTATCGGTGAAGAAAGACAATTTTGCATTCGGATTAAAAAACATCTTTATGTACACATCAAGAAAATGGCAGGCCCATATATCGCTAGCAGACGATAAATTTAGCTGAGAAAATCTTGATTTATACCAATCTCGTACATTTTAATGCAAAACTACGTAGGACAACAAGAAGGAATAGATTACATCTTGGAATATAAGCACATTTATATTTTGAGGTTAATTCCCCTTTAAAATATTGCTCTGAATATTCAATAAGACTTTTCACTTATTCAGAATACAATAGACCTGTTCACAAATATATTCAAATTTTATGCATACTTTTAAAACAAAGGTTGTTCTTGACAACCTAAGAAAGCTTGTCACAGGCTGGTCAGACATAGCAACAAGTGTTGTGTGCAAACTGGATTCCAAGTATTGTAGTTTGTTCATTCATTAATAGCAGGTTAATGGATACCTCGTTACTAAGGTCCCCAGGAAAGGGACATCCATAAATTTGAATAACTTTGTAAACAGGTCTGTTGCCATGGTTCCTTGCAGCTGAAATTCCAGAACACCTTTTTTAACCCAGAACACCTTTTTTAACCCAGAGTCATTAATCATTAATCACACTGGACAGCAAAACGTTGACAGAAATGCCAGCTGCAACACACAATGACAATTGTTGTGTTCTGAATTAATTACTGATCCACACAGATTTTGTGGCTTTAATTTTTCAAAAATATTCAGAGCAATATTTTAACTAAACTTTTCAGAGAAATGCCATGAAACTTGCTCTTAATAAATTTTACATCCTTCAAGTTTACAGTGTAAAAACCTCAGTCTGATACGAGGTACAATTTTTTAGTTATTAATGATCAAAATTGTCTACTGTTTTTTAACACCTAGAGTAGATGTGTACGTTTTTCTAAAGGACTCACGCGGGTAATTCAGGCTCAGGTGTTATACTGTGTGTATAAAAAAGTATACCCAACTTTGATCGCTTCGTATAAAATATTTACATCCTTTGTGACCTTAAGGGCCCGTGCCATCCAAAGGCAAGTTGATACCTGTTGGTGTGCAGTCATACATACATCTCATATTTTGAATTTAAACTTCTAAATATGTTTCATAGATTTTAAAATATTTTTTGAAATAATTTTCTAAAACCAGCTAAGCCACACCCTAAAAAAAAAAAAAAAAAAAAAAAAAAAAATCCTCCAGATCACTTTCCCCCTGTGACATCATCTGTAAGTCATCAATGAGCTAATGGACCTGTTCACAAATATATTCAAATTTTATGCATACTTTTAAAGCAAGGTTGTTCTTGACAACCTGAAAGATTGTCAGAGGATTGTCAGACATAGCAACAAGTATTGTATGCAAACTGATTCCAAGTATTGTAGTTCATTCATTAATAACAGGTTAATGGAATACCTCGTTACTAGGTCCCCAGGAAAGAAACATCCATAAATTTGAATAACTTTGTGAACAGGTCTATTGCGATTTTGCAAGTGAAAGTGGTATTTAACTTAGTCAAAGCTGAAACCAGTTACAATACAACATACAGTACCAACATAGGAGTTGCTGTGTCAGACATGCTGTAGCATCAGCAGGAAAACAAAGGCAGTGAGGAGGTATTGTATGAAAGCATGCAATTCTATTATGAGTGCGTGCTGAGCTGGGGGGGGGGGCACTGTCTATTGTATAGTAGAATAGATAGTGGTATGTAATTTAGTGATAAATTTCTTGGGATGTTCATTAATTCACATTTCATTACTTAAACTTTTGTTGTAGCATTACATCATTATGAGGAAGTGGACTGCATCGTTTCACCAAGGAGCTTTGAAGAGCTGGAGTCACAACTGGCAACAAATTAATTCAAGCAGCTGCCCCTTTCTAAGGATGCATAAAAGAATCTACAGATGAGCTGTTGCCTTTGATGCCCGATGTTCGATGCCGCCAACTTCATGGGAAAGCTGAGTGGTGAATTTTGCCACAAATTAAATATCGGGAATTTTGCACTTTTTATTTCAATAAACAAAATGAAAATTGAGCAGATGATAAAATATGAATACAAAAGCCCAGTTGTGTCCAAAAATTTGGCTATATTTTATGATAGCAGTTGCAATTTTTGAAAAAGGGACAAATTTGACAATCCTAATATTCGCAATTTGACACTCTTCCGATTACTTCCGACAAACGAAAATCAAAAATGTAATTGTTCAAGTACAGTTATTTATGATGTTATATGTCAGAATAGTGTCAATACATGTCAAAGTCGAGTAATTTTTATTCATATTTCAGGAAATTTTGCACCATTTCTTTTCGCTTGCCTCCAGTAAAGGTAGACACTGTGAACTGCTCATATTGCACTAGTGAAAGCGAAAAGTAATTATCTTTACAAAAGCATATTTCCCTTTGAAAATGGCCCGTAAGGTTGCAGCCAGGCAAGAATCTTTTGTCTTCTTATCTGCAAGGAAGATCCAGTTAAGCACATGCCTGACATTTTTTTTCCTGGCGGCATCGAACATGGTTCAAAGGGAATGAGTTACTTGTGACTCCAGCTCTTCAAAGCTCCTTGGTTTCACAATGTGAATATTAAAGTGCACGTCCCTGTGAGTATCTAAAAAGTGATTAACTGATGGGGGGGGGAGGAGGATGTGTACTTTTTAGCTGCCCGCGTTCCCAGTCGATCCCTCTGCAAGTTTATTTGATTTTATTTTCTGGTCCTTCAAACGGTGGCCGGCATAGGCCGAGGTCTAACTAGTGCTGGATATGCCTCTTGGTCCAAGTCCTATTTTCAAAATATTTTGTTTGTTTACGCATTTCATACATTCATTAAATAAGCAGCAATATGAACAACAACGAGAAGAAAACCAACATCGATAAAGAAATTCCAGCAGATGTTGTAAAATGGGCGAATGAAAAAACACGGGAACTACACGAATCAAGCTGCACTGACGTACTCGAAGAGACATATAATGACGTTGCTGAACGATATGATGAGGTAAATGCTTGTCACCGTACTTTTATGATTTTCAACGAAAGGGCATTATCCCAAAACAAGATAGCAAAAATTTTTAAAAAATTGAAAATTGACAGCATTTGCGAGAAAACAATAATTTTAAATTTGTCAGTTTGTTGCTGAACTGGCGTCAAACAACGAAATAGGTAATTTAAAAAATACGGGCTCCAATTGTGCGGAGAAAAAAAATCAGTTCTTTCTGCACTTGCGTTTGGTCATTTGTGTGATTGGCTTCATGTAAAGATTATACGAAAGTGGCATGATTTTTATGGTATTTTACAAATCATTCATCATCTTGTGAATTATAAGTTAACCCTTTCAGGACAGGAATTATTTAAGGGCTAAATTGATCACATTTCGTTATTCAAATTGGCAACAATGATATTTTTCTTTTAGCGCTACATGGTTCTAATAAGGTGTAATTTCTTTGAGGAAAATTTATATGGTTAGAAATTTTGTTGAAAAGTTGAAGAAATTGCCAATTTTGATAAAAAAAATGATTTTGAACAACTCAATGTGTTGCCAATTTAAGGATTTCAAAGCTTATTCCCATTTTTAAAATTCCTGGCATCAAACACAATATGGTCATGCAATAAAAATGGACATATTGAGTGCAGAAATTTTTGTTCTTTCTACTGATGCATCTGTTATATTTTTTGGAGCTCTGAATCAAAAGTTATTGAACCAAACCACAAAATGTGGTCAATTGTCTTGAAAGGGTTAATCAGTATGCTATAAAATTAGTCTTGAGTCAGATTGTCATGGTCTACAATGGCACAAATCATTTCAATTTTCAATGGTAACAAAGGAAAAAATTAGTCTGATTTTCTTTTCTTCCCCCCCCCCCCTCCCCCACTTTCTTCCTAATATTCTTTCGATGACCACTGTTACCAACAGTTGGCGGAAGCTATGGAGTACACTGGATATTTCGAGACTGTTGACGCCCTCACGCGGATTGTACCGAACAGAGATGTGAGAATACTAGATGTGGGCTGTGGTACCGGACTTGTCGGTCAGGAGGTTAGCTTTTAGAATCTACTCAAAATAAGTACGGTAGTGAAAAGTGAAAAGTGAAATGGAAGAAATGTGTCAAAACTGGAATGGGATATGAAGGTTGTAAGACACATGCTCTGGCAAAAATCGCTCTGCGGACAGTATCCTACACCAGAGGCGTCGAAATGTCGGGCTCGGACAATGCATTGGGGGGGGGGATCTTTTGTCCAGACAAAAAGATCCCCCCCCCCCCAAAAAAAAAAAAAAAATCCATTGTCCGAGCCCGACGTTTTCGGCGCCTCTGTCTTACACTAAGCGGATGTTTAACTTCAACCCTGGACCAAAATGATACCTATCCCTAACTCTAACCCAACACCAATCCCAAAGCCCAAACACAACCCTGACCCCAATCCTAACTAAATTTGACGAAATAAAGCCAGGAGCAATTGTCGCCGGGCATACGTCGGAGAACCGATGTGAAATCAAAAATGCATTATTTCAAAAAAGATGATTAGGACACATTTCACCTGACGTCTACCGTCTCTGAAAAATGTATGTAATTAGAAAGCATATACTCTTTTGATAGACGAAATAAATAACTTGAGGGAACTTTGATTCGATTTGTGACATTTCATTGCATGGTAAGGTAAGTTATTATCGATTAATTCTAATTCTTAAGGCAAGCGTTAAAATTCAGAATTCACATTTTATTTTGTTCTCTCTCTTATCTCTCTCTCTCTCTCTCTCTCTCTCCCTTTCTCTCTCACACACGCACACACCAACACACACACAAGCGCCTTTCTCTCTCTCTCTCTCTCTCTATCTCTCACCCACACACTCACTTTCTTTCTACCAATAATGTAGCTGTACAAGAACGGATATCGTGAAATACATGGAGTAGACATGTCAGCTGGATTATTAAAGGTTCTTGAAAAGAAAAACATTTACTCGAAGCTAGTTAGGGCTAGATTTGATGCTAGTGAGCCACTCGAATATGCTGATGGTAAGTATTTGATGACGATGATTATGATGATGATCATTATTATCAGTATTATCGTTTCCATTATTATTATTGTTATCGTAATTATTATTATTGTTATTGTTGTTATTACTATTTTTATCATTATTATTGTTGTTGTAGTTATTATTTTTTATTATTACTGTTAGTAGTAGTAGTAGTAGTAGTAGTAGTAGTATCATTTTAATTTTTGATCGTTATTATCATCATTACTATTATTATTATTATGGTTATTATATATTATCATTATTACTATTATTATGATTAGTAGTAGTAGTAGTGATAAGTAATATTTATTATTATTATTATTATTATTATTATTATTTTTATTATTATTATTATTATCATTATTATTATTATTATTATTATTATTATTATTGCTATTATTATTATTATTATTATTATTATTATCATTAGCATCATTATTGATATTATCATTATTGTATTAAATTCAGTCTTCTTGTCCTACGTGATTATGACCACAATTATGTTTCAGTACCAGGGGTGTCGATCCGTGTTCATGATTGGGGGATGACCGGCGAGGGAGCGAAGCGACCGAGCGGGGTAGGGTGTGGGAGGGGGTATCCCCCTCCCACACCAGGGACTTTTTCAAAAATCTGTCTATAAAACTTGCATTTTAGAGCATCCCAAAATGGATTTTAATGAAAGGAAGGAATGCACGCATCTACGCCAATGGACGGAACCTTTGCATTGAGAATGAATGCGAGCGAACAGATTTTCTTCGATATTTTCGCATTGAAATTATGGCATTTATTATTTCCGTACTTCTAATTATTAAAGAATGTGATGGTATTTCAGGATCAAACATAAGGAATTTGGATAATTATTAGTTTTAGGTTAATGTATCATAATTCTTATTTATTTTATCCAAAAAGATTGGGGGGATGATAATACAGGCCACCCCCCCCCCAACTACAAATTTTGCGGAGGATATATACCCCCATCCCCCCCCCCCCCCCCCCCCCCCGGGATCGACACCCATGTTCAGTACTCCCTATTTATCTTCAAGCACATAATAGACTAGTTAATCTTTCGAGTTTGAGAAATATCCTTAATTATGAAAGCGAAGCCATGTTAAAACTAGACTATAAAGCAACAACGTAAGACTCATGTGTAATAGATTTTTATTAGTTTCGATATAATTAACGTTTGTTATTTTGGGAATTGTTACCAGTAGTTTTACAAAAAGGTAATACTAATTGAGATTTTCCCCTCAATTATGTCAAATCATAGCCACGCGTTTATTCATCATTTCATCATCATCTAATATGTCACATTGTTCATCTCCTTGACCTCACATTCCCGCCCCTTATCTGTGTCTCCGTTTATTTCTGCTTTTCTCTCTCTCTCTCTCTCTCTCTCTCCCTCTTTCTCTCTCTCTCACTCCTCTCTCTCCCTCTCTCTCTCGCTGTCTCTCCCTCTCTCTCTCGCTGTCTCTCCCATCCGCTGTCTCTCTCACCATCTCTACACACTCTCACATCGTCACTTTCTTTCTCCCCCCTTCTTTCTTTCTCCCCCTTCTTTCTTTCTCTCTCTCTCTCTCTCTCTCTCTCTCTCTCTCTCTCTCTCTCTCTCTCTCTCTTTTACTCCATAATTTATTCTTGTTGCTATCAGGTTATTTTGACGTGGTGATAAGCGTCGGTTGTTTTATACCTTCCCACCTGGATCACACTTGTCTTCCAGAGATCATCCGTTTCCTGAAACCTGGTAAAAACACTAAAAGTAATACAAATCTTTCGAGATTAATAAACCACATTCACCATGTGGGCTATTCCAAGGTTACTCACATTACATTTGGAGAGGTTTTGAGTTACATCTTAAGCTCCTGTTCTCATACTACAGGCGTTAGGTAAATGAGTTTTAGTTGCAACAATGCACACAATTTAGAATACCTAAATACAGTATCAGAACTTCAGAAGAAGAAACATACTTTCTGCCAACCCTGCAAATGTTCGGTTACTCACATTACATTATTTTAAAAAGAAAAATGAAACGTGAGTAACCGAACCGAGCATTTTTGTAAATGGGTCAATGTAAAGGTCAAAAGGTCAATGAAATTTCATTGAAATCAGTTTACATATACATGTAATAACTTTTTTTTAGTAACCTCTGTTGCTTGTAACATTTCTCACTCTTCAATGCCACTCTCATATTGAAGATATATGATGTGTCGTTGACTTTAATTTTGCTTTGCAGTTAAGTATCACAATAATATGTCATTCATCTTACCAGGGGGGCATATCGTCATCACTACCCGGAAGAACGTCTTTGAAGAGGAGCTGGGAGGCATTAGGCTGAAGTCTTCCTTGGTTAGCCTAATCAAAGATGGGGTTCTTGAGAAGATATCACATGGTGAGATTGGTTACCTGACTGAGAACGACATGAAAGTACCAGGCTTGGCGTTGTCTTATAAGGTTCTATAGAACTGAATGAAATATATATATATATATGCAGGGGCGTCGCGAAAATTTTGAATGAGTGGGGGGGGGGGGGTGTTCGGGAAAAAAATTGCCAACAAATTAGCCAACGATTTCCAACATGCAAGAAGAAAAAGGGACTGTCTTCACAGTTTCAAATTTGCCGACGGGGTAAACTCTGGTCGTCAGATTTTACAACATTCCCACCGTGGTTCAATTTCTTACGATTTACTTACAAGGCTTATAATTCAAAATTTTCCAACACAAAATGAGGAATATGATCTAACGAGATTACTTTATTTCTGTGAAGATGATCTCTTGAATGATGCAATGTATTTTTGCATAATTTGAATAAAACATACTTTACATGGGCCGCGGAACCGGGGGCTGCCCCCCCCCCTACCCACACTTTTTGGAGTAGACATGTTTCATAAAACCTCGGGAAAAACGGTTCGAAAATTGTCATTATTGAGCGAAATCAAATCAGCCCCCCCCCCCCCCCCCCCCCACTTTCAAAAACGCTCCGCTGCCCCTGCTTTATATAACCATACAATGTCAGGCATAATGATTGGTTGCATTCATTCGGTTTCGTGGGCTGTCGCCTGTCGGTCTACTGTAAGACCCCGAGGTATTATGTTTTATACATAAATGAATTTATATGCACTTTAACGCTGAGTTTACCAGTGCTGTAGGATTCGAGTCCCTATTTCTCGGCACTCGGACTCGGACTCGGACTCGGACTCGGACTCGAGCCACAAGGACTCGGTCTCGGACTCGGACTCGACCAATGGTGACTCCAAAATGAATGTTAATGTTGCACTTGTATTACAAGTCATTAAGTCAGTTTAATGAACTAGCTGATACATGTACAAGGGTTTTATTAGGGTTTGACGATTCACTTTTCTATTATTTTATTCAGCTATTTCATAAGATTGAACTAATGGTGTTCTTGGTGAAATATTGTTTTCCCTCTTTTTTCCCATTTCAGTTGGAAACTTTCTTTTCTATAATCTGGCTTTAATGGCATTCAACCTGTTATCTTTTTGTTCTATTGACTTATAATTGATAAGAAATAAAATTACAGGCCTTTGAAAATGAACAAATATTAATTCGTGTATCTTTTCTTCATTGAGTTATCACAGAAACAATTGAGTCAACTCTCTATAATTACTGTGGATACAAGCAAAATACTTGGCCTGATAAGGCTTGTTCACATATTAATATTATGAGCCATTTGTCAACGAGACATGTACCTTGGCACAAAAGGAGTGCATGTTCACGTGTTCAGTATTTTGAACAATAAAACTTCTGAAATTCCACCAGTACGCCAAACCATCACCAAAAATCTAACCATAGACATTTATCTCAATATTTCCAATTCAATTTTCTTACCTTCTGTCAGAATTTTAAGTGTTAATAGCTGGAAATCTTACTGAACTTAATCTCCTTAAGCACCAAGCGACACCAAGCATGTCACGACGATCATTCATTTGTGAGCAAGCCTTTATAGTTGTCTGCATTCGTACTAAGAAAAGTTACAATAAATTAAATACTCTGACAAGCAATGGCAAATGGAAGTTTTCAATGAACCAGAAACTGTTTATGTTATAGAGAGTTCACAGTAAGGCATTTATCATAATGAAAAAAATGTGACGTAAAAAAAGTGCAATTTAAGATGTTCCCATCGGGACTCGGACTAGGACTAGGACTCGGATGCCAGGACTCGGACTTGGACTTCGACTCGGACTCGGACTCGGACTCGGATGGGATGGACTCGACTGCAGCACTGGAGTTTACTATGTTGAAATAAAAGTTGAAAATGAATCTTGAATCTTGAAAATTATATTCTTTGTTAAAGTTTCCATGATATTTATCTTTAATATACTTTGTCCAGTATCTCTCTGATAGTCATAAGTTTTAAAGATAATTTAATCAAACTTTGAAGCATATTTTCCTTTATTGTTAAATAGTTCTCATTTTAGATTTTTATCAAAAACATATATTCCATTTTAAATTTAGAATATTTTGAATGCCTTTTTTAACGTTTTAATTCATTTACTCATGGTCACAATTCAAACAAGTCACCATGGCTTTAGCTAGTTTACACATAAGTTTGTGAACATTGGTTTAGTATTAATTCTTAATCGAAGATTAATTAAACGTTAAAAACATGCAGTCAGCATGGCATATAATTTATACTCGTGTAAACTTATATTCATGTGGGTTGATGTGTGTATACACATAGGCTATATAAGTAGAAGGTGCGTATAGGTGAGGGTGTATTCGTGTGGGTTGATGTGTGTATAAAGATGAGGGTGTGTGTGTTGAGGGGCTGGTTTGGGGTATGCGGTGTGCAAGGTCTTTTAAGCAGATGTATTACATGTAGTAGTATATGAATTATCAACGTGAGCACATTAATAATTTACAGTACATCAAAAGAAACTACCCATCAGTTTATACTGATTTTAAAAAGAAAACCTCACTAATAAGGCGCGTAGGCAAGAGCAGTGATTATTCCCCTGATTCATGTCTGTGGAGCCTGCATGGTTTGGGGGTTTCTTGGTTTTGGGGGGTTTTGTTTGTTTGATTGTTTGTTGTTGTTTTTTTGTTTTTGCTTTGTTTTTGTTTGTTTTTGTTTTTGTTTGTTTTGTTTTGTTGTTTTGTTTGTTTTTGTTCTTTGTTCTTTGTTTTTTGTTTTTGTTTTGTTTTTGTTTTTTTGTTTTTTGTTTTTTGTTATTTGTTTTTTGTTTTGTTTTGTTTTGTTTTTTTTTGTTTTGTTTTGTTTGTTTGTTTGTTGTTGTTGTTGTTTTTTTTTTTTTGGGGGGGGGTCTCCTAGCATACAATTATTCTCATAGCATCTGATGTAAAACCGGGCAATATTTTATCAGAAATATTATTGCAGAGATACACAACAAATATGACAATTTTCGGGTTAAAAATCTATTGCTGGGGATATAAGTCTTCAGCTTTTGGCAACTCTCGTGGAAATAAATACATTGCAAAAGGAAATGAGAAAATAATGGTGGCGTATCTTAATAAAAGTGAAAGTTGTTGTTCAAAATAATTGTTTCAAACATTATAGGGCCTACAGATGTGTTTAAACATACACGGTTGTTTAAGGCTGTTGTACACAAGTAAGTTCCAAATGCCAGAGCTGATTGATACGTTCAGAGGTAAGCATTTAGACAAAATATATTGTAATCTGATCGAGTTTATACTCAAGACATATTTGTGCTGCGGTGACATCTACATGATGTCTAGATCTAGACCACATCCACAAAATAAATTATAATGTAGACCTGGAACTTTGCAGCGCAGCGCAGTTTAAGTTATTTGCACATACAGTTTAGGACCGGACCCACGCGCGCGTTCACTGTGTGCAGCTTAAACTGCGCTGCGCGCGCTACGCTGGAAGGGCAACTTGCAAAGTTGCAGGTCTAAATCATAATTATGTGACTGTGGCTTAGATCTAGATATCATATAGATGTCACGTCTTGAGTATAAACTCGATCAGATTACAATATATTTAGTCTAAATGCTTACCTCTGAATGTATCAATCAGCTCCGGCATTTGGA
This sequence comes from Heliocidaris tuberculata, assembly GCA_025618425.1. NCBI lineage: Eukaryota > Metazoa > Echinodermata > Echinoidea > Camarodonta > Echinometridae > Heliocidaris > Heliocidaris tuberculata. Next base: position 3,043,940 of record CM046839.1, read on the forward strand.
ACTTCTGCAACATGTCAACCACAAAGTCATCCGCCATGATGAAGCCAGGCAGTGTTCGGCGGAGAAGGAAACCCGTCTAGCGCGAATTTTCAATCTTTTTAAACAACGTTGTTTAAAATATATCATTGATGTTTTAAACAGCAGTTGTTTAAAATACAGGGTTCGTCTTTTAAGCAATATTGTTTAAAATTTAAACAACACAGATTTAAACAGCGAAATTTTAAACAGCGTTTTTGCTGTGTAGCGAGGCTCCACTGATTTGTTTTGCCATAAAACTGTCATAAAATGAATGCCCAAATTGAAAAACCTGAAAATTGAATAAAATTTCACCAGCATACTATATACGGGTAATGAAACTTTGTATTTGTATTTGTGTGTGGTGTTTATGTGTGTGTGGGCGAATGTGTGTGTGTGCGTGTGTGTGTGTGTGCGTGTGTGTGTGTGTGTGAGGGGGGTGGGGGTTATGCGGTGTGCAGGGCCTTTAAACATGTTGAGAACTGGTCAGACAATTGTATTTTGGAAGATACTCTCTAGATGTTATCCTGAATGGTTTGTTATATGAATAATTGTGTATTGTGATCGAGGTTTTAAATCGTCAAAATTTCATAGAATAGACAAATCTTGCTAAAAATCACACAGACAATGAAATACATGAACATGGGAGTATCAAAAGAGCATTTCAAGAGCAATGCTTTCCATGTGACATCGCTACTATGATATTCTTTCACATGGGTATTAAAGAATGAGAAACCTCACAAAAATAATTTTCACCAATACCAGTAGGTATATATATATATATATTGACCTCTTTCAGCAGGTGTATTATCTGATCCAATCAATCCAATTCAACTTGCATTTGATAAAACACTGCACACATTGCTCAATATGCTTGGGCCACTTGAACAATAATGTATCACTTCACAAAGACCAGTTAAGCCCGAACAATCAATTTAATCTCTGATCAATCTATAATCTATAATTTCGGATCAACTTAATATATAAATTCATATCACAAGAATTCACGCATAACCTGTTAAAATGTTTAAGTTCAAAAAATAAAATCATTATTGATGTAACTGATGAAAAAAAAAACCCAAAACAAACAAAAAACCTTTTTTTTCAAAAAACATTTGGCATTTTGCCGGCTCAAAAAATAAAGAAAAAAGTCTGCCATCCATTTCTATAGATGTATAAGATTTCCCTCTAGTGGTGAAAGAGTAGTCCTTTCAACAGTCGTGTTTAGCCAGTAGTGAACCTAGAAAAGTTCTCAAGTTTCCGTTGAAGTTTTTGTGTAGATTGTGATCCAATGTGGTGTTCTCCGTATAATTTCAGCTTTCTTGCCGAAAAATAGACTTTTGGCAAATCGCATAATTTGAATATTAAAATCCACTGTTTTGTTCATCTTATGCAATACAACCTGTGATACAACGAACAGGGAAGTCCATTATATCACAGGTGATATTGCACAAGATTAAAGGTATTGACCTGGCATTTAAGAGGTCGCTTTCAAAATGCATGCGCTGGCGGACAGTGCAAGTTGTCCAATATAGACCGCTTCGGTAATGTATGCAAATTTTATACATACCCTTCAAACAAGGGTTGTTCTTGACAACCTGAAAGCTTGCCGGACATAGAAACAAGTAATGTATGCAAACTGGATTCCAAGCATTGAGGCTCATTTATAAAAAGCAGGTTGATGGAAAGCTCGTCACTAGGTGCTCAGAGAAGAATTGTGCATAAATTTGTATACATTACAGAACCGGTCTATTGACACCAACATTATTCGACGCTTATCCAGATGCCATGTCCCGAATGCCCGAATAATGCCGATTCTCATAGTGCATGTGTATATCCCAATTGTTTCGGTACCGGTACGGTACATATACACAGCAAGCGCACACACTGTACTGCACCGTGGGGGGATTTACCACTTTGATTGACAACTTACGTCGTCAATTTTCGTAATGAACATGGCGGCGAGTATTACACCAGAGCCATCAATACACAGAGTTTGGCCAACTCGATTTCAGTTGGGCACAACATGGTGTATATTCCTTTGTTACATACTTGCCTAACAAAGCAACAGGCCGCCATATTGTTACCCACTGGAGCAGAGTTGGTCAAACTCTATGTATGGATGGCACTGTATTACACCATCCAACAGCGCCCTCTTGAGTGCCGGGTCTAAATCCTTTAACAAAAATGTTATAGGGTTGGATGCAGCGCGCACATCGCGTAAGTTGTCTTTTGTGAGTTATGCAAATTAATCAAAATGCCCAAAGTTGCTTTTTCGGCAGCAAAGCTGAAATTGTTCGGAGACCACGTGGGATCACAAATAAAAAAAAAACTTCAACAGAAAGAACTTTTCTAGGTTCATAAAGATAATGTCAAGTCGACTTAAGCGTTTGAGCTCTTTGCCTGTATTCACCATATTTTAGACCATTCGGACAACTCAGATGATGAATGTGAAAGCACAGAGGGTTTTTTTCAGGAAGGAGGGAGGGGTCATCTCAAACAAATTGATCAAAAGAAAAACCAAGTTACACATTTTAATCCCTTAATGATTGGTAGAGGCAACTACCCGGAAACGTAGTTTGCAGGCCAGCATGGCAATGCCAGCTATTGTCACTCATAACGCATAAAGTAGGATCAGTACGAACTCCTTTTCTGTACCTCGCTTCTCCTGACTCAAGAAAAGTCTGAAATTTGTAGACTATCCCAAGCTAGCCTGGATTGACAAAAATTATTTCTGCCATGTTTATGGTTAGTGTACATGAATGACAACCTTGTATCATGTCTGTTGCACCTGAAGATGGAATTACACAAAATTTCAAAACACAAATTCCTACAAAAAAATCATACATCGTACATATCACGTTGAATTAGAAGCAGGGATGTCTCTTATACAGTACGTCCCAGAAAAGGTTAACAGTCAGAAAAGGTCTCCCCAAATAGTTATTTCAAAATATTTGAAGCAAAATTTCATACCTGCGGATAGCTTAGGTCGACTTCTATTATATGACACCTAAAGATATGGCGATATTTTACGCTCGAGTGAGCAAAGGCCGCTTTTGTGAGATGCTGCAAAATCCAGACTTGACAAGCATTGGTATTTGTTCTGGCTGGTATCAGTAAAGTCGAGAGTCATGAAAAGAATTACAAATTTTCATATTTTGATCGATAGACAATTTATTAAAGAACAGCTTCTATTCGCTCTATGTCTTTACCTATCCCATCTTTTCAATATTTTTATTATTCAGTGAGCAATTAACTACTTTATTGAGTGTTTTGAAATATTAGTTTAGGTAAGATTTTACAGCTCATAGACAGTCTCAGTAGCAAAAATAATACTGGCAAGAAACTTAACTAACATAGTCACATACTATTCTCCTTTTATTATAAGACACATGTACGAGATTATTTAACATTCCATTCACGACTTCGAACAAATTTAAGTGTAAAAATTAATATCTGTAAGAAACGCTTGGTAACGGCATTTCACTGCCTCACGCTCTAAGACCATATCCACCTAGCCTTTTGACAAGGCCTCGTGACTTGGCTATTTTCCTCGTCATGCTGTGCCTGAGATGAGACTAGCCGGCGACGAAAAGAATCAACACGGCCCGGGTGAACGCGCGATCGAGCGACTTCAGTCGCGAGGCCTTTTGGAACCTGGGTTTCCATCGTCCGATATGAATTATTCACGAGTTGACATTCGTATGCTAACACGCCTACCGAGGATTATCGACCAATCACAACGGTATCTGCGGGGCTTGCTTTCCATGATTGATGTAGCTTGCACGGGGTGCCGAGATGAAGGCGAATTTGCACACCAAATTTATGCTGACGTCATTACGTGTGGAAGTAATATCAGATGCGAGCCCGGAAACGAGATTTAAAGTGTGAGTTCATTCTTTCTACTTCTGTGCTGCTTTCCTAGAACAGTTATAAAAATGGCATCCCCGATTGAAGTCAAAGATTTGAACAGCTTCCCCGATGAGGAGAAGAAAGCTCGAGTCAATGATGTGGGGACTAAAAAGCGCGGGGAGTGGACCAAAAAGATTGATTTCTTCTTAGCACTATGCGGAGCTTCTATCGGGCTTGGAAATGTTTGGAGGTTCCCTTATCTGTGTTACAAGCATGGGGGAGGTAAGTCGATAACAATTTATTGTTTCAAGCTTTGGCCTGTGGTTTGTTATTCAATGTTATTGTAAATCAATAATCGTCAAAAAAGATTATCAAGTTTTGATTCAAAATCAAAATTTATAAATGTTTATTGTCCTATCTCTCTCTTTCTCTCTTCCTCTCATATGGAAACGCGATGTACACTTTTTCGCACTTGATAAAATACGCTCAGTTTTAGTTCAAGTACTAGAAACTACTTTTTATTGTTTCAACAAGTTTTCACCGTAGTTTTCTTAATGTTAACTCAATATAAAAAAGTGAAACAGTTCTATAAAATTTGACTTTTCAGTTTTAACGTCATATGAATCAATCTTCATTTCTAAAACAATAAGTACCGTCATTTTATATTTATTTATTTTCTCCCCCCCCCCATTTTTGAGTGAGCGAGGACTGCTGGTCAAGGCCTTTTCTGCCTTCTGCTCTTGATAACTTCCAGCAAAATTTACAAACCTCAGAAAGTGAAGCAGCAGCTGAAAGTTCAGATCATTCTGATTCTGATGATGTGACAGCTGTTTTGATTGGTTGAAAAAAAAAAACACCGTCATTTTTTTGTTCAATTACTGCTTTCGTTTTAAAGTGTTGCTTTTTTCCCCACTCCCATGGCCTTTAATCGAGGCGCCTTGTGCTGCTCCCTCGATTCCCTTGTCGCTCCTCGAAACGCGCGGAATAGTCCTCTGATTATTGTGCTGGACGTCTGTGATGCATGGGCTGCGGAACCGGGCGGGGGGGGGGGGGGGCGTCACGTTTCATAAAACCGCGGAAAAAAGGTTCGGAAAATGTCATTAATGAGTGAAATCAAATCAGCCCCCCCCCCCCCCCAACACTTTCAAAAACGTTCCGCGGCCTCTGTGATGCACAAAGACGTCCCGCGGAATAATCAGAGGACTATTCCGCGCTTTTCGAGGACTGACCACGGATTGACCAGGGGATCGGATCGACAGAGCAGCACAGTCGCCTTGATTAAAGGCTAGTCTGCCAAAAATAACGCAGCGTAGCCTAGCATAAATTATATAAAGCAACAAGAAATTATATTGTATATTGGCGTAAATATTCACAATTGAATGACATGCGCCGTTAAAACCAATCCACAACAACAACAACAACAACAACCCTAATTTGACACTTTATCAGAAAATCATTGTGTCTTGAGAGAAGCCTAATTCAGCAACCTTCTGGTCAGGAGCAGCTATAGTACATGGCCTATGGTAGTCTTACAGTGCAGACACTCGTTTGCGACTGACCCGGGTTTATGCCTGCAAGCTAATTAAAGGCTACATTGTATGAGGCATCCGATCGGGGGATCGGATTATGTTTTCATATGCCACTGTAGTATATCTCTATCTACCACTGACTCTCTCTTTCTCTCTCTTCCTCTCCACTGTAGTATATCTCTATCTACATTTACTCTCTCTCTCTCTTCCTCGCCACTGTAGTATATTATATATATATATAATCTCTCTCTATCACTTTCTCTCTCTCTCTCTCTTTCTCTCTCTATCTCTTTCCCGCTAACCTAGTAAGGACTTAAACATTACAAGTTCCATACATCGAATGTCATCAATTGTCGATGACAATTTTCTTGTTTCATAATTTGTCGAGGATAATCCCCCTTTTTGCCATTTTTTTCCATGTGATTTTGATAACGTGGCCTGAAGTACATTAAGAGATTAAAACGTCTTAACTCGTCGTCATGATAATTATATGCCTTGTAGTGGAAAAGAGGCATATCATCATGCATTTTCACAAAGCATCTTTTCATATGTGAAGTCACCCTTTTAAAGATTTATGTACAGCACAACCCTAAAGGGCACGTACTATGCCTATCTATCTGTGTTTTCTCCGTACAGAAATATGAATTCACTAAGTGAGGGTTATACGCACATTCTAATATGTCGACACATTTGGAAAATGAATTGGTACTGGCCAACAAGGTTACGATGACTGCGCAAGTCGTTAACGAAATGGAGATTCTTTATACCAAGGATGATCTCACATTTGCAAATGCTTGTAAAGTTCGTGGCTTAATACTGAGCACGGGATCGACGCTGGGGCATATTGGAGCACTGGGCCGCTGACTATAAAAGGTGGGGGGGGGGGGGAGGCATAAGTGCACCTTCTTTCCCGATACTGCATGCTGGATGAAATGTGTGCACCCCCCCCCCCCCACGGTATTTGTGTTGGTACATTTAGAACAGGGAAATGTTACTAAGATTACAATTCCCTTATATATCTTGTTGGTACATTTTGCATGAGAACCCCCCCCCCCCCCGGGAAAAATGAACATGCTATGACCCCTTCACCCCCAACCGGTATCTAGAAGCGAAAGGAAAATTCTATGCCTTCCCCCACCCTACCCCCCCCCCCCTCAATCCAGAGAAGGGAAGGAATCCCCTGCCGTGGTGCTCATTACACTTATGCGAAGGTCACACTGTACAAGTTCATTAACTCATACTCAAATGTGATATGCTATTGACTTGGAGAGGCTTCCTTCCATATACTGACATGCGTGACCAGGTGACATTGGTTGAATAGGTAACGACCAAACTCCGCAAAAACTTCGCTTTTTACTGATGAACTGTAGGCCTATCCATTATGAAAAACGGTCGTGTTTATTACAACTATAATAAAAATAATATATTACATTCATATTATCATTGATGTTTTATTCATATTAACCATCAAGTTAACGTTCACGTCCTGTTTAATGCAACAAATTATTTTCGGTTATCGAATCCAGCTTGCAGCCTGAGTGAGCTGTCTGCGCTCTCGGACAAATGGACAAAATCATGTGCATAAAGTACACACGTTGAGAGTCACCAATCTGCAATCTTCCACAAATATCACGACGGTATCGTCAATATGAATGTACATATCATGAATATAAAATTTTGCAGAGTATACACCCTTGTTTCACCCTCACATCATCATTTGAAAGTGTCACGTTGGATATCGATTACCAGATACGTGGTCTAATAATGTACTGTATGTCTAAACAGTGCCGTCACCAGCTTTTTTCAAGGGGGGGGGGGTGCCTTTTGGAAAAAAAAAGACAAAACTTACCAACTCCAATGTCAGGCAGTGGTGCTGGTGGCGCAGCTGTTCGACACTACACAATAGTGCATATAGCCGGCCGGCCAGATGGATGTATAGACAAATGTACTGCCTATTGGTCACTATAGAACATGTCGCCCTTTTCAAAAGACACCCCCCCCCCCCACCCGGCGACGCCCCCCCCCCCCTCCCCCCCCCCAATTTTTTTTTTTTTTTTTTTTTTTTTTGGTCTGGAGGGGGGTGCATTCGCACCCTCCGCACCCCCCCCCCCCTGGCAACGGCCATGCTAAATGACTTGATTTGATTATGATATCATATACTACCAGCCAGTCAGAGAAATAAGTTAAAGCATGTTGTAACGTTGGTTTTATCAGCCATGGCATGGTTGATAGTTCGAGACTACAAGTACGTTTCACCATCTGCAACAAGAGCATCATTCGGTCCGTATCTACATTTAAACCCGACGCGAAGACCACAGTCATGTTAAACAAAGGAAACACTTAGACCTCGGCAAAACTTCTTTTGTTAAACTGGACTTAAACACAGTGTTGGATATAGATTTTAGTTGAATATAGACCAGTGGCGGATCTACGGGGGGGGGGGGGGGGGGGTTAGCAGCCATGGCATGGTTGATAGTTTGAGACTACAAGTACGTTTCACCATCTGCAACAAGAGCATCATTCGGTTCGTATCTACATTTAAACCCGACGCGAAGACCACAGTCATGTTAAACAAAGGAAACACTTAGACCTCGGCAAAACTTCTTTTGTTAAACTGGACTTAAACACAGTGTTGGATATAGATTTTAGTTGAATATAGACCAGTGGCGGATCTACGGGGGGGGGGGGGTTAGGGGGTTTAAACCCCCCCCCCCCCTTTGGGCTGCCAAGTAAACATTTAATGTGCATAGGAAAACGCCATCATAATATGTCCAGACTCACACAATATGTTCCTTTATAGCACTCTGTCTCAGGCTCAGCCTCGGGCAATAGGTCTTAACCCCCCCCCCCCCCCCCCCGACTACCAAGTGAACATGTGTTACTTTTTCTATGCACATATCATTGTGATAGAATAGTAGCCAATAGCTTAGTTGTTTTATATCACTCATCGATAATACTTTCATTAACACATTCATTGAGAAAAAATGTGAAATTATAGCTCTACTGCGCATAAAAATCTGACGTGTTGTGACTTGATGATATGACGACGGCATTGCATTGATGCAGTGCGCGTATTGCATTGATGACGGTGCGCGTATTGCAGTGGCGGATCCAGGGGGGGCAATCCCGGCCCGTGCCCCCCCTTTTGAGGGAAAACAATGCAATGTGCCCCCCTATTTGCGATTGTGCCCCCCCCCCCTTTTCGAGCAGAAAACCTTTTTTTTTTTTTTTTTTTTTTTTTTGCTTGTCAGAGAATTATGGGGGGGGGGGGACTGGACCCCAGAACCCCCCCCCCCCCCCCCCCACTGAGCGACATTTGGAGGGCTGGCGAAAATTTTTTTTTTTGCTCGCCACCCCCCCCCCCCCCCCCCCACTGAGCGACTTTTGGAGGGCTGGCGAGAGACCAAAAAAATATGGGTCTTCCTCCAAGCAGTTTCCCAAAGTTGACAATCCTGCATTTGTGTGCCCCCCCTTATACGAAATCCTGGATCCGCCCCTGGCGTATTGCATTGATGCAGTGCGCGTATTGTATTGATGCAGTGTGCGTATTGCATTTATATTAATTTCTACTTCACTGGCATGGCCAGTATAATCATTTACATCATAGAGGTTACCTATATTTAAGATTTGTGGTACTATACAAGTCAACATAATGTTACACTGTCATAAATCTACCTTTTTATCACGAATCTTTCTTATATTCCCAGTTACTTTTCTTTAGTATCTTGACTTTTAAACATGTGGTTAGAATTAGACCAAAAAGAAATAACACACACTGGAGAGGAAAATTACAAGTGCAAATATTGTGAGAAGATATAATATTATTCAACTCATCTGGTAACTTATTAAGTTGATAACCAAACACACGATAACTCTGGATATAACTGTGTATTAAACTGTTACTTGATCTAAAAAGACGTTATTATGGACTGCTTTTTATGGTCTCCATTGCGTTAGTAGATGCCAGGAAAACATCACTTACAGGGGTTCAAATAGCAAAAACAAACAAACAAACAAAAAATCGACGCGACGCTACGCGGCTCACAGACATCGCCGTTTCGCGCCTTGTGGACGATGCTCTGCATCGCCGTTGGGACAAACCCAGGGACCGCGGAGCCAGGGCCGGGGAGGGGGGGGGGGCGGGGATGGGGCTGTAGTCCCCCCCCCCCCCCCCCCCAATTATTTGGGCAAAAAAGAGAAAAAATAGAGCATGCAAGTATGCTTAAAATCGCAAGCTGGCAACCCTAAAAATGAAAAATCTCCCTACTGTGGGAGGGGGGTATCCCCCTCCCACACCCTCCCCCCTCGCTCGCTTCGCTCCCTCGCAATACCCAGCTCAGCCCGTCAACCCCCCCCCCCTTGGAAAAAAGCTAGATCCGCCCCTGTAGACCTTTGAGTTTGCCTTACATGATCATCTTCTCTAACCTTTTTCGTTGTCTCATTGTATTATTACCATGGTTACTAAAGTATAAAAGGTTTTTAGAGTTGACAGCCTGAAGAAGGCATTCAATGGCAGCTACTTCTGCAGAACTCTGGTACGTGTTCTAAAATATTTTGACGATGCACCCGCACCATCTCTCAAAATCATCAATCTTTTTGTCTTGAGCTTTTCTTTTTCGGTTGACTTCCTAATACTCCAGTGACGCCAGTCACACCGCCAAAGTGACTCCAAAACCGACCGATACTTCGCTTTTCGGACTGATGCAATTTTTTGTTCGGTCTCTAGTCGGTATGGTGTCGGTCTCGTGGATGTGACTCGGGTTTTTAGGTCTGCTGGGGAGCGTTTCATCAAGTGTTTTGTCAGTGATTTTTACCAACAAATTTGCTCTCAGCCAGTCACATGCAAGGATTTCAGTAGCTTATAACAGTTGTCGGTAAAAATCACTGACAAAACACTTGATGAAACGCTCCCCTGAACTTCAAATCCATAGGAATCACAGGGAGTGGCCCAATCACCATTATCGGATTATCGTAAGTGTGGCACCACTTAGAAATAGACCCTATAGGTTTCCTCTTTCTTGCCCTATCAAACCTTTGTGGTACAAAGGGTCACATAATCATAAATTTGAGGAAAGCATGTTTGATTGATTGATTGATTAAATGAAATATCGAGTACCAGTTTTGATGTTTGGTGTTTTTAAGAAGGACCTTTAAATCTCTAGCAAAAAGCACATAATTATTAAGTTCGATTATTGGAATAACCTAACTACGATTATCTCTATTATATTGAATAGGAGTAACATTATACTGGTCCCACATGAAAAATGTTTTTCCAGTCCTTATCATTCCTCTATTTTTCTTTTGTTCATTAAAAAATCAATAACAGGTGCATTCCTGATCCCTTACTTTCTGAGCCTGCTGTTAGGGGGGATTCCCCTCCTGATCATTGAGATTGGTTTAGGTCAGTTTACCCGACAAGGACCAGTTACAGCATGGGGTATGATCTCACCCCTCTTCAAAGGTTAGTTTCAATAGTTTGTGTCCTCCTCCACCTCTTTCTTCTTCTACTTCTCTCTCTCTCTCTTCTCATTCTATCCTTCTCTCTTCCCCTCTCTAATTATTCTATTCCTAATTTATATCAAGTAATTCTTTAAATTAATGCCATTATTCAATTGTACAAAATCACTTTTTTATTATTAAGATTATTTCTATTGAGCCAGAAGGGCGTTCACTCAATGACTCAAAATAAAAGGATACTATTTAGTACTTTCTGGCTCTCTTAAAGGGCAATCCTACCTTGGGCAATCCTAAAATGATTTATGTGAAAACAGAAAATACGAAAAACAGGACGGTGAAAGTTTGAAAGAAATTGGAAAAGGAATACTAAAGTTATGGATGTTTGAAAAATGAGATCACTAAATCTATGCGAATCTCAAATTAGCAATTTTTTCAACTCTCCCGTTTGCCGTACATAAAAATATCATTAATATGCGGTTTTCTCCGAAGCGCCTTTTCCCTCGGGGGCAAACCTCAAAATATATTGGAGATTGCATATTGTTATAGGTCTTTATAAAAGAAAATTATTATACATAGTACATCATACATTATGAAGGGGGGGGGGGGGGGGGGGAGAAGACAATTTAGTAATTTTTTGTGTTGGAGCAAATGGGGGAGTTGTCCACCACTCCACCACAGCGGCATTACCCATTCGACCAATCTGAAATTCCCATGTGGATAGTAATAACTTTCTCAATTTCATAACTTTTTTATTGCTTGTCCGATTTCGTTCAAACTTTCACCAATCTGCTTTGTTTTGACATGACTTGTATGCACCTTCTCATTCCTTCTTATTCCTTGTTTGTCTTATCTTCTGTTTGTTTAAATGGCATGATGCTAACAAATACAATTTATGTTTCCAAACCATTATAGGAATCGGTGTCGCTGGCCTGGTTATACAGGCCCTACTAGACATGTACTACGCAGTGGTCATGGCGTGGGGCATCTACTATCTCTTCTGGTCTTTCAAAGCTGTCCTTCCCTACTCGACCTGCGACAACAACTGGAACACACCGTGCTGCTTTGCTACCAGCGCTGGAACGAACGTCAACACGACGTCCGGTGACGATAACACTGCTTACGAGATGACTACGGACATGACCGATTCGATGGTCAATGCGACTGAGGAGTGTGGGAACGATACAACTTCGGCGACTGTTGAATTTTGGAAGTAGGTTGATAGGGAGTACTGACCGTGATGAACATACATTGTATCTTCATTTAACTTACACTTTGTAGACCGCAGCTGTCCAAGCCTTGGAGTCCTGTCTGAAAGTGACTGAAATTTAAAATTGCTGTTCTGATCAATTTCCATAAAAGAATGTTTGTTTTCACAACATGTTCTACACATGTTGTTTCGCAGCAAGAAGAATGTTACTAGGTCTCTCTTTCACCTCCCTGATATTACTAACCTTGCAATCCGAAAAGCGTCAATCTTTAACTGCATAGTGGTCATTTCTCCTTTTTCCTCAAAATTCTCAGGGGGTTTCAAATGCCACTCCCCAACATCTCCTTAAAGCAACCCTACAGAACACTGCTCCTTATTTGGCTGCAGTCATAATAGAGAACCACCGTTCGTCATCCCACTCATAAATTACTGATAAATTTATCACACTGTCGTGCCTAACTTTTATCATTCTTCTTTTTGATAGTCGCAAGGTTCTTCAGATTCATCTATCAGATGGGATCCATGACGTTGGACAAGTCAACTGGCAGCTTCTTCTCTGTCTTCTCTTCGCTTGGATTCTCATCTACCTCTGTGTTTGTAAAGGAGTCAAGACCTCAGGAAAGGTTTGTACAAAATGTTTCATCTAGATTATATTGCCTTTCATTCTGGGGACAGGAGAAAGTGTTTCAATCTCGACTCCCCATTTTCATAGAGATCAGGAACATAAAATTTCCTTTCCCTCCCTCATGTCCCTGTATGTAACCATGGGTATGATCAACGCACACCAACTACAATCTGCATAAATGTTGCGCTTTACATAGTCAAAGTTTGTAGCATAAAACATTAAAGACGTGGCGCATAAATGCTGTTTATCCAACTTGGTGTAAAAATAAAGCATAGACTTCAATTTTATTCTAATATCATTTTTATAATTATACATCATTTACATTCAGTAATTTTATGAGGGGGAAAAGGAATGGAAATGGAAGTGGAAATATATTAATTTTGCAAGAAAGTATACTGGTTTTCCAATACAGGTGGTATACCTCACGGTCCCTCTACCATACGTCTTACTTTTTATCCTACTCATACGAGCTGTTACCTTACCCAATGCTGCAGAAGGAGTTATCTTTTACCTCAAACCCAACGCCACAAAACTCCAGGAAAGTCAGGTAAATAATGCACAAGTTCAAAGAATTCGACAATTTCATCATCTTAACTCGTGTCATTTACTTTTTCAGTTCTCTATACACCTTTGCACACATGGGCGAAATGGTCATTTGAAGTTTGGGGAGTTTTCCCCACGGTCGCTCGATATTTTGGTTAGAGGGCCGGTTGATTTTTGGTCTGGGACCGGATATCAAAAAGTACGAAAAGTAATATAGCCTAATACAAAAGCTATGATAATAGGCAATATTCAAAACGAAGTTAATACCCTTAAGGAAATAGAATAAAAACAGGATCTCATTCCACGGCCAATGCTTTTGACTACTTTTTATTATAATTATACACTGCATCATCTGATTATTTCGGTATACTTCTAATATATATAATATATAATATATATATATATATATATATATATATATATATATATATATATATATATATTATATATATATATATTATATATATTATATATATTAGAAGTATACCGAAATATATATATATATTCTCATTGTTTCGGTATATATTTCATTGATTAGGTTTGGCTGGATGCAGCAACTCAGATCTTTTATTCCAACTCTCTTGGCCATGGCGTACTGGTTGCTCTTGGAAGCTTTAATATGAGAAACCACAACTTTGTAAGGTAAAAACTATGATAAGAGTGATGAGTTTATCCAGACACCTGTCCCCTATAGAAAGATAAGTACAACCCGGACTATTATCCATGATGGACGATTTTCATTAATATTTTCTTTGGAGGGGCTTTGGGAATGTTTTTGGTTGTCGTCCGCTCTGTATTTATTCTTCTTATTATCATCATAATTATGTATCATATGCCTTTTGTGATTGAAAATTCGATATTTTCATTGAGAATGAAATAAAAAGTCCAGAATGTCCATGGCCACAATCTTATTGGTTTTGTTTCCTAGGGACACCTTGTTGTATGCTGCAATAGGTTGCGGGACTAGTCTGTTTTCTGGGTTTGTCATCTTCGCTGTACTGGGTTTCATGGCAGGCAAACAAGGAAAATCAGTCGCAGATGTAGCAAGTTCAGGTAATAAGACGAAATAGAGATAATATTCTAATAACGCAAGGGATTTCTTCATTCTATCCTGTGTGTAAGGCGAACATGTATCTCCATAATTAAGACATTTATAGACCTAACAATAAGTTCATATTTTGACATGTCAGACGATATATTGGCTGAGATACTGCTCTTAGGACAGATTTCCTCCAAGTTCCCCAAGTCGCTTTGGTCTTGCATCCTGTATTAGGTTTTGAAATCAATGTTATAATCAAATCCATATTTTTCAGTCATGTAGTAGAAAGGATAAAGTATATCTTTAAACAAAGAGTAAATTTAACAGATGTCATGAGAAGAAAAATTATTTTAAAAATCACAAATTTCCAGTTATTTTGTTGTGCCAAAAATTTTAATCAATATCTTTTGTATAACTTATATTATCAACTTCTGTACCATTTCTGTCATTTGTAAAAACTATATCTCATACATTCTCTCATATATCTCTCCGTAGGTCCTGGACTTGGTTTCATTGCGTACCCTGAGGCCATCACCCAGATGCCTCTGTCAACACTCTGGGCCATTCTCTTCTTTCTTACCCTACTCCTTATTGGTATTGATAGTCAGGTAGGAAGTAGTGGAAGTGTCAATGTGTAGTGATTCGAAAGTTTGAGAATTCGAATCCCTGCCCAGCACTAAGGTGATTTGGCCAGACATTAATCCACGTTTGCCACTCCTCACCCAGTTGTAAATGGGTACGTTTTCTGCTTAAGCGTTACATGTTGGGCCGCTGAGAGATTATTGTATAATGCATTCTAAAGCGATTTGAGTAGTTGAAAATGGAAAGGCGCTATATAAGGAACAGTTATATTGTTATTTATTCGAAAATATTTAAGGGACAGTGTAAATAAATCTGCAGTACGACTACCACACAATCCTTTCCAAATGCATGATTCCTACAAAAGAAAAGTAACTGATTATGATTTTTATCAATATTTTCATATAACTATCAACCGTTTCGCATCACCACAACCACCACCACCACCACCACCATCATCATCATCATCATCGTCAGAGGCGGCGGAACGTCGGGCTCGGACAATGGAAGTGGAGGGGCACCTTTTGTTTGCAGGACAAAAGGTGCCCCTCCACTTCCATTGTCCGAGCTCGACGTTCCGCTGCCTCTGATCATCGTTATCATTATCATCATCATCATCATCATCATATTTTTCTTAATCATCGCTTTTATTGTTACTATATATTCAGTGTAATATTATATGTTTTTTTATTATGAACCCTAATCCTATAGACCTCATGCACAAATGTTACCAAATATTATTTGATACCTGATTTAGTTTAAAATAATCGAACAGCAAAAAGAATTTGATTCGTCTTATCAATATAATAGTAGGCAGGTTGTTGTTATAATCGATATTACAATATAAAATACACCTTTGCTGGATGAAGTCATTGAATTAAAATTCCATTGCCAATTCCTATTCATTTTTCGTGTCTACCAGTTCGTGTGCGTTGAGGGTTTTATAACCACCGTAGTCGATCTCTATCCTAAGAAACTCCTACGAGGTCATCGACGAGAGATCTTCTGCGCTGTCGTCTGTTTCGTACTCTTTCTTCTGGGCATCCCCATGGTAACCAATGTAAGTATTCAACAAACAACTTTTATTTGCGTTTATTTCAGTCTTATGTGAGGTTGTATAAGTGTTAGGTTGTTCAGTTGGCCGCTTAGTTAACATAGGAGGTCAAGTTTAATCTCACAAAATTTAATTTCAATTTCAATTTGAAGACATTTATTTCCAACTTTCCAATATACAATGTAATAAATAAACAATATTATCTACATGTATTTTTAACATAAAAGGATGAAAACGGCAATAAATTGTCGGCGAATTCTAGTGACATGAATATGGTGTGAAGTTATAATCTTCCCCTTCTGCGTTATATAATCTAGTTTTCCTTTTGTGACTCAGTCTCAGGAAGAATAGGGATGGATAATGAAAGATAAGGAATATGATGAAATAATTCCTATGCCTACTGCGTCACTTGAAAACAACAAATAATATTGATAATCGCGTTAATTGTTTTATTTTATTTTATTTTTCTTTTAGAGTGGAATGTATATCTTTCAGCTCTTTGACTACTACGCTGCTAGTGGTTTTGTTCTCCTCTGGATTTCCATGTTTGAGTATGGTGTCATCGGATGGGTTTATGGTATAATATATATATATATATATATATATATATATATATATATATTGGGGGTCATTTATTGAAAATTTGTTTGGTTATTTGTTTGCATGGTTTGCAGGCGTGTTAAATTGTTTTAATTTCTGTTACATGGAAGGTTTACACACACAAGCACAGCTTGCTACATGCAGAGTGATAATACACTTGTATAGTGAAATATTGAATATAAATATGAAATCACTTATCAAGTTTAAATTGCTGCACAAAAGTTTGTGCAGTAATCCCATATTGGAGCATGAAGGGTATTTAGTATATACTTTAACACAGTGTCAATGCCATTCTGGCCCTCAGCACACGATACCAAGTTTTGTTTACGTCTGTATGTAACACCAATAGGCCCTACATGTAGAAATCAACTTTTCTGTATTATAAAAGACATTGCACTTGAATCGTGGGCTTATGTCTATAATACTAAAAATATACTCAAATAATGATGATTTGCAATTATTTGTCATTTTCTCATGAAATGCTGACTGTTTATGTACCTTTTCAGGTGGAAGACGTTTTATGAACGACATTTACGAGATGACTGGTATAAGTTGGATCACACCCTACATGTTATTCACCTGGATGTTTGCATCGCCTCTCTTCGCTGCCGTGAGTTGAACCACTAATTACAACTGTCATCAAGGTAGAAGGGGTAGGGCTATAACCCCAGTGCCTTTCATGAAATGATGAAATTGGTCCCTTCACACGTGACATATTATCCCTATCAGAACTCTCTCATGATCCATTTCGTTTACCTTCTCTTCCTCCCATTCCACCCCTCCCTTTTCTGGATGTCTGTTGTTTTGTTTTGTTTTGTTTTGTGGGGTTTTTTTTGGGGGGGGGGGGGGGGAGGGGAGTTACAGTTTCCAACAGCCGCACCATCCCAAAAATGGCTGAGCTGCCAGGGCAATAACACTTTGCGAGAGTATTCATTTAAATCAAACATTTAGTTTGTTGAAAGTTTTAATAATGATAAACGGAAGAATGATTCATTTCAATACAATAATGTAATCAGATCATGGTAATCACTGTGTTTTTATTCCATCATCCAGATCATTTCTATATTCAGCTTGGTTGCCTACGAGCCTTTGAAGTATGAAGAAGTGTACACATATCCCTGGTGGGGCTACATGCTTGGGATGATAATGATCGTATCTTCCTTGATCAATGTTCCTATCTTCGTCCTCTATCAACTCATCTTCAAAAGTGAAGGATCTCTCAAACAGGTAATTAGTAATAATAAAGTATTTTTTATATAGCGCATAGTATTAATTCTCTGTGCGCTTTATACAGGTTTGTAACAATCAATATAATTAATAATATTACATGATTAATCTAAAGATTTAAATATAAAAGTATATAGTACATTATTCAGGTATAGTTTAACAGGAATGCATAACATTGTACAATGATGAAAAATCAGATATGACAAATGGTATGAACTTATGAAAACAAGAATATGATAGTTGAATCATTCATATCTTATTGTAGGAAATTACATTATTTGACATAAAGTAATCATATAATTAACAAACCACTGGGTACACATAAAAGAACAATTTTTTCCTAAAGATGTCCCAGAAACGTTTGAGAATGTGTTTTCTGAGAAATAAGAGGTCATTGACTGATTTTATGCACTGATTCTATTGACCTAGCATCGTTATAGCAAGTGATCGTCCTTAAAAAGAATGCAAGTGTCGAATAAAGTTTAGGTTTACTGTCTCGACAAAACACAGGTGTCCTGTATAAATCCCTCATTTACATTCTATTTAATTGGTACTTTTTTCTTTTCATTGAAATTGTACTTGGGGGATTTCTTATGTATTAATAATGTATGTTCTGCTGTTTTTATGGTAGTTGAATATTAAAAATGAAACTGAACTGATTTGATTTTAATCAAAATAGTTGAATTATATTGTGATGTTTGAATTGATATTATATCATGCCTAATTGTTTAAAAATATTCTGATATTTATTTATATATATGTATATCTGTTTATTTCTGTAGCGATGGTTCATTCTGACGACGTCAAGAGTACCTGTCCAAAGGGCATCAGTTGAAGAGAAAGACAAGGACCAAATCAAACTCGAAGTCCCCTGATCAATGTTCCATTAATTCAAACTCAGCTAAAATGGAAATAATGAAAATACTTGTTACCTTCTTCGAAAATGTTGATTACTCAGTCAGGCCATTCATGCGCTTTTGTCAATAAATATATGAATCCGACGTATGTCAATTTTGGTATGGTATCAGACTCAGCTGAAATCGATACGAGTAAGCTCAGAAATTCTAGCAAGTTTTACCTCCTTTATACTTTGCTCAAGTTCTAAAAATGTTGCATCTTATTCGTTTGTCATCATGTATGATTGGGTGACCAAAGGTCGCACATTCGAAAAAGTATTCAGAAATGTCATTAATTATCCATGATACCTCACGTTCTGCTAAATGTCTAGACTATGATTGGGTGACATTATAGAATCAATCGATTAATACATGGTGCGTTTGTTGAACCCAGGGATTTTACCAATTAGACAGTTTATTAGTTGAAGTTGTATCATTTTAAAGTTTCTATTTCTTTTTCGTTTAATGAGAACAATATCTATCAAATATTGACATAATACATGTATAAACATTTCTAGGAGTGTATGAGTACATGTAAAATGTTAAAATTACATATTTTTTTTGTAGTGATAGACCTAGATGCAATTTTTTTTTTTAAGTGCTAATTTAGTTCAGCTTGCTGTGAGTGAAGGTTCCACAAAACAAACGAACAAAGTAATATCATGTTTCATTTCCCATGTGGTATGAGTCAGTAATCAATTCATTTATTTCTAGATGCTCTACAAATGGTGTTGAACCTCAAACACCTCAATACTTTGAATGTGCTATAAAACCTGTCTCAAACTTCGAATTATCGAAGAAAATAGGGCGATATAAAAAGCTTTAACATTCTATAAGAATGCAGTCACTAAAATTGTGGCAGTAGTTTTTTTTTTTTTTTTTTGGGGGGGGGTGGTTTTTTTTTTTTGCCTTGGTTATAGATTTGTATAGATGTCTGAGTGAATTTTCTTTTCATTAAAGCAACCTAATAATATGGATATTAATGTTAAATTGATGTTAGCATTTTGTACATTCAACATTGGAAAAGCGTTTGCATTTCAAAAGATGAAATATAATCCAAGAGTATTAGTATGCACAGATATCCATGGAGGGATAATATTTACCTTAAAAGGATATGAATTGTTAAATGGTCGACAAAAGAAGGGATTCTTGTCTCACAATGCTGCAATATAATTATAATACAACAAAAACGTGCAATTATAATTTTATACGGGTCTTTGAAATACGTAGGTCCAAGCAATGGCGAGACGAGCTGCTGTTTAATACGCCCTCACAAAATGCCCTCCCATGCATTTTTGAGAATCTGCATGTGCATGTTAACTCCTTTGTTTCAAATACAATTCGTGATTTTTTAAAGACTTTTGTGTTCACCGATGAATTTGATTTTGCTGGACTGTATACATATACCTAATATTTCCGCTTCTCCGCATACCACCATTAGTAGTTTACATTCAATTTGCATCGTGCCTTAGAGTTGTAACTTTCATTCAAATTGTGATATTCCAACGACAACAACAACAACAACAAAAAAAGCATAACGCCACTGCCACGAAAGCATAGTCAACAAAATCATATTAGTTTGTAAAGGTATTAACGATCTGTCTAGTTATTTGATTAATAATCGTTTTAATAAAAATTAGAATATCCTAGTTATCTGGTTATCGTTATCTAGTTTGTCATGTCGTATGAAAGTAGTGTATCATAGTGTAGGCTATATTATCCACCTGTCTAGGAATGTGAAAGTAGATTGTCAAAGTATATTTACCGATTTGTCGGTACGGTCATCACATGCATGCTTTTAGGGCAATGGCAAAAGCTCAGATTAATTAGTTTTCTATTTGCTTTTTTCTTCAAGTTAATGCGTTTTTGTATTGGTAGTCTTAAACTGTTGCAATATGTTTGCAGTATCAGTGTCGGCTGCTGAACGCTTCCAATGCGTATATGATACAACCCAGCATACACACACTCAATATAATACCGAATGCTCGGTCGATCGCAAGAGCAAAATGCCTCCATATGAAACCATAATTCACTTCGTCCTCGCTCTCCCCAGTTTTGATCGCCTTCCCATCATCCCGCAGTGAGGTCGATTCCGTAGCCGATTCGCAAGATGATGGCGACCCGGAGGTAGACGACCCTACGTCACATTTACATCTTAGCCTTGAATTCCCTTCTTTGATCTCGAGTGTCTCGTAGAAAGCACTGAATTGGAATAAAAAATCATTTATAAAGATCGCCAAAACATGACAGGAGATTGAAAAAAAAAACACACGAAAGCAAATTAAAACAGGGGGTATTATTTGTAGTGACCAAGGATCACACACCGTCACCCCTTTATGAAGTTGAAGTTGTCCGGGGGAAAAACAACTTTTCCATAGTAGGCAGGGGCGTCGATTCGGTTTTCAGATTGGGGGGGGGGGGGGGAGAAACAGCCTAGCAGTACCCTTCACGGCGAAATGGAAGTCTGATCGTGTAATACCTTTTGTATTTCATTGTTTGGAAGGTTTCATTTCCCGAGTTTTGCATAACTTTTCCTTATTTTATGTTACACCTTCAGATTTATTGGGGGGGGGGGGCAAAACGATATGGTTGCCCCCAATATTTTCAATGGGGGCAACTGACCTCCCCCTGCAACCCCTCCCCCAGGATCGACGCCCCTGGTAGGAGGAAGATCCCGTACACTTCCAGGAAGGAAAAGATGATAAAATAAGTTTCTGAAAGAAGCAATGAAAAAGGGGATAGAGAGAATGATAAAAGGAAAAAGTGAATTGAGGCGAAATCGGAAATTTAAGCTGATAATACCTCATTTTCTTTTCGGCGTTTCGATTGATGAAGATGCGAAGGAGCATGAAGGCCCACGGTGGCGGTATCGAGTGGACGTCCGTGTGATAGACACGGAGAACGATGACAGTTAAGATCACGGAGCAGGCACTTAAGGCGATAAGGATGAAGAAACACGTCACTATGAAGTGATAAGATTCAAACAGAAAATACATTTAAGCACTTGATCTATTTCCATGCATTATTCCATAACATGAAAATAATGGCAGACTAGGACTTATATTTGCTTGGGGAATTTCGTTGCGACTGGCCCATTAAACCTATCAACCGGCCCTCAGACCACAAATCGACCGGCCCTCAAGCCAAATTATTGAGCGGCCCGTTGGGAAAACTCCTCATGGCCAGTTCGCCTCTACATGAAGAACCAACCCATGATATAGAATACAGTTATACACGTCAGATTCGCCACGTTTTTAGTGATGGCAACGGTTTATTTCGTTAAAAAAAAAAAAAAAACGCCCGTCATATTTTGTCTTTGGAAGAAAGTCTGCCAAGGGAACGATGACTCACCAACAATGGACCTGGGCTCACCCGTTGGTGGCATGAACTGGGCAACAAGCTGCTGGAAGAGAATCAGAGCCAGAAGATTGGTCACCGTCAAACTGATCTTCTCCCCAGAGTCAGGATGAAGCCAGAAACCGATCAACATCAATACTGTCAGGAATATGGAAGGTACAACGATCTGCGTGGTAAAGAATGCCGTTTCTCGGGCCAGGTCCAACGTGAAGACCACTTGGTCGAAGGGATATGGGCAGCACTTGTACAGGAGACTTTCATTGACGGCTTGAAAACTTGTCAGGTTCCATATACCGTTGCGCACGTACAACTGTTGATGGGCATCGTCGTCGTCCATTGCAAGAAGCCGCATCTTGATATATACGTCAAAAGAAATAGAAGACAATTATGGTATTAAAAGGGAGAATGAAACCCCGAAAATAAATACATTTTAATAGAAGCAGAAAAATCAACGAAGCATATCGGTGAAAGGTTGAGGAAAAACGGACAACTAATAAAAAAGTTATATTTTGAATTCCTAAAATCGCTAAATGAATGGAGATCTGAAATTGGCAATGTCCTCATTATGCTAAGGAATTGCTGTGATGTAAATGTGTTATACTTTCCAACTGCCTTACACAAATAATGTTGTAAAAATCCTCTTTCCTTGAATATATCTTAGAAAATTCAATTTCTGTATTTTATTTCTGTATTTATTCTTTATCCGTTTTTCCTCAAACTTTCAGTGATATGCTTCTAATATTTTTCTGCTTCTGTTAAAGTGCATACAAGTTTGGGGTTTCATTCTTCTTTTTTAATTAGACCATGATTAGTAATACCTAAATATAGCGTGTCTTATTATACCTATTGTGTAATAATACTACTTCGGCGCTTAGAAACATTGTATTAAGCGCAATATAAATGTTATGTATTATTATTATTATTATTATTGTGTACGAGGCATCATTTCGATTGTATTATTATAAGCCCTAATCAGGGGCGGCGCCAGGGTATTTAAATAGGGGGGGGGGGGGCAAAATGACGCGTATAGCAACGTCGCACGTCGAGGGTCTTGAAATAACAAATAGGACTATAACAGTTATGTCATAATTGCATGTCCTAGCCTTCTCTTCTCCATTTCCCCTTCTCTTTCTCCTTTTTTCCCCCTTCTTCCTCTTTTTTTTTTTTTTTTTTTTTTGCTCGCTTGAAAAATGATAGGGGGACGGCCTACCCCCTGCCCCCCCCCTGTAGCGCCGCCCCTGGCTCTAATCAAGCCAATGAAGGAAATTAGTCCGATCACCAGTAATCAAACGCAATGCACTCTTCAACGAGTCTAAAACATGGGCTTCCAAAATAATTACACTGGCCTTAGTGACAAATTGTGTTGATGGAGCATGGTTCATTTTAACGAACAAGTTTACACTAGTACGGTCTATACTTGTTCACCACACTAAGCAGGGGATGATCCAGGAATTTGAAATAGGGGTGCGCCAGCGGCGAGGGTGTGGGAATCACAAAACAGAAAAATAAGAGGGCGCGCGCCCTTGGCGCCCCTGCCTGGATCCGCCACTGACTAAGGTTTTAGAAAGGCAACTGTGGAAAAACTACCCTGTCGAGTTCACAATTACAAAACCCAGAATGCGATCATTATTTTGGTGTTAAATATTTAACGAGAATATATTAGACATAATTTTATTATGCCCTAAGAAGCGCCATTTTACCCACAGTTCTTGGTCATGTTTAACAAAGAAGAGTCATACCGGAAGAGATCCCATACTATAGTTAGCTTTCACCCAACCTAAATGCGACTCAAGCAGGTCAAGTGTTTTAAGAGCTAGTTTATCTCTTATTTTATTGTTTTGAAAATTCATATCATTCAAAAGGGCCGACCCAGAGGCACCAGGCACTTCCTCCGACAAAAACCAAGAGATACCTTAATACACAAAAATTGCACAGATTTGTGTTCCTGTACCCCGGCCCCAACCCTTTAAAAAATGAATGAAGGGGAATTTGAAATGCGATAACTTTTCTGTTCTTCCCCCTTTTTCTCTCTTTTGCTTTTCGTTGCCTTGCTGAATTCCTTGTCTATTGCTTAAGTTTTTTTTCGTTTAAATTTGCTCCCCATTTGAGAAGAAAAGGAATAGAAAACCTTCCTCCAATGCTCAGAATTCTAAATTCTACCCTTCGATTGCAGTGCTCATTTGCGTATTTTCTGGATAAAATTACTCAAAATTTTCGTTTCAAGGGCTTAAAATTGAAAAAAAATGTAACACTTGTCGCTTTGCTCCCTCGTTTTTACAATACTGTTGAGAAGTTTGGGGAGGTGAGAGGAGGGGGGGGGGGAACGCAACTTTATTGTTTTCCCATAATCCCTAGATATGCCACTGCCTCCCCTCCCCCTCCCCCGCCCTTTAAAAAAAATCCTGCAATTATCACTGATTCAACAGACCTGCTTGTTGTCCAATGTCCACGGGTAGAAGGTCACATTGCATTGCTGGATGTCGTATGGGAAGTATACGATGTTTATCTTACAAGCGCTTGTTGTTATAACGGGAAAGAGCCAGTCCACAGTGCCAGTATGATCAACTCTCACATAGGTGTCGTAGATGATGAAATGGGCCCTGTCCACACTTCATATTCAAATAAAATCAAATCATAGTTATTGAAGCAAAAATCTATAGTTTTTGGATTTTCATGCAATATACGAATAATTGGACAGAATATTAAAGAATCAAAATTAATGCAAATGCACAATCAAAACAAAATCACAAATCATTTTATATAAGCAATCATCGTAATATTGATTTTAAAAAAAAGAATACAGTGAACGCCTCCACTCACGACTGAATTAAAAAGGGAGGTTTTTAAAATGAACAATAACAAAATGTTTATGTTTGGTAACCGAATGTATAGACTATAAATGACCCACTTGCTGAAGCAATGTTCCTCTCAATTTTTCCTCGTTGACTTAGTCTTCTGATGGTAATAAGACTTTATATTCATATTGTGTCTAATTGTCCAGAATTTCAATAATTTCAAAATTATAGTTAAGAAGATGGAGTTATAGACATCTTACTCACTTTTGCTCCAAATCTAAATCAGGTTTCCAGATATCGTCGATGCGAAGGGTAATGGTAGTGATGTCATCCCACTCCTTCGGATCCCATTGAAGATACTCATCTGTCCACATCTGTGCAAGATGATACAATATTAATAAAACACTTATTCAAGAGGGTTATATACTAAATCATGAATTAAACAAAAGTGATACACACAGAAAACGCCCAGTTAAAAATTTTCCGTGAATAATCGCGTTAGTTCACCAGGAATTTGGTAATATGAATAGAGAAGATGAGCTTGAAATAAACAGTCAACATGGTAAAAAAAAAAAACAGAATTATGTAGGCTACCGGTCAACCTGGAACTCTGTTAAAGTTTTATTATATTCAAGAGCACTGGCGGACTTAGTGGGCACACCCCCCCCCCCCCCCCCCCCCATGAACTACACCCATATGCCCTCTTTTTTCTTCTTTCTTTTTTTTTTCTTCCAAAGGAAACCCGACAATGTGATAGCCTTTTTAAAAAAAATTGTCAGACATTTTTCAAGAAAAAGGTTCTTAGACAATTTGAATGAGATTCCGAGGCTAAATTTGACGAGTTGCCAAAACTTTGCCGACAAGCAAAAAGAAAAGAAAAACATCTTAGATTCTTACATTATGGTGGAAAAAGAGCGCCGTCAGATATCCAAATTTGCTCAAAGAACAACATTATCGATTTGTCATATAAAAATGAGACAAGATACATTGATTACGCGCGAAAAGCATGAAACATATACATTATTACCAAAAGCAGCTCAAGGTTTATGATGACTTCGATAACTTACAATATCTGTCTATTACAACGCAGCAACGCAACATTAAATGGAATTCAAAATGCAAAAACAGTAACAAAGAAAATTATGGAGAAATGAAATGTACCTATACTTAATCATGAACCACTTACCATTCTAAAGTTAGAGCGCAGGGTTATTTTCTGTTGATTTTCATTCTGCAACGGTAGAGATTTAGAGATATGGATGAATTAAAAGGTTACATGTCGTTTTTCCAAAGGTTCGTAGTTCCGAAGGTTAATTGTTCCGAAGGTACGTAATTCCGAAAAGATATATAGGGCTCTATTGCATTTTTGGCATTACGAACCCTATTCCATTTTCAGAATTACGAACATTCGGAATAATGAACCTTCGGAGTAATGCATCAAATGTACGGAATTATGAACCATATTTTGTGTTTCGGAATTACGAACCTTCGGAAAATGAGTACCCCCGATTTGGTTTACAAGATCACCATAAGACCCATTTTTTTTCTGGAGGAGGGATAACTTTCCCAGCCCCTGCAACGCTTAAGAGGCATCATTGATTCTGAAACTAGTACGGTAGCAAGGGCGGATCCAGGATTTTCTAAAAGAGGGGGCACAGTGTCGTAAATGTACTCAATAAAGGAAGCAATTTTTTTTCATTGCGTACTTAAGGTATGCCAGTTGGGTTTCAAAGGGGGGGGGGGGGCGATTCCGCCTCCCCCTGGATCTGCCCCTTGGTAGTTCACCTTAGATACATTCACCTTCAGATTTCACGCATGGAAACTCAATAATATATAATTATATGAAGCGGAGCGGACATAATATGAAATATATATACAACAAAAATGTACAATACAAAAAATAGAATTAGGGACACTTCAACATGCCGAAAATGTTATGCTCCAGATAGCCAAAGACCAATTAACCATTTATTGATGGCATATTCAGGTGATATGAAAAGTATGAATCAGGGAGGAGAGGAAAAGAAATGTCACAAGGAAGTTACAGAAAAGAATGAATAGGAAAATAACAGCGGGGAAAAGGCGTCATGAAAGAAATGAACAGGAGGAAGAGGATAGAAAGAAGAGAACATGCGAAAGACAATCGGGCGTAGCGCGTTTGTCGAGTATACGGGGCACTTGTCTTAATTTAATGTAAGCGGGGCGACCAAGCAGGGACTGGGGGAGGGGTCTTGTTAATTTTATTGAAGCAACGTAAAGGTATACTCACAAATTCGATGAGTTCATATAAGAGCATTCGCAGATAGACATAGGTTGTCTGCCGATGGTCATGAACGGGTCGCACAGTGACTTCGCCATACCCATCCTTCAGTTTTTTTACGAGTGCCTTGGTAGTGTTCTTATTGGTCAAGCCTGCATGGTCAAGCAAAAAGAATTAGCCTATATGTCAACGTTATGGACAAAATTAACATAAAAACGACCCTCCATCAATTTGTGGACATCGACGAACCCGCTGTGTTATTTGAAAATTATCATAAACATATATATATACATATATATTTTTTTGGGGGGGGGCATAGGTATTCCTCCCAATTCTGTGTGACGTTACAGGACTTTGTTTCAGACTGTTACCCTTATATCATTCATGATAATTTTTAACTTACACTGCAATTGATTACTGTGCGATGTATATAATTATGTCAATGATCCGCTTGCTTTATTTCTCGAATACCCTTGAAACAGAACAATAACTAATTCAAGTTTTGAATGGAGTCTGTGCAAACACCTCACGCTACTTGAAAGAATATCGATTACTCAGTAGTCAAAGAAAGTATACGTCGCGTAATTGAAAGGACGGAAACATATCTCGACCATGATTAAGTACAAATTGGACAGAAAATTAAACACTTGAGAGTCTACTGAAAATACCTATCATTGTTGAAACTTTTATACAAATGTATGCCGAAGAAAATTATAATGGTGAAACTTCTTAAAAGAGTTAGACACTTTATATATGAGGGTATTCCATACTCTTACACAGTGGCGTAGCCAGCATTTTTTTTACAAGGGGGAAAAAATGCAGGGCTGTCAACTTTGGGGAACTGCTTGAATGGAGATCCGTATTATTTTCTTCTCGCCAACCCTTCAAAAGTCGCTCAGTGGGGGGGGGGGGGGGGGGGGTATCAGATGTATCCCTCCATAATTCTCTGACAAGCAACAACAAAAAAACGACAAACAAACAAACAAACAAACAAACAAAGATTTTCGCCGGGTTTGCAACCCCGTCACTCCCCGATATCCTTTTTTTTTCCAAAAGTTGTCAGGGGGGCAGTCTACCCCCCCCCCCTGCTTGGGTACGCTATACATCTATTATCAAGCCCCTCATTTAGCACACAAGTGTAAACTTAAAAAATCAGTCTAAGTAGAGTTGTGGATAACAAATAATTCAAGCAAAGACAGTGACATAATTTGCCTTAACTTAACGAGTATATCTTGGTCTTCAAAATCCATTTTTTAAGAAACATTTCTGAAAAGAAAATATCCTCTTTCTTGTCAGAAGTTTCAGTTGTCAGGTCTAGCATTATAAAGGATGTCTAAGGCATCTGTTTTTTGTTTGTTTGTTTAGTTTTGATTTGTTTTTGTTTTTGTTTTGTTTTGTTTTTTTGTTTTGTTTTGTTTTTGTTTTTTTGATGAACGAGGATCAAGGAAAGCAGGTGTATATTTACCTTCATCCGAAATCACACTCGTTGACAAGCAGACAAGAAAGATCATCACGTACAGGATGTGTGTAGCTAACATCTTCATTTTCGACAATCTGAAGTACCTCCTGTACAAAGCACGATAAAAAATGACAAGATGACCTGCAAGTTTCTACAATAGCATGGATTTTTTAACGTCTCTAAAAAGCCGATTATCATACTAAGCGAAATGCTCTTATCTTCGCCAGTCGAAATACCGTCATTGTCCTTTGGTATTCCCAGACAATTAAAGGGAAAGTCCATACTGGTATAAAGTTCATTTGAATTAAAGAAGAAATATGAGAGAAACAGATTAGTGAATTTTGAGCAAAATCCGATAAGAAATAAGAGAGTTATGAATTTTTGAATTTGTAATCAATCAAACACAAATTGGCAACTCCGTGACGTATCTTGCGAGCTCCTCTCCCATTTGCCCTGTACCCAAAAATCATTAAATTTCATTTTCTCTAAAGAAAATATTCAATCAGGGGCGGCGCCAGGGTATTTTGATAGGAGGGGCAAGACGACCTAAAGATGACGTGATATTTTTTCTCCATTAAATAACAGGGGTAATATAGAGTTATATGTTTAAGACCTCTCTTTTTAATACTCCTCTTTCTTCTTTCTTCCCTTTTCTTCCTCCTTTTCTTCTTTTTTCTTCTTTTTTTTCTTCTTTTTTCACTACTTGAAAAATCATAGGGGGGCGGTCGCCCCCTCTGCCCCCCTGTAGCGCCGCCCCTGTATTCAGTCATACATGCACCTTACATACAATCATTGCTCATATGTTTTATACAAAACCTGTATGAAACAAACCTATTCCTTCATCAAAAAATAAGAAAATGAAAGTTTATGAGATTTTCTGTACTGAGCAAATGGGAGAGGAACTCGAAAAATCCGTCACGGAGTTGCCAATCTGTGTTTGATTGATTACAACTTCAAAAATGTATAAATCTCTTATTTCTCATCGGATTTGGCTCAAACTTTCACTAATCTGTTTCTCTCATTTTTCTTCTTTTATTCAAATCAACTTAATACTAGGGTGGATTTTCCCTTTAAGTGTATGGGGCATGTATTTAGAAGGATTATGCTACGAAGAGGTGTCGGGGATATCTTTGCAGATGGCAGTCTGCTCTATCATGTCTATGTTCTGCCTACAAAACGACGAGTTCGAATTCAACCTGTGTCTTTCCATTCATGACTTTAAAGTGAGATCCTAGACATAATTATCGAATATCATTGTAAAAACTTAACACACACACCCACTATACGCTGCGCACCTTTCGTCATACACCCACATTACATCCCCAACACGCACACATCCAATGACTATTGTACTATAAATTATCTTGCCGTCTATGTAATAGAATAATTAACCAATGTGACCGCTACTAGCTTACCTTGTCTCTTCTTTTTAATAAAATTCGCATTATGTTTAGCCTTGTTATGTAGAATACTTGAATACGGAGCGTCCCAGTAACACGTATCCGCTTTTAAACCATCGGTGTGCGCGCATAGACTCCGTGTCTCCCCTCTAAGATTATATTTTAAAGCTCACAGACAGTCTCGGTAGCAAAAACATACTGGCAAGAGACTTATCTAACATAGTCACATACTATTCTTCTTTTATCATAAGACACATGTACGAGATTATTTAACATTCCATTCACGATTTCGAAGAAATTTTAGTGTAAATATCTGTAAGAAACGCTTGGTAACGGCTTTTCACTGCCTCACGCTAAGACCATATCCACCCGAAGGTTCCCCGCACAATAAACCCAGCGCTTCGCATGCGCACTGTGTGTAGCGTATTCTCACATGCAGCAATCCATGAATCCCCATGTGCGTAATGTGTGTGGCTGTTGTCTGAATTTACATCCCCTCTTTTTTGGGCCAGGGATTTTTTTACTTTTCACCTCTCATTCGATAAATATTTCACTTGAGGAGGAAAAAACTTCACAGCATCTTAGTTATGTTAGTACCCTGCTATTTATTAAGTAAAATTTAAAAAAATCTCACGAAAAGTTTTTGGGAGCTTCCCAAAACTATCTGTTACCTTTAAAAAAAGAATCACCTGAAATTTCGATTTTAAGCCCTGTTTTAAAGGTTTTGTTTTGCTTCTCTAAGCACGGAAGTACCACCATGTTGTTCAACATCAAATTTAATTATGATCTTTCATCAGGTTTAGGAGCAATGTCACAGTTTGAATGCTCTTCTTAACCTTCAGTCCATAACCCAGTTGCCAAAAATGATCCCATCTCATTGCCAACACGTTTTAGGTGTTTACACGAATGTAAACAAAACAAATCTCTATTCTCCATTCATGGACAACACAAACAAACAGTTGAAATGAATTTGATTGGAAACTTATTTATATTTCAGTCGGAATAGAGAATCTTTAAAAAATTATTCTTCCAAGATACGACGAGGGTCAGATAGGAAACGTTCTATCCAAGAAATCGTCTGAGTAAATGGAAAGAAGTTTCCAAATCAAGAAAAAAAAACACGTTTGAACTGAAATCAGTGAAGTCTAAGAAAACTCGAGATTATTCAATATTGAAAAATACCTCTGGTAGAAAACTTGATCTTATTGTTGATGATAATGTAAGGTAACATTTATGACTTGTAAATTTGTCTACATGATCACTTCTCCTTATTTACATTTTCTCTCTATTCATCCTTCCACCTGTTTTCTTGAGGACATTGCTCCACTTAGCTACATTCCTTTCCTTTCATCCCTATTCACTCTAAATCTTTTGTTCTGTCCCATGCCTATTGAACCTTGCCTACCATACCATCTACTATGACTCACTGACCATCCAACCCTGACTGATTTATCACATGTCCTATTCTATCTTTTCTCATTGGTATATACTTCTTGCAGACTTCTGATTGGTTGTTTTTGTTTATGTCCTTGTCAGCCATTTTGAATTTATATTAAAATACATCAGTGCACCTCAAGTCTTCTAGCATACAAGACCTATTTTGTAGTGTCTGCTACAATAACCTTCTGATATCAATAAATTTCGATAAAGAATGGCTGTAGGTGTAGAAGAAAAATCTATAGATTCCCGGAAAAAGTCATCTTGTTCATGTTGATCTCGCCTGCATGTTTTTTGAGTGTTCCTAATATCTGCATGGGCATGTTTTAAATGGTTCCTTTTTTATTTAAAAAGCTATAACTTAGTATACCCGACTTGAGTCTTCAAGTTAAACTACATAAAGAACTTTGATTTCTTTCAGTGTACGTGATTACGTACTAAGAGACGGATGCTGATGAAATGAGGCAAAGGAGGGGGATATATTCTTTGTTTCCACCCAACCTTTCACTGCATAGTTGAGTCTCACCCCTATTCATTACCAAAAGTCCAAAACATGAACAATGCCAAGTGCAACCCGAAGGTTATGTAGGCCGCTTGTACCAATGTTACAACTTAGCAAGATTTCAAGTTTTATCAGTTGTTACAGAGCTTTGAGGAATATGACGTCATTTTCTTACATGTTTATACCTAATTTTACATTCGTATTACGTACACTACGCACATACAATTCATCGAGCAATAATGATGTTGCAATCAATCATTAAATATGACCTATATGCACAACAAATGATGGGGATACTTTATAAGAAATATTCAATGTAAGGGTCTTAGTATTCGATTTCATAAACTTTCTTATGTATGTGATATGTGGAAAATATAACTAAATATCACTTGATAGAGACAAGATTGCGATTAAACGGGGAAACATTCAGTAAAATTTTTCATTCATTTTATCAAGCAAAATTTCAAGAAGCTCTAGATAAATTTAAAACGAAAGAAAAGTACTTTTTCGAGTACTGTAGAATTTATTTTCTGATTCAATTCTATATTTGCTCCTGAAAAAGAAAAAAAGCTTGCAATGTGTCAATTTGTACAGTTTTGCTCTTGGTTGCTGCTGGATAGTTTTGTATGTTTTTAATGTACTTTACCCTGGATTTGAGAGCATAATCAAACAGAAATTTGAAGAAACCTTTACACGAGGTAGCATTATCATTATTTGCTTTTACATTTTACAGGTACAAACAACTCCACAATATATATACTAGGATATTTCTTAAATTATGATTATGATACATAAAATCAGAATGAATTTGTATCATTTCCTGCAGAAACACCGTTCTACCACCAGCGGTTTGCGGAAGCAGAATACATTTACAAAGTAATGCATCCAATTGCTCACAAAATTTAATCAGATATTCAGCACTTGTATTTTGATAATTTTGCTGTTTTGCTTATCAATGCAAATTTTAATGCAACAATTTTGCTGTTTTGCTTATAAACGCAAATTTTACAGCAAGAGAAAATACTTCGCTTTTCATGGAAGCACGTTTAGGATTTGGGTTACATTTCGGGTTAGGACTCAGGAGAGAGTTAGGACGAAGACTGTAAAAAAAAATAACTACAGGTTTTTTGGCCCTTGAAATTACAAGTTATTACCGCTATTTCAATTTTACAGTCTTTTTCCTGTAAAACAACAGCAAGTTTGTTGGTTTACCGGAAATCAGCGTATATTTACAATCGCTAGACATAAAACACTGTTAAAGAACCATTTTCTCATAATTATTTAAACAAGTTACCCTGTTAAATTACAACTCGTTTCCATGGTTCCGTTTTAATTTACATAGATTTTCCTGTTAGAAATTAAAGTTTCTACTATTTAACAAACATGTGACTGTATGCTACCAGTTTCCTTGTTTTTACTACCCAAGTCTCTGAGAAAAACACAATCGCCCGTATTCTGAACTCCGGTTTAACTTAAACCGCGGTCTGAGTACTGTGGGAAAACGGGCATTCCCGGCATTCTGACTGCCAGGGAATATTTCCCGTGAAAAAAAACGGCAATATTTTTTACAGTGTAGGATTAGGGTTAAAGGCGGTTTGGAGTAGAGGTAATTAATAACTATAACTAAGTGTAGACCTACCTAATATGAAATCGACAAATACGTTTACCAATATGTCAATATATCGCACTAAAATAAACCAATTCAAACTTACAGATAAAAACTCACTGTCTTGACTTGAAACACAAGTTTTGTCCCTGGTTGTGATGATTGCGTGAATGAATTCTCAGATCGACAATGTATACACACGCTACTTATCGCGCTAAAACTGCATGCAGTTTACGCTGAACCCCGCTAAGGTGCTCTCATTATTTCATCAAACACGAGGAAAGAACACTTTGCATTCCCTATACCGGTCTCGTGATGCGATTAAAGCTCGAGACTAGACTACACGAATGCCCCTGAATGCCCCTGAATGCCTCTATTCCCCTACTTAAGCTGGATGAGCTATAGAGAGATCAGAAGAAAGTTGTGGAAAAGATCAGGATCTAAATTAACTATAGATGTAATAAGATTAAATAGAAAAAAATATATAATGCAAACGGTAGTTGTATCGTAGTGTTATTATTTAATCCAATTCTTTTATTGAAAAGAAATTTGAAAAAGGCAGATTAAATCAATGCACTAAAAATGTCAGACAGTGGGTATGGCTCACATAATGATCCCTGTCAGAAGAACATGACATGTTGGGTCTACTTTGGGTATCCCCGAATAAATCCCACATCATTATCCCAAGACGGTCTATAATAACCTCGCATATCATGTGTGAGTGCCCGGCCAAGACGTAATCAAGGAGTTAACACACAGAACTGTGATAGCTCCTTGATATAATGTAACTATCTCTGGATCTGGATGTATACACCATTGGCGTATATAGACAGGTCCTCATACCTGGGGGGTATGATTTCCCCCAAGGGCCATATATATATATATATATGTGTGTGTGTGTGTGTGTGTGTGTGTGTGTGTGTGTGTGTGCGTGTGTGTGTGGGTGTGGACAGGTATAGCCGTATGAGCGAGGACGGTGAACAAAGAAAAATTCCTGAAAACAATAGTCCTCGGAAGTTGAACAATAGTCCTCGGACGCCAAACAATAGATTTGAGCCTTATTCCGTCAGCTTTCCGAGGACAGGAGAATAATAGAGGAACGATAGCTGTCCTCCAGAGTAAAGGCAAAAAAGACTGTGTGCGTGTGAGTGTGTGTGTGTGTGTGTATGTATATATATATATATATATATATATATATATATATATATGTGTGTGTGTGATCCAAAAAAGTGGTTTACGAAGAGGGCCGTTGCAAGACTATATATACCACAATGATTATGACCAAGCTTTCGGGCACCTGCCCTTCATCAGGATCTGGAATCAATAATAAGTAATAATGTATATAGTAACGACAGTACAGTACACATACAAAATGAGAATATTAAATACATCAACAAAATAGAACATAAGTTATGAAACGATAAGCATTTAGGCGACAGAAACATATAAATAAAGTAGACATGACAGAAATTAAGCCGTCATCGTTTTCACGAAGTGGCCGCGTAGCGCGCGCAGCGACAAAAGTAAATTTCGAGAAAAACGCATTTTAAAAGTTAACGTTATTCAAATTGTGATTTCGGGGGTTAAACGTACATTTTCCAGGATTTCCTTTGATAACGACATAGTACAGAATTTAACTATTCTGCCCATATACTTTTTGTTTACAATAAATACATAATCAAGAGTGTATGCTGTTACAAACTGTGGGGACGGTTTGTGAAAACGACGCGTATATGGAATACGCATATTTTCGTTTTCACGAACCGTCCCCACAGTTTGTAACAACATACCCTCTTGATTATCAGCTCAGTATGTATTTATTGTAAACAAAAATTATATGGGCAGAATCGGTAAATTCTGTACTATGTCGTTATCAAAAGAAATCCTGGAAGATGTACGTTTATCCCCCCGAAATCACAAGGTGAATAACGTAAACTTTTAAAATGCGTTTTTCTCCAAATTTACTTTTGTCGCTGCGCGCACTATACATGCTATACGAGGCCACTTCGTGAAAACGGTAGTTAACGTTATTCAAATTGTGATTTCGGGGGTTAAACGTATACATCTTTCAGGATTTCTTTTGATAACGACATAGTACAGAATTTACCGATTCTGCCCATATAATTTTTGTTTACAATAAATACATACTGAGCTGACAATCAAGAGGGTATGTTGTTACAAACTGTGGGGACGGTTCGTGAAAACGAAAATATGCGTATTCCATATACGCGTCGTTTTCACAAACCGTCCCCACAGTTGTCGCTGCGCGCACTACGAGACCACTTCGTGAAAACGGTGACTTACCTTCCCGATTTGGGTACAGGTATTAAAGGGAAATCCAACCTTAATAGCAAGTTGCTTTGAAAGAAAGAGGAAAAATCAGAGAAGCAGATTGGTGAAAGTTTGAACGAAATCGGACAAGCAATAAGAAAGTTATGAATTTTTGAAAGTTGTAATCACTATGCTTATGGGAATTTCAAATTGGCCGAATAGGTAATGTCACTGTGATGTAGCTGTGGACAACTCCCCCATTCGCTCTAACACACAAAATGACTAAAATGTCACTTTTTTTCAAAATGCATTACTCAGTAGGATCTTTTCGTTCATGAAGACCTATAACAATATGCTATCTCCAATATATTTTGAGTACAGCCCCGAGGGTAAAAGCGCCTCGAAGAAAACTGCAAATTAATGATATTTTTGTGTACGACAAATGGGAGAGTTGTCCACAAAAATGTCACAATTGACTCACCAAATTGCCAATTTGAGATTCGCATAGATGTAGTGATCTCATTTTTCAAACATCCATAACTTTTTTAGTCCTTGTCCGATTTCTTTCAAACTTTCACCATCCTGTTTTTCTTATTTTTCTGCTTTCACACAAATCATCTTATTACCAAGGTTGGATTGCCCTTTAAGACTGTGTGTAGCTAGTGAATAGTATGTGTTTGTTAGTGAAGTGAGGTGAATTAAAAGTGTCTGGGGGTCAGTGTTTACTTAGGCGTGAAGACGGAGGGTCATTGGTCTGCGTTTATACCACGTGGTCTTAGGGTTTGTAGTTTGGAGATCCAATGAGATTCTCTTTTCATGATAGTGTCGTGTTGTTTTGTTTTTACTATTTCAATGCCAGTGATGTTGATGTTGTGAACTGAGTGTCTCGGTAGGTTGAAATGTGTAGTGTATGGTAAAATCTGGATCATCATGTTTGCTTCATTGCATTGCACAGAAACCGCTCTTAATTCGACATTTCACGCAATACTGTCTCAAATTACATAAAATAGGACTTGCCTACAAGCTATTTAAAAGGTTATTTAAATTTAGAGCATTCGCTAAGCTCCGCAAGCAGCCGACGCTCCAGCCGACGCTTCCCTCTTGCAACGCTAGGCTAGGCTTCGCTATAGGGCTCACATAAGTATTTCATGGCCCCATTCACTCAAGTATTATAACGAAGGTTGTCTAAAAATCATATTTTGAAAACATCTGGGTAGAAATCGTTTAAATTCACAGAACAGAGACAAAATATAAAAATCTCCCAAATGAAGTACCTCATTTGGGCACTTTCCCAGTGATTAAAAAAGATATTCAGGCTGAAACAAGGCTAGCCGAAATTTCCGCCCATTCGCACATTGAATCAGTGGAAGTGCACCAGTGATAAAATAAATCCTTTAAAAGTAATAAAAGGCTAGCCAACTTCAGCTAAGGTCACGGTCAAATTGGAAAGAGTATGTTTATGAACACCATTTACGCTTTTTAAATTTACTGAGAACTTACAATGAATCGATTTTATATGAATATTTCTAATCACTTAATTTCAAATCATCTTTGCTCCGCCTCACCGGCATGCATTACGAGCGGATGAATTACTTATGTGTGCCCTATAGTCTAATTCTGATCAGTGATTCTAGTAGCGTCGCCTTTAAAAATTTTCGGCGCGAGGTGGCGCCTCCTCCGTCGAGTTAATAAATGAAAACATGCACATCGGACCATGGTTGTTCCCACGCCTGCAACCTTTTAAGATTTTTTTTATTATCATCATCATTGTTTTTCTCCTTCTTCTTCTTCTTCTTCTTCTTCTTCTTCTTCTTCTTCTTCTTCTTCTTCTTCTTCTTCTTCTTCTTCTTCTTCTTCTTCTTCTTCTTCTTCTTCTTCAATCGGGAAAACATGTTTTCTTTTCATTTGGAGGAGAGGGGGGGGGGGGGGGAGGGGGTAATACGACCGGGGTCAAAAGGGAAAACCTTTGCAAGATCTCAAACAGAGCCGTATTTAAAAAAACAAATGAGATGTTAGTCATTAAACCGATTTTCAAGTGGAAAATCACTTCTATTTGAGGGAGAGGCCGGCGTAGGCTGAATGGCGGGATACATTCATGTTTCTGTGCGTATATAGGCCTGTATGTCCCCTCCCCCTCCCAACCCTACTCTCTCTCTCTCTCTCTCGATCGATCGATCCTTCCCTACTTCTTTCTTTCGATTTTTTCTCTCTCTATCTCTGTACTTGCATGGGCGATTGGGCGAATGGGCGATTTGAACGGGACGGGAGGGGGTCTCCTTATCAAAATGCTTTTGCGAAACTTGAGCGCCAGCTAAATTCAGGAGGAAAATATAAATTGAAAAAATGTGGGGGGGGGGGGGGGGACGTTCAAGGTTAGGGGTACTAATACGTGACAATAGACGGGGAAGTTTCGGGGGAAGCAGTCAGGGGGTTATGGTGGGAAAAAAAATGAGGGTGTAGCTGACGTACAGTCCTCAGCTAGCTGCGCCCAGACGTCAGCGTAGCCTGCGGCCGGTGTCATGGTCGATCTGTTCCGGGTTCCGGCGGAACGAAACGACTAGTCGATTCGTTCCCCGGAACCAAGCGACTAGTCGATTCGTTCCAGTGGACTCAAGCGACTGATATCACTTTTGGCCGATACGTAACGAAAGCCGCCGTTTGGTTCCGACATTAGTTTTCCATTGGGGCAGTATTGTTTACCTGCATACTTCATTTTTTCCCTTTTTTTCATTTCCTTTTCTTTTCTTTTTCTTTTTTTCTTTGCGCAGAATTGAGGGGGGGGGGGGCTACTGCCCCCAAGCCCCCCACCAGTACACCAGTGATGTATACAGTGTATATATGCTTATTCATATCTTAAGTTCATCTGTAATGGCCTGATGGGGAGTGGCGTATCCAGGATTTTGTAACGAGAGGGGGGGGGGGGGGGAATCTCCGAAAATTTTCTGACAAGCAAAAAAAAAAAAAAAAAACGGTTAGCACATTTTTGGGGTCTACTTTTCCTCCAAAATTCTCTGACAAGCAACAACAACAACAACAACAAAAAGAAAAAAAAAGGGGGTTATCGCATTTTGGGGGTGTAGCAAACATTTTTCATTAACCTTTTTTTTGTGTGTCCCAGGAACATGGCATGTTGTAATTATTATTGGACCACATAATTTTGAAAGACAAAGCTTTACAGATAATAAGAGCTAGAAATGTGCTTATCTTGTTTCACTCTCTATTTCCAGCAAAGATTTTTTTTTTTTTTTTTTTTTTTTTGTCACTAAAACCTGGGGGATGATTGTACACACCCCGCTATCTTTGCCCCTTTCACGTAGGGATCCCATTTGGAAGCATCTAAAAGAGTTGAATAGTTCACAATACAGGTCACATGTTTGATATCCAGTATGCTATGTGTTTTATGTATTAAAGGGTAAACATATGTATACTCTGGCCTAGCTTATATTGTTGTATTTACTGTTGCACCTTAACTGTCAAAATGACAAAATTCGCGAAGGGTACATTTTTCTATACAAAATTCTCAGATAGGCAGCAGTGTCCGTTCTGTTTGTGTGGCTCATTTTGGAGGACTTTGATTGGTTACAAAAGGCGACCCGAAGAGTACATTTTTCTTTAGGGGTGTTACCATGAGATGATGCTTGAGCACAATAGAGATTCGGATCGCATGAGCGGCTAAATATCTCGTCTATTGGTTCCAAGGAACGAATCTCCTGGCCGGAACCAATCGCTTATGACGGCCGCATCGACTCGACCAAAGCGGATCCAATCGGCGGGTAGACATTCAGTCGATTGGATCCTGTGGAACCAATCGCCTGCTCGGAACAAATCGCCTATGACACCGGCGTATTGAATGTCCTGAAAATGAACGGGACGGAGAGAGTTTCGCATTGGCGCATGCGCAGATCGATTTTCCGCTCGAGTGAACGTTCTGTTCGCTCTCCCGTCCTGTTTCGTAACGGTGCGCATGCATTACGAGCTGCGGATGAATAATGAATCACTTTTATTATGTATAAGTGATGATAGATGTGTGCGCCTGGCCTGGGCCTAGGCAAAGACTTTTAATAGTATCAAGACAGATTACTCTCACCTACTTCCGTAGTACATTCGGCAGACGTAAATTGCTGTGTTAAAATAGACTCGGAAAAATACGTTCGCCATAGGTATAACACGTGAAAAGATGTTTCATTTTTTCTTGATATTTCATATCTTACTCTATCTTTTTCAAGTCTGATTTTTGCATGAGAGAAAGGATGGATAGTTCAAAAAACATTTATTGAACCTTTATTATCAATAAATGCCACTATGAATCCCCGGGATCATGCCTGCTTTTTGACATAATCATCTGCCATAGGGTTAACACGTGAAAACATGGATTTTAAGAATGATTATAGTTCCTCTTGTATTTCCTTGAATTTCATGTAAATGTGGCTTACATGTAATTTGAGACTCTGAACAAGATTACTGATGGCTCAAAAAGTGGAAGGGACCCCACATAAATCCCCGGGAATATGCATGCTTTTGGCCTTCCAGCTCCCATAGGTTAACACGCAAAAACAGGGATTTTTGAATGATTATAATTCCCCCAGAATTAGATTAAAATTTTAAAAAATGTGACTTAAATAAAATTTAAAGCTCTGAAAATGTATGATTAAGTCTCAACTAGTCGAACAGACCCCGCATAAATCCCAGGGAATATGCATGCTTTTGACCCCCAAAAGTCTCGCCTGCCATAGGTTTACACGCGAAAACAAGGAATTTTAGGATGATTATAATTCTCATAGTTTTTATTTGAAAATATAAAAACTGTGATTTACATGTAATTTGAGGCTTTGAACAAGCTTACTGAAGGCTCAAAAAATTGAAAAGACCCCACATAAATCCCGGGGAATATGCATGCTTTTGACCAAAAAAGTCTCGCCTGCCATAGGTTTACACGCGAAAACAAGGAATATTAGGATGATTATAATTCCCATAGTTTTTATTTGAAAATATAAAAACTGTGATTTAGATGAAATTTAAAGCTCTGAAAATGTATAATTAAGGCTCAATGAGTCCAGTAAACCCCCATAAATCCCCGGGAATATGCATGCTTTTGGCCTTCCAGCTCCCATAGGTTAACACATGAAAAGAGGGATTTTGAAATGACTTTAATTCCCCTAGTATTTATTTGAAATTATGAAAAATGTAATTTACATGAAATTTAAAGCTCTGAAAATGTATAATTAAGGCTCAATGAGTCCAGTAAACCCCCCATAAATCCCCGGGAATATGCATGCTTTTGGCCTTCCAGCTCCCATAGGTTAACACATGAAAAGAGGGATTTTGAAATGACTTTAATTCCCCTAGTATTTATTTGAAATTATGAAAAATGTAATTTACATGAAATTTAAAGCTCTGAAAGTGTATAATTAAGGCTCGATGAGTCGTTTAAACCCCCCATAAATCCCCGGGAATATGCATGCTTTTGACCAAAAAAAATAATTTGTCATATAACACGTGAAACCGTTTGTTGTTATTGATGACGTAATGTGGGCGTGTATATAGTATCGATCACGTGAGATCACGGCATCAAATGAGATCGTGCGCTAGCAGACGACCATGTAGCAGACGTATGTCCGCCCGCCCAGGGGCCCAGCCTATATAGCCGGTATTAGAAGAAACTCTCACTAAATTCCAGTTCACTATTATATTTCTAATGTACCAGAGGCAAAATTCAATGTATTAAATTCATAAATTCATATAATCAATGTTCTACCACCGAATTACGCTTAGCTAAAATGACTGATGTGAGATCATGCAATCAGCATGAAATAGCTGAGCTGAATAGCGACCGACAAGGTGTCTAGCTCTAGCTAGGCTAGGTCTACCCCTCTGCGATCCCGATCGAGGTGGTGACGTTGCCGATGGAACTCTGTCAGTTTGCCAAAGGTGTTCTCCTCAAACTTCGCTCATCAAAGTTTTTTACTTGCTGATCGTCGTTTACTTTGGCTTCAGCCAACGAGACCGACAATGTAGTGGGAGGGGGCTTCTGAACCCTATTATGGATATGAGTCTGACACTGACAGTTCATGACAGGGGCGAATGCAGGATGTAGTAAAAAAAAAAAAAAAAAAAAAGGGGGGGGCACAAATGCAGGGCTGTCAACTTTTTGGAAGTGCTAGAAGGGAGATTCGTATTTTTTTCTTCTCACCATTTCTCCAAAAGTTGCTCCGTGGGGGGGGGGGGGGGGGGGGGGGGAGAGAATTTTTTTCGCCAGTCCTCGAAAAGTTGCTCAGTGGGGGGGGGGGGGGGGGGGAGAGGGGTGAAAAGATTTTTTTTTTATTCTCGCCGGCCCTCCAAAACAATAAAAAAAAAAAAAGGGCCCGGGGACAATGATGTATGACTTTCTTTAAAAAAGAGGAGGGGGCATGGGCCGGGATTGCGCCCCCCCCTAAATCCGCCACTCGTCCATGCCCGGACTGTCACGTCAGTCTTGCGGGGTGGGCTTTTTTACAAGTTTTCTCTGAGGGTTAATAGATCAACATTGTTAGCCTCGTATAGGCTCCCAAACTAATGGTGCTCGATCCGGTTTTATTTACATTTTAGGCCAGAGTCCGTGTATACCTGTAGTTTGTAGTTCAAAAGAATGTAATTCCTATTCCAGGGGCGGATCCAGGATTTTGTAGAGGAGGGGGCACAGAGCCGAAAAGTACACAATTAAAGAGGCAATTTTTTTATTGTGTACTTAAGGTATGCCAGTTAATTGGGTTCCAAAAAGGGGGCGCGGTCGATTCGCCCCCCCCCTGGATCCGCGCCTGCTATTCTGTCATGGATGTGAAGAATGGGATTGCATGGTGTTGGTGGTCGATCTCATTAAATTGAACGATTGAAGGAAAAAAAAAAACAATAAGAGATCATTATTTTTGTCCTCATTTCTATTGGAGTCATTTTTATAGATCGGTTGTAAGAGAGAATAAGAGAATAAGAGATTATTAGAAAATGAAACCTGTGAGAGGGGGAGGGAAGGGAGAGAGAGAGAGAGAGAGAGAGAGAGCGAGAGAGAGAGACAAAGGGGGCTGGGGCAAAAGGAATGGGATATTCCTACAAAGACAGAATAGGACTGGTAATAAATAAATTATATCATTAGCTGCTATTGTTGGTTACTATAGTTAATTCAATTCAAAATAGCCCTATACTGTTTTCTTCGCCTGTCGTCTCAAACTGCTACAGCAGAATATTACAAATAACTTACTGTAAGTTATTTATATTGGTGGAGTATCCAGGAATGCAGGGGAGGGGGGGGGGCTCACACCTGACGAACAAAAAATCATCAGATGCTGTCTATTCTGAATTTTCAGACAAGCAAGGAAAAAAAAAGTCACATTTTTCATGTTCCTTCTATGCCGGGGGGGGGGGGGGGGCACACAATTCCTTTCATTCGATGTGTAACTATAAGATATGTCAGATTTGGTTTTGGCTGGCACGTAGGGCACGTGCGTCCCTGGATACGCCACCAATAAAAATAAGAGAATCTTGGATACGCCACTCTTAATTAATCTTTGTATTTAAGGATTTGCTCGCACGCAGTCTCATTTTAATAAAGCTTTTTCTGTCTTGACTTTTAACATAAGGCCATAGATTTACATTATACGTCTATAATCCCTAAAATTTACATAAATCATGATATCAAATGAAATATTCTGATTTAGTAAAATAAAGATAGCATTTTATTTATTTATTTATTTTTATTTTTTATTTTTACTTTTCTCGACATTCCCGTCAGATATCGCAGTGTTTGCTCATATAGAGCTTAATATCAGGGAACATGTTTGGACCATTCCTCCCCCCCCCCCCTCCCAATCACATAAATATTAATAGAAATTTCACAGCAAATAACTTTAACAAAAATACAAACATCCCTCCTAGCTCCCCCTCCCAACTCTCTCCCTCTCCTCCATGGTGCAGTTAGAGTATGTTGATTCCTATCTGTTTTGGGACATAAGTTTGTATTACGGCTTTACCAAAAGCGATGTACAGAAAAAGAAGAAAAAATAAAGGAAATAAAAAATACAAACATCTTGATAAAGACTATAACCTTCCCTCTCGGCCGATCGACATGTACCACAATATATACGCGTGCTTTATTTCGGGACTGAGCACTCCTCGTATTTAAACTCTTTGGCCTAGGCACTCGACTCATCAACTGGCTCACCGTGGCGATGCTGAAATGCTTCATATCAGGACTCAAGAACAAACTGTTTCTTTGCAATGTTAGAGGTGAGCGTGAAGAAAAGTTGATATTGAATGCAGAATTATAAATAAAAGTCCAATTATTAGAGTTTAGTGGCATTATGCCATTAATTTGTTTTTAGGAACTGGACAAATAAGAGCGCCGAC
Organism: Heliocidaris tuberculata; assembly: GCA_025618425.1. Classification (NCBI taxonomy): domain Eukaryota; kingdom Metazoa; phylum Echinodermata; class Echinoidea; order Camarodonta; family Echinometridae; genus Heliocidaris; species Heliocidaris tuberculata. Next base: position 3,088,026 of record CM046839.1, read on the forward strand.
GACGCAAGGCTCTCCGACCCCGACGTGTTGGGGTAGTGCTCTGTGGAGTTCCCATGGCATGCATATCCTGCACGGGAATAAATTCACTGTAAACTAAGAAACTGCATTAACTCCAGGGAGCTCCACCGCCACCGCCTAACAGCGGTGGAGCTCCATGTACAAATAACCAAAGTTATAACCATCAGTCCGGCATTGTGATTTCACGATTTGACGATTACTTCAGTGAAAAAAATAGAATTTCCTCGCTGAGCCAATTTTCCCCCGTACTGTACCATCGATTCAAATGACTCGATTGTACGATGCTTAATGTATACCGTTGATTCAAATGACTTAATTGCATGGTGCGATTGAGTCCTCTGTGAGGAAATCAAAATAATCGTCCAATCGTGAAATCAAAATACCGAACTGATAGTTATAGTATTTCTCCTGAAATGTAAGTACAAATTTTCATCTTACCTGCCAAAATTTAAGGGATGCGACCGACCAAACTAATGGGCGAGGAAGATTTTGTTTATTTGTACCTGGAGCTTCCACCGCCGTTAAAACTGCATTAGCTTTTGACGGTAGTCGACATAATAAAATAATTCCGCAGTAAATACGTCTAAGTAATAACACCAAATTCGGGTGAAATTGATAGCTTTTGAGGGTAGTCGACATAATATAAAAATTGCCATAGTAAATACGCCTAATAACAGCAAATTCGGGTGAAATTGATGTTGATTTATTCCTTAAAGTTTTGAAAAAACACAGAATAGAGTCTAAGATTTAGACTAGAGTCTATTCCCATTTGTGTGGGGGCATTGGTTTAAAATTTTAAAAATCTGAATTTTCCAATTAAATTGGGCAGTATGACGTAAAATAAACTTTTACTAGTCTGATCAGCATTTTGGTCTTGTGTGTGGTAGCCTCAAACAACTTTGTTCAGTCATCTGTGTATGTGACTCGTATTTTGACCTGTTTCTGAACGTGCTTGGTAGCCAGATACTGCAAAGTTTGACTGAGCGTTGTTTTTTTTGCAGTGGGTCCAAAATTAATCTTTAAAAATATTCACTCATACTGTGACAAAGTCAAGAGTTTCGGTTGTTTCAAGATTTTGCCACAGCAATTAGGAAGCTTTATAATTTTCTTATGCTTGCACATTCCTGTAAACCTGACTGAGATCTAAAGTTGCATGGAAGTTGTAAATGTACTGTAGATAGATCATTTGAAGATTTTGTTTACAAAATACATTGTTACTATTTTACCATAAGGAATTTTCGATCTATGCCTAGGAACTATTTGAAAATGAAAATGAGTGTAGACCTTAACTGTTACTTCAGTCCATCACATTCTGTTTCACATTTTGTTTTACATCCGTATACTATTGTTTAAGTCAAATTTAGAAAATATCTCTCACAAACACCCTATCATTTTCTTTAAAAAAATGCTTTTGCTTCTAATTTTCTTTTTAAAAATAATGCTTATGGTACCGTATTAAGTTACTGAAATATTTTGATTGCTTGATTCATGCTTTAAATACTAGTATTTATTGGCTTATTGCAGAATCATGAATTTCATACCAAGATCCCTAGCGAAGAAGACAGCGAAGAGCTGTGTAGCAGTGAAGAAAAAGGTCGCTAGCACAAGTCAGGTAGGGAGCTCGAATGTGCTTTCCCAGAGTTCATCTATTTCAGCCACAACCCAAATCCCTCCTCCTCATCAACTATGTGCAGAGATTAGAGAACCTCCAGGAAGAGATGAGGAAGAAAACAATGAAATATCGTTGATCAGTAAACTCCAGGACAAGGGTGTTTCTGAAGGCGAGAAGTGCCTGGATCAAGGCATTTCCCATGATCACACATCAACTGATATTGCTAGCTCCAGGAGAGAGCAATCATATTCTACTAATTATTTTGGATCATCCCTTGTGTCAAGTGATTCATCAGGGAACAAAAATGAGGCAACATGTAGAAAGAGTCCAGACAGGACGCTTGTCCAGTCACATGAGAATAAACTTGAGAGGCTTCAGCAGCTGAGTGATAGGATATCAAATCAGGTATCTGTAATGCAAGGGAACCAGAGTGCACGGCATGGAGAGTCCTCAAGCCTCGGGAAACCATTGACCAATGCAGTCACGTATGAAGAAAGAAGGTCCAACCAGGACCAACATGTTCATATGAACATCCAAGAAGTTGAGGACCTTGGAAGTGATGAAGAAACACCACCCATTGTATCCTTCAGCAAGAATCAGCGATGGCCGGATGATGATGAGCCGGTCTGTGTAGTTTGTGGGAAGTATGGAGAGTATATCTGTGATCAGACCGAAGCAGATGTCTGCAGTCTGGAGTGCAAGGCTAAGAACTTGGTCAGGAGAGGACTGCAACCCACTGTTCCTCAGGTAAGGACTATCATCTCTTTCTCTCTCTCTCTCTCACTTTCTCTTCCTCCTCATGAGGGATATCATTATCCCTCCTGATTTTACCTCCTGAATTGTACTAAACTCTTGTGTATTTCCTGCTTCTACATGTTGGTTAGGAATCTGTCCAATGATGTTATTAAAGCAAATATTTGTCACAAAACTTTTCAATATGTGTTAAATGACAACAATAGAATCAATGATATTTTGTAAACATTATGTTAGTGAGTAATTGCCAAAATGAAACCCAAATGCTGACTTTGTTGAAATATATATGCTTTGGTGAAATATTTGCTATTTGACTCCTTTGGCTGGCTGAAGTATGCTTCTTACAGATCTACCAGTAGATAAAGAAACTTCATTTGGCTTTTGCAATCATAACATGTAGTTTAAGTTTTGACCAACCTTCACATTTCACAGCAAGCATTGATAAACATGGTCCTGTGTCCAGACTTTGTCAAGCCAAAGGGATTCTTCACTCATTTTTTTTTCTTTTCATTGCAATCACTTGAAAATGGAAATAAATGAATGAATTGAATATATGAATTCAGTTGAATTGAATTTATGTGTACTTACTACTATCAGACAAAGAAACCAAAAGATGACACAACAGAGACATCACCCATCCAGGAAGCTGCTGCAGATGATGCTGTCCTTGAAGATGAGGCTGAGAAACCATACATTTACAGGGAGCACCCAAACATCTCTAAACTCTCTGCTGAGCAGGTCCAAGATATCAGGAATGAGGCAAGTATTTCTTCATTTGACTATATACCCCAGTAAGTATGAGTTAACATGTACAAAAAAATATGCATTTTCAACTGGTTAAAGGTATCTGCAGAAAGTTCTTTTACTATGGTTTATTGACCACATAGTTTCATTCCTCTATTCAATAATGATTAACCTTTTATTTCTATTTCAGTAAAAAAAATATCTTATTAAAAATGCACTTCTGGTAGCTCGTCTTTTATTTCCCTCTCTTTCTTCATTTTGTATTATTTTTTACTTCTCTTTCATCAGGTTCAGATTTTCGTTGAAGGCATAAACGTACAGAGACCCATCTTAGAATTTCAGCAGCTGCATCTACCAGCTAAGTGTAAGTTAAAAGTTTATAAATATTATTGGAATGTTCAGTATCGCTGGATATCTTGCTAGAAGTCAGACAACTACTTTGTATTGAAATATTGAAATGTCGTCTGTTAAAAGCCTGAACTAGGGCTTTAACTCTGTGTTCAAATATATGAGTTAACGCCCTTCTGGCTCCAAACAGACAATATCAGATATAAGGTGATGTTCAGTTGTTCACATTGTAGTAAGATAGATTGAGCTAGAAAATATACACCTAGACTAACCCTAGAATATTTTATACCAACTACCATAGATATGGATTTTGTAATGTAGCAATATAGGTTTCATTTTCATTTTTGGTTTGTTTTCCCACTTTCTCTGAGCATCTCCCATTCTCTCCTTATTTTTCTCTTTCTCCTTCTTTTTCTCTTTCTCCCAACCCTCTATGTCTCTCTTGTCTCACTTCTTTCTCTCTCATCATTTCATCTTTTGTACTCTCTCTTTCTAGATATATGTGATGCTTCCTGTGCATACATTTCTCTCCTTGTCCATCTGTTCCTCATTTGTGTGATTCCATTTTTTATTAGCCTGTCTTTTCATCATCTTTCATGTGTTCTACCGGTGTACAGTACAGAGTAATCTTCATTCTTCAGGGTATGTAACTCCTACACCAATCCAGATGCAAGCTATCCCAGTATCCCTTGGTCTCAGAGACCTCATGATGTGTGCTCAAACCAGTTCTGGAAAGAGTGAGTTGAACATTTTTGTTTGAATACTTATAAAATAGTTGAAGGTGTGTAGTATAATAACATTTGTCCATCGTCTTATTTTATGAAATACCCAATTACTAAGAAATTTGATATATTTGATTTTTGATCTATGAGAAACCAATTACATCAGATGTTTGTACCAGTGGTTAGAATGACAATTTGAATTTGTCGAAATTGATGACTGGAAACAATGACAAGTTTCAAGGAAGACTGGCCATGTTGCTTTCCTAAAACACACTTTTTATGGGACTTTTCTGTTAATTGTCATGTGAATTGTTATCCATAGCGTAATGTAATTTTCATAGGGTTCGTCACCAAGTGTCCCTTCGATAGAAAGCCAGTAAGAAGAGTGCCCGTCTTTCTTCATTCTTGTTACAGCTCTGTCCTTCCTTGTGCCTGCGGTGATAACCATTTATAACCAAGTACTAACAGGAGAAGGAAGCAAGGATCCTCATGTACTCATCCTAACTCCTACTAGAGAACTTGCTATGCAGATAGAAGAACAAGCCAAACAACTGATGAAGGGTATACAGTAACATACTGGCTATACAGATAAAAAGTATGGTGCTCCGACATTTTCCTGCGACAATTGCTTCAGGTTTTATTTCGTCAAAAATATGGGGTTAAAGTTGCAATTGTGTTTTTTATTTGGGTTAGTGTTAGGGTTAAGGTTAGGTATAGTGTTTGATCCAGGCTTGAAGTGTAGAATTTGGTTAGTGTACAAAATTGATGCAGAGCGATTGTCGCCAGAGTAAATAACGTACAACCAAAAGTACAAACTACATACTAGCTATGAATCAGAAGGAATAGACTTAACAGCTTATGAAAGGTTACATTTATGTATATGCATGTTTTGCATACGTATAAGTGTTAGAATACAAGATCAGACTAAATTTACATGTATGAAAGGTTACCATTTACCAGCAACGAGCTAGCTACATGTAGCATCGTGACGTTGCAGTTTGCGTGTATGTTAAAGGTTTTGATTGTTGTGACATTGTGTACTACAAATATATATACTGCACTTAGTAGGCTAAGTTCATTTGCGAATTCAGCAATGTGCAAAATATGTCCATGACCCTATCATGATAATGAATAAGGGCTTATATGGTATTTCCCCATTACTGTAATGTAGGAATGTCAAGCATGAAGACAGCACTTTTAGTTGGAGGGCTCCCTCTTCCACCTCAGTTACACAGGCTGCGACAAGGTATTCAGGTGAGTCCACTATATATGAGGGGCTTTATAAAATGAAGACTACTAATCCAGGTGGCAGTAATTTAAAATGAAATTATTCAACTATATCTTTCATCAGCCCATCTTGTGAGTTGAGATTGATTAAAAAATGATCTTAAGTCATCCAATTGATTGCAAGCCATTTGCTTTTTATTAGAGTACTTGTGATCAATTGCAATAAATTGCAATGCATAATGAGATGGGTCAAGAAAAAAAAAATGCTACCTCTACTGTAAGGGTTACTAACTTGATTTACAGAGTGGCACATTTCATTGTATTTATCAAATGTAAATATACATCTTTATGTACTGTAAGATTTTATATTTCATTAGTCATATTCACACTCCGTGATTTAAATTTTTATTATTCAAGACCTCAATCCCTTGTTTGAAATGTATTCTTTCAGAAATATTTTCATGAAGATGTTTTTATATTTAACAGTCCTGTACTTATCAACATTCTTTTCACAATTAACATTCTGAACATTTATTTGTAAATTGCGTGGAATGATTTTTTTTTTGGAATAAGGTAAAGTAATATATTTTACATAATTCTGCTTTATAGAGAAGGTTGAAGGTCAAAAATAATTTGTGAGCTTTCTCATTCTTTTTTATGTTAGTTTGGAAGATTATCATCCCCTGAAAAAGATTCTTGCTCTTCAGATGCCCTCATATTCAAAATATGACAAGAAACAGCTGAAATGTTTGGGCCGAACATTTGTGTGCATTCCCAAATACACATTTCTCTGTGTAGTGGATTTGACTCTCAGCAGGACTGAGTCAATTTCTTATCATTTTGGTGATTCTGAAACCTTACAGCATACACCAATTCTTATGTGCTATATAATCAACCTTTCCCAATTGCTTTGACACAGTTCTTTCACAATTTAATCTGATGACAAGAACTCAACTTTATCTTTAAGAAATAGTCTTCCAGTGTTTGTTTCAATAAATTACAGTTGATGAAATTTTATTAGATATGAGCTCTTCTTTGTTTCATATCTTAGTTTATTGTTGGTACACCAGGCAGGATCATGGAGATTATCAAACAAGAAGGTAAACCTTTATCTCTTTCGACATACATCTACATTGATAGCTTGCTAAATCACTTGACTTGTGATTCTGAAACAACATCTATACATATCCTAGAGTACTGTCTGTTTATGAATTTGAATCAAGAATTAATACAATGAAAAGAAGAACTACATATAGTCCTTTGAAGGTTGATGTTTGCTTGGTGGAATAGATATCGTTGATTAGATTTACGGTTCACCATGTGACCGAGTCCTGAAAAGGACTGTTGGGTTGGAGAAGAATACTGGAGCAAAGAGAGAAAAGGTGAAGTCCTGAAAAGGACTAGTAACTTTCACCTGGTTACTAGTCCTTTTCAGGACTTTACCTTTTTAAGAAAGATACTCTGTACTCCTATTCTCTCTCTTGCTCTTTTATAACTCCTCTTCTCTCTCTTGCTCTTTTATAACTCCTCTTCTCTCCTTGCTCCACTATCCTTCTCCAACCCAACAGTCCTTTTCAGGACTTACTCGCATGGTGAACCGTAAACCTCATTAAAGATACATATAGTCCTTTTTGAAGGAGGAGAAACCTCATCCTTATTGTCATGGATTCTTTGTTTACCAGTTGTATTCCAAGAAGTCATTCATCTCAATTCATGCACACATTCTAAGCAATTAGCTTGAATAAACACATTCATCAATCAGTCCTACTTATCATTGTTCTCCACTACCACTGATGAAAGGTTTAAGCCTTGATGAAGCTGGTTTGGATTGATTAAGTAGACAGCAGACCTTACTATTCTTAATTGATTATTTCCTTCTATTGATTAACTGTGTTAGCTAGAGTGTGATGAAGTAGGCATCATACCTTAATTCGTTTGATACCATTTCATTTTCATTTAAAGATAATCTTGAGTTGTGGTAATGGAATTCCAGTTTGCAATAACCTGACTGAAAGTAATTATGAATTGTTTATCGTGCCGGAGATGGATTGTTTGGATCAGAAAAGATATAAATAAGTTAAAGCTAACTTGCTGGAAATCTCATTCTCTGTATAGCATAAATCTAATCTGCACATACATTTGAAGGTGACCACATGTCATGCATGTGTATCAGGGCAACTACCTGTATAGTCTTATCTTTAGATGCTTATAATTTCTTAGCTATTATATAGTTCTCCCCAAATCATCTGGCCACTATCATTTATTCATAGTTTGGAACCTTCAGTGTCCGTTTTGTTTCATTCTGTGAGAATTTGTTTTCCATTTGCCAGAACTCAAGATTGCCTATAACACTATTTCCAATAGATTTCAATTAAGTTGTCTCGGGGTTAATATTCAAGAGATTAATGTTCTGAATGATTACCTCCTTCCATTGCTTCAAGGTGTTAGTCTGAGTGAGATGAAGCTAGTTGTGATTGATGAAGTAGACACCATGCTGCAGCTTGGATTCCAAGAACAGGTAATGACAATCATTACCTCTGTAATACATGTATGTTTGGTAGAAATTCTCTGACAAGGCAAGTGTTTATTTGTAAAAAAATATTATTTCATATGTGTCTGAACAATGTAAAATGCTTTTATATCATGATTCACCCTAAGGACTGGTACCAACAATCTCAGTAACATTAGCAAGTAAACTGCCGGAAGATAGAAGATGGATGGGAACAAGAACATTTACATTATTTAGTGTAGTCTAAGTGTTTACCAGTTCTAATCAAGAGGGAAAATGGAACTTTCTGCACTGACTTACATTTTTGCAAAGGATGAACAGCTGGGACCTGTGAGAAACTCTTGTGAAATGAAAATACACAAAAGAATTGTGGCTTTTATGTTTCAGGTTTCCCTATTCCACTCGTCAAATTGATAGCCCCTGACAAATTTATTAAAATCATGAAACCTAGGAAACAAGGCAAATCTTTTTGACTTTCACAAAGTAAGCCAAATCTCAATGTACTGTAACTACTTATTATTCAGGATTTTTCTTCCTTGGTAGTTCTTGAATTACTCTCTGAGGAATGCACATAGAGAAACCTTTTGTTTCTATATGTTTATTCATTGTTAATAGTTGTTTTGTTTTAGTTTTTACCAATTTTCCATTTCTTTACTACCTGTACCAATGTATTATTTTCTTCAGCTGATGGTATTTAAAGCAAATTAAAGATTTTTTTTTAATACTCTGCTTGTAAATTTGCCTTCTGTGGTTGATCTAGGTATATGACATCATGACTCACCTACCAGATAACCATCAAACAATCTTTACCTCGGCAACCATCCCATCTTCCATAGAGAAGATGGCATCATCCTTGCTCAACAATCCTATCTTCATCTCGGTGGGAACGGTGAGGATCTTTCCTGTTTTCCAACTTATCTCCAATTTTGTGAACTTTTTGGTATTGTGTTTTGAGTGTGTGTGTCGGCAATTGCATGGTATGATGGTAATGATGATGATAATGAGGATAAGGATGGTGTTAATGATGATGGTGATGATTATGATGATGATGATGATGATGATGATGATATGCTTGTGATGATGATAGTAATGATGATGGTGATTGTGATAATCCCGGTTGTGATGATGTAAGATCCAAACACCTTCAGCACTTTTATAAGCAAATTTTTGTTTACAGAAACCATCCTAGTATTCTTCAATAATCGTAAATCACCTGATATTCCATATTAGTTTCAGGGATTTCCAAATTATTAGATGGCTTTCAATAGTGTTAAGCAATATCACAAAGTTGTACTTTTCACAAAAGTTCAGTCCTTGGGTCTTAGAACAGAGGTCTTGAAACAAGGAGACTCTGGGTTCAAAACTACACCAGATTTCAGGTGCCTTTGGTCCAAGAGGTTTTTTATCCCGCACAATCTTTATTTCATCCCTCACATAGATCTTAACCTGTTAAATATGAAGTCAGAAATGAGTCTGGATTATTGCAAAATTGTAGACATTTGTGTTAGGCAAATACGAAACCGTCTCAGATGGGATGAAGCAGTGTCACCTGGTTGTATGTAGTAGCTTTCGTAGCATTTCATGTAAGGTATGAACCAATCAACTACTTATCCTACAGCCCAGTACACCGTGTACATCAGTGAAGCAAGTCATCCTATGGGTAGAAGAACCATCCAAGAAAAAGAAACTTTTTGCAATACTCCAGGACCCTAAGCATTTCAGGTATTTACCATAGCTAACATTGTCAATCCATATAATGTCTTTGATGCTGAATGAAAATGATTGCTCTGCAAAAAGAGAAATATGCATGCAATAGTTTTTTTCATATTTTTAATTTGCAGTTAAGAGTAAAAGTTGAGAGTTTGAAAGTTGCCATACATTTGCTAATATTATCATGTCTTTATTTTGTTTATTTTGTCTTTATTGTCCTTATTTTGATATGCAAGATATGAAGCATGATATGAAGCAGATTTACAGCTTGAACAATATTTGCATTTTTACTTCTGTGTAGGTGCCATTTGATGAAGATTTTAAGAGATTATCAGGATCCCAAGTAAATCATATGACTGCCTTATTTTAGGTCCGGTGTATGAGGTCCTTTAGATGTTAGTATCTCTGTTTTTACATTGCAGTTGATACTGTCTAGTAAAATGAGTTTAATTAGTCTGCTTATAGAGATGGGAGCTTTCTTTTTCATTCAGAAATGCTACTTTTGGACTAAACTACATGTGTCACATATTTTTATTGTTCCCCCAGTCAAATTTTAAAATTCTTTCCATGTTTCTTTGAAAGGCCACCAGCCATAGTCTTTGTGGATTCCAAAATGGGAGCAGATCTACTGGCACAAGCAGTTGAAAAGGTATGCATAATTACAGATCACTATAACAAGCGGAATGAAAGTATGAATTAGTCAAGTAATAAGAAAAAATGTGGAGTGAGAAGGGGTAATATAGAAAGCAAGAAAGAACAAAGTAAAGAAAGTTAGAGAGGTATGACTGGGAAGTAAATGAATAAAATCAAATACACTGAGGGCATTAATCTTAGAAAAATCTTCTCTAAAAAATCATTAAAAAAAAAAAACGTGGAAAAAAAGAAGAAGAATAAAATGTAAATTTCCCTTGGAGGAAATTTCTAAAATCTTACATTTCTCACCAAAAAAATTAACAGCAGCTCCTGTGATCAAAAAGGTTATCTTTACATGGCACTTAATTGAATGAGACCCTTGTCCGGTAAAGGACTATGAGCTTGTGGGTTTACATGTAGGTATAAGGACAGAGATAATATCAGGCTTGGCATACCAGACATGCTTTAGTAACACTATACATGTCAGTCTCCGGCCATACATCTAGAGTGGCTATAGACTTCATATCCTATTCCACATGATATTTAGTGTAGGATTCAGATATTGATATCAGTGGACTGAATACCTGAAGGTGTATATGGTTGTGCTTTGATATCCACTTGTTTTACTTCACATGAATGAGAGAGGGAGAGAGGAAAATGCAAAGAATTTTATTGCTAGGCAATCTACGTAATTGGGCACACTTATCACATATAATGTATCAAAAAACAATCATTTTGGTCAAGGTGATTGTTCTGAGAGGCCTGTTTAGAAGTTTGATGGAAGAATAAGTGTATCACATCAATGTGAAAAAAACTGACATTGTGTATAGTTCAGAAAATCAGGAAGTTAGCCATCATAGATGTATGTTCGATGATATTTCATTATTTTGATGTCAGATTTTGTAGATTTGTTGAATAAACTCAAGACTCAAGAATTAATAACAATTCTTTCTTTTGGAGTGTTAAGTTATTGCTTAATAATTTTGTAATTTAACACTTTTCCCTGCATTTGACTATTTTATTTATTTTTATTTATTGATATTTTTTCCATATTTGTGTGTGATATATAAAGAGTTGTGGTGTGTCTGTAGCATCTTTACATGGAGACAAGCCTCAGATTCAACGTAATGAGATCTTACAGAGGTTTAGAGATGGTGCCTATGATGTCATGATCAGTACCGCTGTGCTAGGGCGGGGTATTGACCTCCCAGGGGTCAAGATGGTCATCAACTTTGACATGCCAGGATCGGTAGAGGAGTACATACATCAGGTTAGGTCGTTGACTTGTGCTGAAATGAACTGTTCTCATGGATAGTATTGTCTAGGATGTAATCTACAGGGTGCAAACCTCTTTTTTTCTTACAATCATTTATAGATAATCCCTAGGGAAGAAATTTTGTAACAAATTCAAATTTTCCTTGATAGCTGTAATGTGGATTAATCGATTGTAAATTCTTTTAAACTGCAGCATTTTTTAAAGGCTCAAATTAAGAGAAAAAAATATATCTAGTGATAGAGTATTTTAAGAAAAAAAAATAGTGCTTGATAACGGAGTCAGTCTCAAACTTGAAATACATGTACTATCACTTGATAGTAATAATGTGAAGATCATGTTAATATGTGAAATATCAGATTTTACAATGAAAGTAGAATGTTTTAATGTTCAATTGTTCTCACATGTTGATTATAATATTACAGGACATGCATTATTCAATTAGATGTTTTTTTCTTCTTCCTTTCTGTTTTTTCAGTTTTGTCCTTTACAACTTACCACTTTTCATCCTCTTAATAATGATCTCATTCTTGTCTCATTTCTGAATAGATTGGAAGAACTGGACGTCTGGGAACAAATGGAACTGCCATGACCTTCATAAACAACAGCAGCAAAAATATCCTTTTCAACATTTAACTGCCACAACTACATAAAATGAGATGTTGATATGTGATGTAAATTGGGTGGCAGTGCATTTACCCTGTACACTTTACTTTGTTTTAAGTGTTATTAGCACTATAAATAATGACTATATTTTCTCTGCCCGGGTTATGAATTAAGAATTGCAAATTTTATGACTTGGATCCTTTGTCAAATGTCCTTGTATATGTATACCATCATGTTAACAGAGTTGCAAGTTCTTGATTTTAGATCTTCCTATTTTACAAGATTATTTCTGTGTTTAACAATTCCTTGACAGACTGCATTTTTCACAGAGTTCTTCTTTAAACCGACATGTGGGAGCCAATGGGGCCTGATCAAGCATGCCAAGAAGATGTTGAAACAAGCCAAAATAATGTATGAAACAAGCCACTATATACCTGTATGGCTTTAAGGGTATTCAACTACAGATCATGGCTGGTCGACTTAGGCTCAGATATCCAACATCTTACCACTATGAAATGAAATGCTGATTTCCTGATGAAATGATTTTTTACTATTTACTTAGTAAATAGGTAAAATACACAACAGAGCTCCTACTTCGTGAATATTCAGGATAGTGAAGATTAGTGCTGTACCCAAACGGTTAAACGTCCGGTAAACGACCGTGAGACTCCAAAACGGAATGTATTTTCCGGTTTTCGGTTAGCCGTGAAAAGAGGCAACATAATTTTGAACACATGGGAATGGCCAAAATCAAGAGATAAAACTTGCTGGAAAAGCCTGTTTTTTCTCTTTTTAATCGGAGCTGTGGTAAGAAGCATATATTTACCTACCATTATTTGCTTTTAGAATGTCTTATTTATTGAAATTTCGCTCGTATCATACTTAGTTTAAGCTTATGTCGAAAATCGTTCGTTTGTGGAGGCAGCCATCTTAGGTCATGAATGTGCAGTGATCAGGGAAATATATGCTCTAGAGCCATCTCGTGATCAGTTCATACATGCAGGCATTTGATAGCCAGATACTGCTGGCCACAATTCACTACGAATCCTTACTATAAATTGGCTAAGCTCAGATCTTGTGTGTCTGTCCGTCTGTCCTTCTGTTTGTTTGACGGCACTTTTCTCGGTGATTTTGCACTCAATCGAGCTGGGGTTTTTTGTAAACGTGGTTATATTGTTCCCAGATTGTCATGAAAGGGGTTGTTTGTGGTATTTTGGTCGCATTATTCAAAAGCTTTTTACAATTCGTAACTTTCTTTGGCAGGCCCCGAGTAAAGCTTCGAAGTTCCCAGTCCTTTCGACCTTTTTCGGGTCAGCGAAATTACATAGGCATACATTTCACGTACGATGAATGAACCGTCGCGTCGCGCGTAGATCTACACTGCACTCGGCCTTCATTCAGTGTGTTTCCGTCCAGTGAATCCATGGCATGGTTGTACATGTAACGTTAGATCTAATCTGAAAATTGTTCAACAGTCAGAAATTGCCGGCGCTAATGCACATCCCGCCTGAATCTAGAACTACAAGTACAACTAGCACCTGAATTTCAGTCACATCGGACATCGGGAACGGCTCTATTTCAGCTTCGATGTTGACGTCGTCGATCTGACTCTCAATCTAGATTCGTCTTCGCAGTGTATCTATAACATACAAATTCATAGTGCTTTGTTTTCACATAACATGCCATCTCATATATTCTGATCCTATCTGTACACTGTGTTTTGCCTTCAAATGACACGTTTAAATTTTGTTTGACATGTGTTTTAGAACACTCCGTTGTATATGTATATATAAATGTTTAAGAATATAGACATGAATATAATAGAGTAAAAATGGTTTATCGCTTAAACAACCAATACAGTGTATCTATAACAGACGTACAGAGTCCTTTCTTTTTTCATTAAATAACATGCCATCTCAAAATCATGATCTTTTCATCTGTATACTGTAGCATATCTTGCCTTTACTGTTTAGCTGACCTGTTTATATTTTCTACATTGTGCTTTACATTTCTACCAGAAAAAAGACATAATCTAACGTATACACATGCCAATATTGTTATTTATTTGAATGAAACAGAATATTGTATTCTAATAAGTGAAGATGCCAATGTAACGTTTAAAAGATGCACAAGTTCCATAAGATATACATTTTCTGTGCATGTTTTAAGATTTTTATCAATTCCTTCAATACATAACTATAACCTACCAGGGAAAAAAAAATATTGGAAACCTAAACATACCAGTGGAGGCCCTACAAATCTTATCACTTTTCATCACAACAGCTTAACCCCTCCCCCCCCCCCCCCTCTCTCTCCTGTATTCTTTATAATTTCTATCTATCCCCCCTGCATGTCTATTTTTTTTTCTCTCTCTCTCTATCATTTTCCCACTGTCTATAAGTCTCTCTCATTTTTCCCACTGGCTGTTTCTCTCTCTCTCTTTCTCTCTCATTTTCCCCACCACTGTTTCCCACTGTATCCTTCTCTCTCTCTCGCTTCTTTCAACATTACACTATATATGATTGAGCAACCTTTAATTGAAGAAATACAAACAAATGCAATCTGTTGTACATTGTAGGGTACATGTACTTACAATTTATTTTTGACTTAATACATGTAATGATAACATTTCTGTATTACGATAATTGCCTCTTGACTGATTACTAAATACACCGTGTTACAATACATTTTCTTTTCCATTCTATAGTTAGATTTTGATTTCACTCCGTAATGATATTTAAGTTCTTCCCCCAGTTTAACCCATGATGCTAATTAAATTGAACCTATGTTTAAAGAGAAGTCTGCTATGAATCAATTGTTCAAATATATTTAATCAATAAACTACTTGCCTTTCAGTGTGAATGGGTACTTGGGCTGTCCATAGGAGAAGACCCCCCCCCCCCCAATGGTGCCACGGGTAATTTATGCTAGTTCATATTAACATTGGTAAGCTTAAACTAATATGATACGAGCGAAATTTCAAGAAATAAGACATTTTAAAATCAAGTTATGGTAGGTAAATGTATGCTTTTTACCACAGTTCCGATTAGAAAGAGGAAAAACAGGCTTTTAAAGCAGGTTTCTCTTTGGTTAATGCCTGTGCCCATGTGTTGAAAATCCTGTTGCGATTTGCAATTTTTCCTGTTTAACCAAAAACCGCCTGGTTTTGACTCGCCGTCAAACAGAATTGAAAATAACCGTAATAGTACAGCACTAGTGAAGATGATAATTGACGGAGGGTGGTCCACAAGGAGTTTTAACATGTAACAGCGACCAGTTTGAATTTCGAAACAGCAGGTTTGAAAATCAGCGGCAGGTTAAGATTTCGTAAACAATTTTAAAACCAAATTATTTATGAAATATTAGTCATAAAATTTGTTTCAAAATGCTTTAATATATGCCTGATATTGTACCAGAAAGCCTTAGAGAACCACAGAACTTCCAGGGCCCTCAACCAGACTACGGATGCAACGGACTTTGCGCTTGGCATACATCAGTTTATACTTCTTCCCAGTGCAATTTTACATGTTTGAATTTTTCTTTGTGGACCACCCTGCTTGATGCTCCATAAATTAGACGGCTTTAAACCTGGCCTACTTTTAAGAGTACCAGCCATGTGATACAGTTTCACCTGATAGAGTTTCATCCTCTGTACTGTCTGTGGGTATAAATCCCAACATAGTATTGTAAGACAAGGCACTTTATGTAGTTGCTTCCTGGCCTGCCACCTAGGTGCTTTTTGGCCACCGTAGTAGATAACCAGTAATATGTGTCTTGAAGGGAAGGTTGAGTTCTGGGAAAGGTGAAAAATAATTTGTGAGCTTTCTCATTTCTTTTATGTCAGTTTGGAAGAACATCATAGTAGAAATATCCCATTAAAACGATTGCTCCTCGATTGCCCTCATCTTCAAAATATGACAAGAAATTGCTGAAATGATAGGGCCAAACATTCATGCAACATGTGTGTGTGCAGTCCCATATACCCATTTCTGTGTAAAGTGCTTGTGCTTTTCAACAAGATTTGGTCAATTTCTTATCATTTTGATGACTCTTAAACCTGACATTATACACCAATTCTTATTTAGACATGATCAACCTTTCCCAATTGCTTTGAGACAGTTTCATTCACAATGTAATTGTGTGACCAGAACTCAACTTTATCTTTAAAGCAGAATTTGTACGTGATCCATCATTGTCAATGTACATTAGTATCAAGGCTAATCCTTTTAGCTAAAGATATAAAATGCTGCTACTAATGTCGATGTTCAGCTCTCCTCATTTTGAATAGTTCAATTGTTTTTTGAGTCCTTTTTTTCCCTGATGAAACATTATCAAGCACATTGTTCAGCTACTTGCAACTACCGAAAAAGGCAATGTATAGCAAACTGTGTAGCAAACACATTTATTATTTCATAGCAAATAATGTTAAAAATTACTTTTTGTCCCCGCCGAACGAATTTCGCGAGGGGACTATGAAACGGGCTCCGTTCGTGTGTGCGTGTGTCCGTCCGTCCGTCCGTCCGTGTGTGCTCAAATGTTAGAAAATGCTACTTCTCCGTTATTTCTTGGCCGATTCTGATTGTTTTATCTGATAGGGCTGGGTGGGGGCTTCCAAACTTCTACACAGAATTTTGAAATTCATTAATTAGGCAGATTTATGCAAATTTATTCAAAATTGACGAAAAATGCTACTTCTCCTCTATTTCACATCGGATTTTGATTCCGATTGTTTTATCTGATAGGGCTGGGTGGGGGCTTCCAAACTTCTACACAGAATTTTGAAATTCATTAATTATGCAAATTTATGCAAATTTATTCAAAATTGACGAAAAATGCTACTTCTCTATTTCACATCGGATTTTGATTTCGATTGTTTTATCTGATAGGGCTGGGTGGGGGCTTCCATACTTCTACACAGAATTTTGAAATTCATTAATTATGCAAATTTATGCAAATTTATTCAAAATTGACGAAAAATGCTACTTCTCTATTTCACATCGGATTTTGATTCCGATTGTTTTATCTGATAGGGCTGGGTGGGGGCTTCCAAACTTCTACACAGAATTTTGAAATTCATTAATTATGCAAATTTATGCAAATTTATTCAAAATTGACGAAAAATGCTACTTCTCCTCTATTTCACATCGGATTTTGATTCCGATTGTTTTATCTGATAGGGCTGGGTGGGGGCTTCCAAACTTCTACACAGAATTTTGAAATTCATTATTCATGCAAATTTATGCAAATTTATTCAAAATGGCTGAAGGCTCATAATGTTTTCATGTTTTATATTTCAGTTGTATACATGCATTGTTGGTATTCTCTTCTTTTGCATGCAGTAACATTATTATTTTATTCACTAAAGTTTTTCACTGAAGTTTTAAGGTTCAGGCTAGTTAATTTCCACAGATCTGCACTTCCGGCGGGGACATTTATTACGCATTGCGTAATTTACTCATTCACTTGTTTATTGTTATTATTAAGTATTTGGCGTCACCTGTGCCTGGGAGGGGAAAAGCGAACTCAATCACTGTGACCCTCAAGGTTCTCCTCCTGGTATAACTGATTTTCATATACAGTAGAACCTTGTTATAACAAACTCCTTTGAACCCTTTGGACTAATGAAATTATCTCTTTATATCGAAACCTTGTTGCATCAGGGCTAAAAAACAATAGAATACAAAGAAGTGGGACCAGTAAAACTACCTTGTTATAACATGAGTTTGTTATAACAGAGTTCTGTTTAATGAGGTTCCACTGTAGCACCTTTCCTTTGAAAAGTAACTGATTACCTTTTGCAAATGAAGATTAGATAGTTCCTTTTCATAGATCATATTTTCCTTGACCATTGAATATCATGCACAGCTCTTTCTACAGTTTACCAGTACCCTTAAACCCCTGGGTGTGATACTACCTCCAGAGTTAATCAACTCACCCCATCTTAGCTACCATAGACAGCAGCATCGCTCAAGAGACAGGCAGATGGATGCCTCACGTCAGATGCCTAGTGGCAGTGGTTACCATGGTAACAAGAGGAGTAGAGACAGGTGGGTATCATATATGAAATTATCAAGATTATACCCTTTTTTAGTTAGATGAAATATTTTTAAAGAAATGCTGTTTTTCTACCATCACCTAATAAAGAGACACTTTTACAAGAACTTGTTTTTCTGTGTTGATCCTCATTCACCAGCTGACATTTCCTTTTGTTTATGTATTTGTATTCTTTGTTATTAATTTGTTCATTGTAATATGTCATTATATTACATTCTTTTTTTTATATCGATAACCTTTTAGATGGTTCTACTCTTTAGTACTTGATGATCCATTCATATGTTTCTTTTATATCTTTTCCAAATTTCTACAGAGAAAGTGTGACGGATGTCTTGAAGAAAAGAAAAAGAAAGTTCAAGCCTTGAACATTCAACTTGAGTATTGCTTCTAACAATCGACTCATATTTCAGATGGATGTATCATGTTTCCAGAGAAGACCATGCTATCATGACGACGGGAATTGACGAGAGATCCAAACTGAAACTCTTGTCATGTCGTCTAGTACCACCTCGGTATGTGGTCATTAGACTTTTACCTGTATAATCTTGATGGTAACAAGGTTAACTGATTTCACAAAGAGAGTTCTGCTTCAATAGTCATGAGAATATTTATGGGGATTTCCCCCTTTTTAAATTTTATTGGCTGGAAACCAGGCCTATTTGAGGAGTTTTAATGATGTGCTTTTCTGAATGGGAATAAGTTGAGAATTTTACCTTGAAACCCGTTTTCCAACTCTCATAAAGGTACAGAGAATTCTCATCATAATGAATCGCTTATAATGAGATGGGGCATATAATCATTAAGAAATAACATAAGAAAGAACAAGGAGAAGATGAGCTAGGCCAGTCCAACTTTGCTGTATTTAATTCATGAAAGCCCAATCTTGTACCAATGAATTATAACATGCAAGCCTTTTTTTTATGGCAGCTATATCTAAAATTCTGTCTTTTTTCTTTGTTCATTCTGGAGCAGCATAATTTTTGTTACTGAATACATGTATGTTCTTGTGACAAGACATTAAGCATGATCTATAATGTTTGCAGAGCACCTACACTATCAGGGTAATCTGAATAGCGATGATCATTTTGAAAACACATTTTAACACCTCAATGTAGAGTGGTGATATTCTTCCCATGTGATATTTTTGAAAAGTTACTTTTCACCTGTTATTGATAGTTGCCAATCAAGCTACTCTTTTTTTCTGTACACGGTACCATGATCTTCCACCATGGATTGATTACTTAAATTTTTGTAGTCGGGTAAGTGACCATTCCACTCAACTGAATAAAGTAATTTTGAAAACAGATTTTTGCTTAGTATGTAGCAGTATCTTCTAAAACTGTACGTGCATCTGTTGTTGTTTCGTATCCATGCTGAGAACTGTGACCTCTACTGACATGAAACATATTATGACAAGCCAAATGGGATGCTCAATCATTTTTAACTGCATCAACTAAAGTTGAACTGCAGATGTAGATTAACATTCGTATTATAACAGACATTTTTAAGGCAAAGTATATTTTTGCCATAATGTAATTGAAGTTATTGGAAATACAGTCACACTTTGTTAAAACATCACTAAAAACTTTGGGCATCCTATCTGACACTTCATATTCAAGTCATGCATAAAGTCATGCCTAACTTTACAGCTTTATGAAACACCCCCCCCCCCCCCCCCCAACAGTGAAAGGTGTGATGAGAGGTGATGAAAGGTGCGGAAAGGTGCGAGAGAGAGAGAGAGAGAGAGAGAGAGGAAGGCAGCGAGAATGGTGAAAATAAAACGGCTGAATAGCAGTACCAGTTAGAAAAGAAATCAAAGGAGAGGGAAAGCAGTTGAAAGAAAGATGAAAGGCGATACATTGTAATTAGAGGGCTGAGAGAAAACGGGCTGGGCCTGAACACCAGTCATTTAAGAAATTCAGGTCCACATCCTGCCTTCTTCACTGCATCATGTACATATACTAATTCTTTCTTATTTCTCACTCTCTTAATTTTCCATCTCTACAAAATCTATGCTCTCTGGATTCTGTTCAGGATCTTGCATTTCTCATTTCTCCATCCCCTTTTCTGCTTTAATCTCAATCTCTTTCATCCTCATCTCTCCATCATCTCTGTCGGCTAACAGTCTTCTGTTGTGATCCTTTCATCTACGTACTACATGTATATATCTTTTTTACCATTTTCCTTCTTTTTCTCTTTCACTATATTCTCTATCTCTTGCATCTTTATTGATAAATCCTCTCTGTCAGCGCTACATTTGCCTCATCCTTTCCCCATCTTATTCATACATCTTTCTAAAACTTCTTTCTCCATTTACATTCTTAGACTTTATCACAATTCTTGTTTAGCTCCTTTCTAATCCACTCTTTTCGTCATTTTACCTTTCTATCTCATTTCTTTATCTTCTGCTCTGCTTCTCTCATACCCCTTTCAAACCAAGCACTTCCCCACAATGAACTTACTCTGAAAGGTGTGGTTTGAAAGGAACAAGGGAAAAAAGTTCCCCGCAGAAAGACAAAAAAGTTCCCCGTAGAAAGACAAAGAACTTCCCCAGGTAACTTCTCCACCTACCGAGGTGGAGAACTTCCGGGGAAGTGAAGCTGGTGTGAAAGGTGCTCTTGTATTTTTCCCAGTTACCTAAGGAGTTAGTGCTCGTAAAAGTTGGAGGTTTCCACCGGGGAAGTTCAGCAGGGAAAATGGTATGAAAGGGACATCACTTCAATTCACAGACACAACTCATGAAAATTGACACTGATCCATCTAAAACTCTTTTTTTCTCATCAATAAATCTCTTTATTAGGTGAACCTGTCACATAACAGGGTTCAAACATTTCCACACTACATCTTTGCATTTTTTTCCATCCACAACTGTGCAAAGAATAAGGAAACAACAGTACATAATTTACCTTGCAAATATTCTGAAACGGCCACGGAGAAGGAATACATGGACAGAAATCTGACCTAACCAATCAAATCATTAAATATCACTTTCGATCCTTAGGATTATCCTTGGTCTAGTACAAGCATAATATACTCAGTCTACTTCCAGTATGGTTTATTTGAGATTTCAAGTGTATTTTTTAAATATGTTTTCTTTCTTTCAGTTGGAAATATAAAATTTGAAAAAATACACAGCAACATAAAAAGATTGTGTTTATGGATACTGTAAATGTAGCGTGCTACTGTAATACAAGAAGAGTTCCATCTAACTTTTTAAGTTCCATCATGGAATCAATCTGCAATTCATATCATAAATCTCATTTCAATGGTAGGTCTTTTGTACATACAATAATAAATCTGATCAAATTCCCCCAAGAGACGTCACTCATCATTCTGATGATCATCTGTTGTGGCATTTGATTTTGGTTTGAGGTGTCCCTCCAGGAATGAGGGGCAGAGAAGAAGTGGTCCCTTATGCCTCAAAGGTATCCAGGAACTTGATAACAACATCCTTGAGCTTCTCCTCTGTCTGCTGGCTGAGCTGACCTTCGGCACGGATGGTGTCAAGGAGACCCTGGTGGCTGGAGCGGATGTGAGCAAGGAACTGCTCCTCAAAGGTGGTCACCTTGGCAGGGTCGATCTTGTCCAGATGGCCACGGACACCAGCGAAGAGAACAGCAACTTGGTCCTCTACGGCCATGGGAGCTGAAAACACATAAATAAAAATACAATGATATGACCCTTTTTTAATGCATCATTCCTCAACAATAGCTTAGTTGTTTGGCCAAGATGCTCTTAAGATCTTCAAAGGGATATAGCATCTATTCCTCAGAGGCATCAAAATGATTTTCACAATTTATGGTAGATACCCTAATCCTTTCCATTTATACCTGAATGAATAACTAACAATGAACACAAAGAGAAGGTCGAGTAAGTTCTGGGAATGTTGAAAATAATTTGTGAGCTTTCTAATTCCTTTTTATGTCAGTTTGGTAGAACATCATATTAGAAATGTCCCCTGAAAAGGATTGCTCTTCAAATGCTCTCATATTCAAAGTGTACGGGCCAAACATTCTTGCCACATGTGTGTGCAGTCCTATATACCCATTTCTGTGTGCAGTGCATGTGCTTTTCAGCGAGATTGGGTCAATTTCTTATCATTTTGATGATTCCAAAACCTCACAGTATACATCAATTCTTAAGTAGTCACTATCAACCTTTCCCAATTGCTTTGAGACAATTGGGAAATGACCAGAACTCAACTTTATCTATAAGACATGCATAAGTAACTTTTACATATTTTATTTATCACTTATCATGAATATTTGTAGGTACTGCATATAAAAAGAATACACAAATCCTGACAGACATGGCATCTCTCATAACAATCAGTAGTAATCCAAGTTAACTTCACTTCAGAGCTTTCTTAGATAAATTGATGTTAAGTAACTTACTGTACTGTCCTTGCTTGAGGAGCTCAGTGAGACGGACTCCACGGTTGAGCAGGTTCTGGGTAGCAGCATCCAAATCTGAACCGAACTGAGCGAAGGCAGCTACCTCACGGTACTGGGCCAGATCAAGCTTCATTGAACCGGCAACCTGGAAAATGATCAAGATGTTGTTCAAGTATTAGACTACAATGGCTAAACTTGCTATATTCAAGATCCTACATTAAATGATAAATTTACAATGGGTGACAAAGAGAGGAGGTATTACATGCCATGACACAAGGGGTGTGGTGAATTATCTTCTATTATAAGCACAATATCAATAAGTAGGATATAATAGTAATTTTCATCTCTTAGATGTAACACCTAACTTTGAATTATAATCAATACAAACATTGAATAACTGAGAATAGCCGTTTATAACTGTTATCAAAAGACATTTCCATAATACACGTTGCTTGGTTAGAAGCAACAAATAAGCGCTCAAACGTATTTGAGGGCAGCAAAGCTTATCTACCACATAATATGGCAGGATGTTCCCGACGTGAGATGAATGAGATTTTTACCTGCTTCATGGCCTTGACCTGAGCAGCGGATCCGACACGGCTCACAGAGAGACCCACGTTGATGGCTGGGCGGATACCCTTGTAGAACAACTCAGTCTCCAAGAAGATCTGCAGGATTACCAAAGAGGTACATTCATGACAGATGTGAAGGGGAGCAGGCACATTAGTATTCATACGCAACTTCTTGAGAAATATTACTGCCATGAGGCAAGCATCTTTTTGCCATCAGAGGGCAAACCTCTTTAGCTTTTATATCCACATCACAGCGACAAGTCTGACATCGTGAAAAATTATTTAGTAAACACACTGAATTAAGTTTGACAAATTCTCCCATGCCAAATACAAACCTTATGACTTATATTCTGGGGAATTACAAAAACTCTAAATCTTCTTTAAATCACAATTTTGGTAAAAGGTGAGAGCATCAAACCCTACAAAACCTAAAGCCCTCCATTTGACCAGATATACTACTTTCTTAGACAGGCTCATGTTTCTGAAGTGTCTGGGTTCAAAGTATTTCTTGATATTGATACTAAAATTGCACGAGAGATGGTCTTTACTGTACCTGTCCGTCAGTGATGGAGATAACATTCGTTGGGATGTAAGCAGACACATCACCAGCCTGGGTCTCAATGACAGGCAGGGCAGTGAGGGATCCACCACCAAAGTCTGGGTTCATCTTGGCTGCTCTCTCCAGAAGACGGGAGTGGAGGTAGAACACATCTCCAGGGTAGGCCTCACGACCAGGGGGACGACGCAGCAGCAGAGACATCTGACGGTAGGCTACAGCCTGGTATACAACAGAGGAATGGGGTTATTCAAATTGATTTACCTACCCATAGCTTATGGACCAATAAAACTGATCGTTTTATCAACATGGCGTCACGAGCAGCAAAGTATAAAATTGTACTGAATGAACGTGCTGATCTCCTAGTTGATGAGGGTGTGTTAGTAATGAAATGGCTGTAGCTGTTAATAAAAGTGTTAACATAGATCTGTGAATTATTTGTATAAACCTTTGAAGAATACAAGTAATCATCATAAATTGAATGGATCATGAGGTAAATTATACGTCTCTTTCACACAAGGCTAAGGATATGGTATTTGCAAAGACTACTTTAATGATAGACTATTTTGTTTTAGATTTTTTTTCTTCATTACAGCCAAATGACAAAATAGCTTTTACAACTATGATAACTTTTTCAGCCCTATGTATATTTTTGTTAACTGCTGATAAGGGCTTATCACCCCCTCCTCCTCCGACCACATTAGAAGGATGACTCACCTGTTTGGAAAGATCGTCATAGATGATGAGGGCGTGCTTGCCGTTATCCCTGAAGAATTCTCCCATGGCACATCCCGAGTAGGGTGCCAGGTATTGTAGAGGAGCAGCATCAGAGGCAGTGGCAGACACAATAATGGTGTACTTCAGAGCATCTGTCAAGAGAACATATTAACCAATTAGACTCAGTCCAATAGAAAAGTTTGATAATGCATTCATATTTAATATCAAAATGCTAAAAAAAAAACATTTTTTTCCCCCCTTCTCTTTTCTTTTTTTTTTTTTTTTTTTTTTTTTTTTTTTTGGGGGGGGGGGGGGGGTATTTTACATTTAGCATGAATAACAGACCTGCCAACCCTGAAACCCAAGAAATAGGGACAAATGACAAGGCAGATACTGAAAATAGGGACATTTCTGAGTTTCCTATACATTACTACAGACAGATTTTTGCAAAAATAGCGACACAGTGGTAGAAGTGGCTCTTTCTTTTACCAAAAATCGGGATTGTTCCTGTTAAATAGGGACAGTTGGCAGGTATGGAATAAGTTATTACCGAATCAGGAAACCTCCAACAGGCAAAGGTTGTAAAGGGCAAATTTGTCATGCATGTGGTACACAGGCATGATTTATGTAAAAAAGAAAAATTACATAACAGCGTAAGGTACAGCTTTGTCAGATTCTATCCCATTAATACAAAATATGAACTAATCCTCAAAACTTTTCACATTTTCAACTACTCTGTTACTTAGTCCATTTCACTTCCTTTAACATCTAAGTAATTGAAGTACAGTAATACTGGATACATACCAGAATCCTGTAGCCTCTTGACGATCTGTGCTACTGTTGATCTCTTCTGTCCAATGGCAACATAGATACAGTAAAGCTTGTTCTTCTCCTCTGCTCCTTCGTTGAACCTCCTCTGGTTGATGATGGTGTCAATGGCTACAGCGGTCTTTCTGCAATATCAAAAAATTACCACTTGTCAAACAAAATGTATTATACAATGCACAAACATTTCTATTATTGCTTCATCCTTAACTCATACACATATTTTTGCAAATAGTGAATCACTATCTTTAACACATTTTATTCTAAAAAAATAATTCATCCAATACATTTCACAAGATGAATGTAGGTTTTTTTTCAGCTCTATCATTTTCAAGGTGTTTTATTGAAATACAATTATTCCTTCTTCAGGAAAAATTGTAACAATAGTACCTATTCAAAGGTTGCAAAACCAACAGATTAACTGACCAGAACGCTTCACAACTTGGAAAGCCTTAATGCACTACTACTCATACACAGCCTTCCTGGAGTGGTTCACATACTTACCCTGTCTGCCTGTCACCAATGATGAGTTCTCTCTGTCCTCTGCCGATGGGTACCAGACTGTCTACAGCCTTGATACCGGTCTGCATGGGCTCACGTACTGAGATACGAGGGATGATACCAGGGGCCTTGGTACCAACACGGGCACGCAGATCTGTGTTAAGTGGACCCTGCAAGTTCATAAGAAAATCAAAACGTGTTGAGCTCTACAGACTTTTGTCCATCTCCTATAGTGTGATACCATACCATGTAGAGAAGTGGCTATTTCCTGCTTTCCTTATCTTATAAATATCATACGTCATCATATATTTGGTATAAATGGTATGAAGAGTACAAATAGACATTTTATATTGAAACTGAAAGTGCTATAAAAATGCAAGTTTGAAGTAAAATGGTTAATATTTCGCTTGTTGAAAGAAGGAAGTGCAGACCCCCCCCCCCAAAAAAAATTAAATTAATGTGTTGCCTCAAGCTGTTCTGATAATATGGTGACAATGCTTTAATATCCTTAATCTATTTCAAGTTAGGCTTGCATGTCAAGCAAGTTGAAATCATCAAACATAACAATGATTTAGTTTTAAAATATTAAATACTATTGGCCTCAGAAGATGAAAAAGGTTGAAACTGAAGAGGAGGGTGTGGATCCTTGGTGATAGGAGTTCATGGGAGTTTCAGGACACTCACCTTACCATCGATGGGTGTACCTAGAGCATCGACTACTCTGCCTAAGAGCTGCTCACCAACTGGAACGTCTACGATAGCTCCTGACCTCTTGACGACATCACCTTCCTTGATGAGTTTGTCGTTACCAAATACTACAACACCAACATTGTCAGGTTCCAAGTTCAATGCCATACCCTGCAATGAGAAATCATCATTACCAGTTGATCATTCTCTAGCATAGCAGTATATCCGTAATCCCTCAACCCACGTATCTTTAGAATTCATTTGTTTATACTATTCTTTTCTAAAAATTTGATACTTAGTTTATCTGCCTGTGTGTATACCCTCTTCAAAGTGGGCTGCAATCTATTTCATAATCCACGAAGTTGGTTCCAATCACTAATCAGTCCAATTACAGCCGTTTCTTTCCAGCATGGCACCTCCATTCTTCCCCCCCCCCCTTTTCCCCTCTTTCCCCTCTTTTTTCCTCTTTTCTCCTCTTTCCCCCTCTTTTTTATTTCCTTCCCCCCCCCCCTCCAATCAAGCTCAGTGGTATACATGTAGGAATGTTATCTTTTTCTTTTTTTGTATGTAGTTATTTTCTTTTTATATATTTATTATGTACTATCATGTATTGTGTAATAAGGGCCCTCGCCCCAAGCTTTTGCTTTTGGAGGTGTGTCCTCCAACTATGTATGTACCACATGAATGTACATTTTGTCATATTTCTGCTCATTTATTTGCTCATTTATTACTTTGTACACTTATATTGAAAAGTTGGAAATAAATGTCTTTAAATTGAAATTGAATTGTTTCACTAGCTGCAGGGATGTACTCATGGGTAAAACATTAATCTTGTATGAAGTATTTTCTATTAGGAAAGTTCTGTATTACAAAAGATTAGATCATAGAAAATTGTTGCCGTAACTATTTTTTGTTAAAAATAAAATGTGATTCACAGGATGGTATATTAGAAATCATTTTCCTTACAAAAGCAATATATTATGCGGTTCCCCTACTAACCCATAAGCTTCATTTGAAATACATGCTGTTGTCTGAAAAAAAAGACTGAAAATTATTTCATTTGCAAACAAGGAGATGAATATCAGTTCTTTAGCTTCTAAGGAAAGCATTTCCCTTGATGAGAACTAACCTTGAGACCACTGGAGAATTCTACCATTTCTTCCGCCTGAATATTCTTCAGGCCATACACACGAGCGATACCATCTCCAATTGATAGTACACGACCTGTTTCTTCAAGGTTTTCTTTGGGTGTGTGACCAAGAATTCTTTCTTCTAGGATGCTTGACACTTCAGCTGTACCTGGGAAAGAGCAAGAAAAAAAACTTAAATTGTTGTAGGCAGATAGCATTATGGTGATGCTATACAATGTAGCAGTACCAACATGTGGTTCATCCAATGCATTTGAATCATGATCAGTTTCATTCTTGAAAAGAAATACTCAATTGATACCTCTTCTCATTGAAATGGCAGGTGCAGGCCAATGAAAATTATATTATATTGTTGAATTCTTATGCTATTTCATGTATACTTCCTTTCGTGAACATTTTGAGAGAATATCAGGGTTGGGCGGTAAATACCGGTAAATACCGTCCGGTAAATATGATGGGCGTCCGGGAAATTTGTAAAAAACGGGAAATATGATTTTAATTCTTTATTTATTAATAATTTGACTTGTTTTTAGCCTCAACAACTGAAAATATTGTTTTGAAATAATTAGCAGCACAACACTCATATGCTCAGAAACACACAAACAAATTTATTAAATCCACACTGCATACATGTACACACCCAAACACACATACATGTACAACACACATACACAAACTCAAATTCATTTCTCCAGGGGTTAAACTTTCTACATGTATCTCATTACAATATGATTTTTGTTTTTAATTGTGAATAAAGCTCAGAATATGAATTATATTATACATACAGTGCATGCTCTTGAGTTGAATATACCGTAATATGTGAATCAATTGCTTTAGAATTTCTCAAGTGCATTATATGTCACGGAGGCTGTAGGCCGAGGTGAACATGTATATATAGTGCACGAGAGAAATTCTTTATCTATGGATGCACATTTTACGGTATAATTTGACGAAAATGATCATGTACTATGCATTATAGAAAATGGGAAACTGCTTGTGGGATCGGAACTCATGAAACTCTACATTTCAGCATTCATTGATAAAGTGCAACGAACTCCGTATTATCAATTAATTTGTATCGTTATTGATCTCTGCCTATGGGAGTTTGTACACAAAATATACACACACAAAAACACACACACACACGCACCCACACACACAAATAGAACACACCAGAGCGGGAAATATAACACGTTATATTGCACGGTCGTGACATATAACGAATTACGCACTGGCAAGACCCAGTGTAAAAATTAAAATTTCTTTCATGAGGGCTACTTAGAAGTCCACCTATTGTGTTCAGAGATTTTAATGCACTACAACCCATGGGCAGAAATATTATTTGATGGTGGCTCTTTTTCCATTTACGGTGGCTTTTTCAAGAGTTTTGGGAGCTAATCGCCCTTAGCCCCCGCTTATTTTTTTCACTGGC
Organism: Heliocidaris tuberculata; assembly: GCA_025618425.1. NCBI lineage: Eukaryota > Metazoa > Echinodermata > Echinoidea > Camarodonta > Echinometridae > Heliocidaris > Heliocidaris tuberculata. The sequence goes on from CM046839.1 coordinate 3,117,067, forward strand.
AAGACCCACATCTTGAGTGGAAAAATATATATTTCCCGGTATTTCCCGGTAAAAAGCGGTAAATACCAGTAAAAAGCGGTAAATACCGGTAAATACCGCTTATTTCCCGGCGTCCGGGAAATAAGCCTCCGAAGCGGGAAATATGCCAACCCTGTGAGAGATAGACTATGCCTTATTTAAGAACACAAGATTTAAAAAAAAAAAAAAAAATTTAAAGGATGGCTACCAAAGATTTCTACTCACTTGGTCTTGGCGATGATGTTGTGAGATTTCTGTGTGATACATATGCGGCACCTATACATCTTTTGGCAACCTGAAATGAAACCATTTGATAATTTGGAAATCCGTGATAAAATGCATAAGTTACAGAGCAAAATAAAATTCTGGAGCCAACAGAAGACAAGCACTATCAAAGTAAGTTAAGAAGATATTTAATCGTAAAGCACCCTAGATATAATCGTTGCAAATATGTTTTTACACACAACCTATATGAAACAAATCTATTCCTTTATCAATAACTGAGAAAGTGATAATCTATGAAATTTTCTGTACAGAACAAATGAGAGAGGAGCTCGCAAGGTACATCACTGAGTTGCCAATTTGTGTTTGATTGATTATAACTTCAAAAATTCATAACTTTCTTATTTCTCGTCGGATTTTGCTCAAGTTTTCACTAACCCGTTTCTCTCTTTTTTCTGATTTTACCATGCATACGACAAGACTGCCCAAATTCTCACCCCGGCCAAAGCAACCGCCTCTACTTTAGTCTCTACGACTAGTCACGGTGCTGTAAAGTAAGGGGGGAGAATTCTGCCACTTCTGCTACTGTATAAGCCATAAATTTTCGCGAATAGGACTAACCAGACTATTTCGCGAGTGGTTGAATTTCGCGGTCGGAAAATTCTCAATTCTACTAACAGCGGTGATTATGCACTTTTGCAAAGCGAAGTGGTGAATTTCTGACCAGGAGACAACAAATTCAACCGACTTCTTATGTTGGCAATATTTTGGCGTGTTGGTAAATTCGCGACCCACTCGCGATTCGCGAAAATAAAACCCCCGCGAAATATATGGCGTATACAGTACCCTGTCTCGGAGGCAATTTTCGGCCTAACAGATCAGTTTTAGGCCACATGTACAAAGTCATTGGGGAGTGCGCAAGTGTGCGTTCGTTTGCTGTTCAAATGCAACAGCGGCCCGAACCGGCGTCCAACGCTGGAGCTCCCCTGCGTAAAACCCGGCCAAAAACTGCTCCTGCGGTATCAGAAACTGAAATCTCAAGACTACTGGAGATATTGAGTGTGCGCACACCACGTATAGTGGTCATACTGACCACTACGCGGGACGAATGCAAAAATACTAGTCATTTTCTATCGCATGTACTTAAGGTATGGGGGGAAAAGTAAGATAAATGTTTAAAATACTTCCTTTCAAATTCAGCGCTTGAAAATCTCTTTCCTACCTTAAATGGCCGTTAGGAAGAACTTCAGATATTTCCAGCAAAATCCAAAGTCAAAATCATGTCCAAAACCTAAGAAATCCCCGCCAATTTTTTTTGCGATCGCATGTTGTTTTCATGGTGCCGATGTTTTTAGACTAAATCGGCCAATAAAATTTTGTCCACAACGAAACTCGGTGCACATCGATCTCTACGATCGCACACACGGAAAATCGGGACTTACGTGTGCGCGATAGGAACCGAACTTTTAACGACCGAATTTTTTAGCGGGAGATGTCAGCGCTCGCGGCGATCAGGAAATGTACATCATGACTTGCGATACCCCGTTTCGCCAGAAGTGACAGTAAATTACGGATTTCATTTTCAAAATTATCTTTTCCAACATCGGTGAGTTGAATTTATTGTATTTCATGAATATGTTGGTGTCGTTTCTTGTAAATTAAATGCCGATTATGAGTGAATGTTGGTGACTTTTGTGCAGTGGTGTTTTGAAAGTGTCGAGGTGGATGACTGCCTAGAGTCTACACACGAAGTATAGAGTAAAGGCTCCGGTGTGCGGCCGCTTAAAGGGAATTTGCTGATTTATCAATCAAAGACTCGCACATAATTCAATACAATCAATTCATAGTCCAAATACTTGCTTACTAAAGTAAATAGAAGGCAAAATTAAAATTATTGACCAATAACGTGGTCAGTAGTGTCCATTTTTCAAAACGGTGCTAGGGGTCCTGTGTGCGGCCGCCTCTACCCCTGTGAGCAGCCGCCCATGATATGTCGGGCATTCAGCATCATATTTGTGACTAAGTGAAAGAAAATTAATATCACATTTCATACATTACATTCCAATACTTTATAAAAATTAATAATATTCTGTTGAAACCCATAAAATCTGTCAAACATGATGATCTATCAAACGCCATGACCAAAAAATGAAAGCAGACTACAATTTCCTACAAAAACCTGCATTTTGTACACGTTTTACACAGGGTGGCTGCTCACCAGACCCACTCAGAAAAATGGCACTGGTGAGCGGCCACCCCCATGCAGCTTTCCCTGTGGTAGTGTAAATAAAAATTTCTGAAGCAAAACATGGACCATCAACTTCATTCTCTTAACCCATTCAGGACAGGAATTATTTAAGGGCTAAATTGATCACATTTTGTTCTGCAAATTGGCAACAATAATATTTTTCTTTTAGTGCTACGTGGTTCTAGTAAGATGTAATGTCTTGAAAATAATATACATGATTAGGAACTTTGTCGAAAAGTTGAAAAAGTTGCCAATTTGGACAAAAAAACAATGATTTTGAATCTCTCAATGTGTTGCCAATTTAAGGATTTTGAAGCTTATTCTCCTTTTTAAAATTCCTGACATCAAACGCAATATGGTCATGTGACAAAAATGGACATAGCATGTGCAGAAATTTTTGCTCTTTCTACTCATGCATCTGGTATATTTTTTAGAGCTCCGGATCAAAAGTTATTGAGCCAAACCACAAAATGTGGTCAATTGTCTTGAAAGGGTTAACCCTTTCAAGACAATTGACCACATTATGTGGTCAATTGTGATCAGTTTGTCCAGGGTAATTTTTGAAGGGATATCAAAAATTTTTTTTTTTTTTTCATTTTTTATTCACCGCCGGCTGCTCACAGGGGACCGGCCGCCCACAGGAGCACATACTCAGTCTCTATGAGTGAGTGTGCGTCTCACGCACCGACTGTCTTTGACTACAACGTGCAATTGGACTCTTTTGAAGCTTACGACATACGAAAAATCCCTATCTAAAAGTGAAAATTTCTTGAAGCACAGCTCAGTTTTAGAAGCCCATTTTCCTTACAGACACGCGTAAGACAAAAAGAATTTTCAGATTCGGGTAGCAGGACCGAATTCTCCTACAGGCCGAAAGCACCATCCTTTTCATACTCTAAATGATAAAAGTAAAATTCTTTTTTAAAAAGCTATTAAAGCAAATCTAAAATAATCTATTCCAATGACCAGCTAACAAGTCTCAAGAATATGCAAAAAGCTTAACTGATAGAACTCAATTGCCCAGGGCCTTCTTGCAATTGCATAAAAAGTTGCATTTAAATCAAATGCAACTCAAAAAATTTAACTCTAAAAACTCGATTTTCAATCAATCAGGATCGCATATTTTTTTACTTGCATTCAATTTTTCAAGTTCCGTTTAATCGCAACTTTTTAAGCAAGAAGGGCTAACATGCAACATGCAGATAAGTTACAGACGGACACAATTGCTTGCCACAGTGCCTTGCCCTTGGCAAGGCAACTGCAGCACTGTGCTGTGCAACCGCAGGGCCTCATTGAGTTTCACACAGTCAGAAGTTCATCATGTGTCTACAATTTATTCTTACAGTTTCGATTGGCACATTAAAATGGCTATACAAGCCTTGCATTCAAGAAATTAGAAAGTGCATATTTACCTGAGGAGCTTGCCTGGACAAACTCCTGGCTGCAGCCGCCGCTAATCGAACAGAAACCTGGGCCATTTTTCAGATCTGTCCTAATGCAAAAGTGGCTAGTGGAGAAACTCAGCGAGTCGCCGGTACGTGCAACCTGCATTAAAAATTGTGAAACCCGTCACTGACATATTTGCAAGTCAAGATGAAGATTTGAATGCAAAATATTACATATTCAATATGATATATCAAATTTTATTTTGAAAATACTTGTATTCACTGAATTTTATAATTTTATAGTCCTAATTATATAAAATGTCACGATTTTAGATTTTTTTTTTTCATATATCTGAAATGTGTGAATAGAACGAGACAAACATGGCAGCGCCCTGAGTGCAATGTTTTTGTCGTGTATCTTCACCAGATGTAGACTTACATATCCATACAGTTGCAAGAAGAACAGATAGTAAGTAATTAATTTAAAAGTATTCCAATGAAATAAACATTCAAAGACACTGAGTAATTCGTAGCTTTGCATGACTGATAATCAATAATCTATTTTCGTCATAACGGTCCGATACATTGAAATCTGTGTCACTCATTTTAAGTGAGGTCTAACTCTAAGACTAAGTAAGTTAACTCCAGCATGTCCAGGCAGGGGCGGCGCTACAGGGGGGGGGGGGGCAGAGGAGGCGACCGCCCCTCCCCCCCCCCCCCCGATGATTTTTCAAGTAGTGAAAAAAGAAAAAAAAGAAGAAAAAAGAAGAAAAGGGGGAAGAAAAGGGAAGAAAGAAGAAAGAGGAGTATAAACTATAAAAAGCATGAAAAGAGGGGTCTTAAACATATAACTCTATATTATTACCCCTGTTATTTAATGGAGAAAAAATATGACATCATCTTTAGGTCGTCTTGCCCCTCCTATCAAAATACCCTGGCGCCGCCCCTGTATCCAGGGACCGCCCACTCATAGGTCCATGCCTATGTAGGACTGTGTTCAACATTCACTGTTGCAGCAGTCAAAAACACACCAAAAAATTGCTCCAGGCAAGATTTAATTTTCATAAATTTGCTAGATTACCTGAATCCTAATTCAGGGACTCTTCAACTCTTATGGTGGTGGATCCAGTGACCGAACACTTTTCAGAAAATCAATGATAGCAAATAAAATATCAAACGACTATCTGTCAAACTTACATAATGAATGCTCAAAGTCCTACAGAAAAAGAAGTTGATGGAATTTTAAAAAGACAACGTAGATTTAATACGATATTCCCTTCTGAGTGAACCCCTTCCCAACGACGCAGCATTTTGGTCCCTTGAAAAAGGTACTGTATTTCCAAACGTGTGAAACCTATGGGAAAAAGACACAACCTTTGTTTCAATAGTGTGGTTTTCATACGCGTAATCCCACGTGTATGAAAACCCATTTTAGGCGCTTAACTGTACACGTTCGGTAATACAATCTGTTCGGAAATACAATCCTTGACTATACTTACTGTGCCACAAATTTGGGGATTCAGAGTTGAAGGTGAAATTTTAAATTATTATTTTCCTCATGTATGAATGATCTAGACTAGACTGGAAAAAGGCCCGCTGATACACACAAAAGCTATTGAAGCCTATTCAACCGTAAAAGCTATTGTGAGTACAAGCTTATCTTCAGATAAGCTTGTACATGTATAAGTCGGGACAGCCACCTAGCCTGGAAGGCTCTTTTGAAGAGCAAAAAAAAAGCTGACGCTACTCTTCACAGAGCCTGGTTTTTAATCTTGCTCTGCAATAGAGCAGGCTGAGCAGCCATTTTAGAGTCTAAAGAACCTCTTGAAATTCACCTTTACCGTGAGCCAGTTTCCCTCATCTCCTCTTCACCATAGCTTTAGAATATTAAAACCTCATTTTTTACCCTAGAATTAAAAAAAATTAGGAAAAAAATGTGAAATATTAATTTTAATGGTCACCGGTAGGTTGAATGTTGTCCAAACGACGCCCCAAAAAAGTCTTCACTGCGCTCGTAGACCCGGAAGTGTCCTGTAATGTCATCGACCTACAGTCAATCAAGCAATTTTCAGATCCACCATACGTTAGACAAGACCGTGACCAGCGCGCGGGCCTCGCACGCATTTTGATTGTGCGTCTTCAACATGCTTGCATTAGCGGTCTTGTCTAACGTATGGTGGATCTGAAAATTGCGTGAGTGACTGTAGGTCGATGACATTATGGGACACTTCCGGGTCTACGAGCGCAGGGTATAAAATGGGGTTTTAATATTCTAAAGCTATGGTGAAGAGGAGATGAGAGAAGCTGGCTCATGGTAAAGGTGATTTTCAGGAGGTTCTTTAGACTCTAAAATGGCTGCTCTATTGCAGAGCGAGATTAAAAAACCAGGCTCTGTGAAGAGTAGCGTCAGCTTTTTTTTTTTACTCTTCAAAAGAGCCTTCCAGGCTACAGCAGCCGCCGCCGCGGAGCCCGAGGCCACTGTGCACTGCCTTTGGCGGCTAGGTGGAATCAGTGGAGAAAAAAAAACTGATTAGTGGGTGTGTAGCTGATTTAGTTGTAATTGAAGATTTCCAATGAAGAATTAATGTGCATGCATAGTTGCATTGTGACCTGCAGCTGCCCTTGTTTAATTACTGATTCAGTGAGCTAGGACTTAGGTCGGGCTAAATTTAAACAAATGTTTTATAGTCATTAAAGATAAGAAATGTCAAAAGTAACACTTCTTTCATCCAATGATAGAAAGGCTTTGTGACCTTAGTTGAATTTTATCTTCTTATATGTTGGTTGTCTTATTGTTTGAGCCACATCTGTTTGTCACTGCTTAATTTTGTCTTGTTTATGCGTTTAGATTCTATGTGATCTCCACAAGGATATCTGCATGATACACAGAGTATTGAAGTAAAAACAAACATGGCGAACAATGGCAGCAGAACACGGAGCAGGAGAGAGGTGAATTTATTTCACATTGCTTAATACATGAATAGTGATGAAGTATTAAATGGGAAATGTCCAGTCAACACTATCGTGTAGAGATGATAATAATCTTCTTGATTTAAGCTCTTAATATTATTCCTCTATGCTCTAGCTAGCCCTTTCCTGAAAAGGCCTTTATTATTTCCCTGGTCATCAGACTCTTGCTGGCTTGTACTTCTGGACATTCTGCACTTCTTTGGGAGTATCTTAGCCAGTTGCAATTTTACAGATACATGTACATACAATGCTGACAAACAGATACATGTGCTTATTTTTGTAGTTTTTTTTTGCATATATGTTTCTCCGTTATGTCTTTCCTGAAGGGTTCATCTAATTCATTCTTTTTCACTGAACACCAACATTTCTAAAAGCATGGATGCATCATGACTCATGAGTAATACTTATTGATATGTGCTTTAAATGAAATTTTGTTTCCTTTAACCCTTTTGAGACAATTGACCACATTTTGTGGTTTGGCTCAATAACTTTTGATTCAGAGCCCTGAAAAATATACCAGATACATGAGTAGAAAGAGCAAAAATTTCTGCACACACTATGTCCATTTTTGTTAAATGACCATACTGCAATTGATCCCAGGAATTTTAAAAAGGAGAATAAGCTTTAAAACCTTAAATTGGCAACACATTGAGAGGTTCAAAATCATGGTTTTTCATCGAAATTGGCAACTTTTTCAACTTTTCGACAATTCTTTTAACCATGTATATTGTTTTCAAAGACATTACCACTTATTACAATCTTGTAGCACTAAAAGAAAAATATTGTTGCCAATTTGAAGAACAAAATGTGATCAATTTAGCCCTTAAATAGTTCTTGTCCTGAAAGCTGAAAGGGTTAAAAAAGGGATTTTAATAATGTTGGTGTATTGAATGAGGATCCTACATGAAGTTCTATACCTTTGAACAAAGGGTAAAATTTTACTAGTTAATGTTGAGTGTTCTGAAATACATTTTTTTTTTTTTGTTGGAAATATAACATCCATATTGATAGCATTAATTAGGACATTGTTAATGTAACGATAGATTTTGTATAAATTTCTATTTTATCTCATATTTTTAACCAACAGAACTCAAAAATCTTGCAAAGTTTGATGTTTAAAAATCCTGGGAAGAAGGTAGCAGAGTTCGCCAACTTCAAACCAGAAGAAAGTGAGCGGGAAAAGAGGAAATTACGTCGACTTCAGGAAGAAGAACATCAAAGACATTTGCAGTAAGCATGTTCCTAAGGGCCTTTAATCTTTAAAAAAAAAGAAAAAAAAAAAAGATATGTTGTATGGTAGTTTGTTTTGATAGAAAGTGCTGACAATTTCACTTGCATAGTTACATTTGTAGGCAGAATGTGCAAAATGATTGCACAATTAGTGCAAATTTAATACAATAAAGCTGTTCATGATAGGGTAGAATTTTAAAGGGAAATAAGCTTTAAATCCTCACATTGGTAAAATGTATTCTCACTGTTTCACTCTCTGTTTCACAATTTATCTTCTTCGAACATTTTAGCATGAAGCTTGTACTTCTTAGCTATTCTGATGTCCCAAATAATATGGATTGATATTCTGTTACAGTGCTTGTTATAATGTTTGTACGGTACGTTCTGCTTTTCTCTGACTCTGACTTTCTTCCTTTTTTACGGGTAGGAATCGCACTGTGTATGATGCTAATGGCCATTTATCATCCACTGGTCAAGATCTGTGTGATTGTCTAGGTAAAGACTGTCCAGGATGTCACTACCCATGTAAAGACTGCGGATCAGTCAAGTGTGGTCCTGTCTGCAGATGTAAAAGGAAATGGGTCTTTGACCTAGTTGAGGACGAGGGACAAAACTACTGTGTGAAGTATTGAATTCGGCTGAAATTGTGAAAAGTTATGGATGAAATGCCAGTTTGATAGACACAATAATTGAAAGGAGCTTGCATATGACTGCAAGTAGCGAGATGAAGCAAGGTTTGACCCAGAGAAAGAGAAGAGAAAGAAAAAAAGCTTGAACAGAATGCAAGAAAGATCATTGGACTCAACTGCCTCTTTGATAGACATTCAGAGTGTCGGTCTCTCCATGTGTTTATCTACAATCAAGTTGAATTGGATATTGACTCTGTCAGAAGATCACAGCAGAGAACCGGATCAAGTGTTATTGTGCTGATTCACTGCCATGCAAAGTGTCTGCAATGAATTAGCTTTTATTTCAAGTGGATGATAGATACATTGTTTCTAAATGTTTTATGCTTTATAACTTTTTTTTATTATGTATTCATTAAAAAGGAAAAGATATATGCAGGAAAAAAAATTTCCCATTCCCAGGATATCCAGTGTATGTGTGACAGTTTCTATTTTATTTTCACAATGAAAGTGCTTCAACCTGAAACTAAATTTTAAAGCAATCATATTTTCTTGTGCAGGCCTAGGTCATTTATCTGTACTCTCATTCTGTTTGCATATGTTTTGCATTCATATGCATTTGACCTTACTCATTATATTTTGATATTCACTTGAAGGAATTCTTGTTATCACTATACAAATGGCAGGATATTCCCTGAATCAGTCATGTCACTGTGATGTATTGCGTGATGAATTACTCTCCAATTTGTTCCAACACAGAAAATGACTAAAATGTCAAGTTTTCAATATGTATTACTGGTAGGATGTTTTTCATTTTGGAGGACAATCTACTAATCAGAATATATTTTTGAGTACTGCCCTGAATGGAACTGCATTCAGGAGAAAAATGGAAGTTTATGATATTTTGAAGTACAATAAATGGGAAGGTTGTCCTTGAATACATCACAATCTGCTGACCAAATTGTCAATTACAATGGACATTCATGTAGATTTAGTGATCTCATTTTTCAAACATTCATAACTTTCTTTTTATTTGTCCGATTTCTTTCAAAAATTCACCATGTTGTTTCTCTTAGTTTTCTGCTTTTACACAAATCCACTTATTAGTAGTTTTGGATTGCCCCTTAATACAGTGGAAACTCACTATAACAAGGACCTAGGGACCATAAAAATTAGCTTATTATATCAGGAATCTCCTTATATCAGGGTAAAAAAAAAACATAACAACATGGAGACCTGGGACCAGTAAAATTACCTTATTAAACATGTATCAGGAATCTTGTTATATCGGAACTCTTTATAGCAAGTTTCCATTGTATTCTAATGTATGTACATGTAGTTGTTCCCACTTTTGAAAACAAAGGTCTAGACTCTAGAATGCAGTAATGAAATTTTCCAGATGTAAAAAATCCCTTTGAAAAATGACACTTTATAATTCCGAAGTATACCATAAAGAGGCATGGAAATTGATAGATTACTAAAAAACTTATGAAAGCACAGTACCATGTAACATTATGTACATAACATTATGTTTCATAACATTTTTTTAGGTGTAAGCTTATCAAAATGCACAAATTGCACAAAAAACATGTATTTGTTTAAATTATCAGCTCATTTGAATCAAGTGTCAGATTCCTTTTAAACATGGGCATCTATCCATGTATTTTATTGTAAGCTGCAATTTTGATGTTATATGTCCCTATTGCCTTGTATGTATTTTTGTATGTATTGTCTTCATCTTTTAAAAAAAAAATAAAACATGAATGGTAAGAAAAACATCTTTAGAAATGGGCATGCTATTGTAATTGATTATTCAAATAAACCATAAGTTAAAGGGGAATTAACCTCAAAATGCAAATGTGCTTATATTCAAAGATGTAATCTATTCCTTCTTCTTGTCCTATGTAGTTTTGCATTAAAATATACGAGATGGGTATAAATCAAGATTTTCTCAGCAAAATTCATCTTCTGCTAGCGATACCTGGGGGCTGCCATTTTCTTGATGTGTACATAAGGATATTTTTAATCAGAATGCATAATTGTCTTTCCTCCTGATACAAAATCCCATTTGAGATTTAAAACATTTAACAGATATATACATATATTCTAAAAACGAAAATGTGTTTTATACTTCTTTGAATATTACTATTTTACTAAATAGAAATCTATTTTCTTGATACTCTGACGTACGCGACGGAGCAAATTAATTCAAATTTATGGATGATAACTTTCCCGAGCGTCAATAGTGACAAACTATGCATTCACCTGCTGTGAGATAATGGACTTCAATAGTCAGAATGCGCATTGTATAAATTATGTTCTGCTCTGCCAGGCAAGCCAAAGAAATCGATTTCTATTTAGCAAAACCAGAGAATATAAAAAGAAATCTATAAATTTCAAGTTTTAGAAATTTATATGCATACACCTATTATATATTTTCCATCATATATCAGGATTTTTTTGTAATGAAGAGAAGCAATTTAGCTCTAGGATTAAAAATTTCTTCCTGACTGGAACGGTTTCCAGTGGTTCATGTACAACTCCATATCATCAAGAAAATGACATCCCCCATGTAAAGTGTTAGCAGATGATACCGTGTGCTAGAATGTCTTGATTTAAAGCCTTTTCTGATATTTTATTTCTAAATTGATACAGGCCAATGATTAAGAATATATTACACTTTGAACATAAGTACATTTATATTCTAGGGTTAATTCTCCTTTAAAGCAAAGTAAAATCTGATAATTGTAGTAGATACATGTAACAAAATATTTCAAGAAAAATTATTAAGACTTTTGGCCAAGGGTGTTTCATAAACAAACTTAAGAACATAGGAAAGTAGTAGTCAAATTTCTCTTTTTGCACACCAATTGATCATTCTGTAATTTTTTAAAGAAATATTTTTACATAATTAAACTACTTTTCACTCAACTAGCTATGTCATAAAGAATACTTTCAAGCCTCAGAATGAAGAGGCCAGAATTCATGACATATTCATGAAGATGATGAATATTACTTCAACAACAGTTATACATGTATTACATCAGAAATAATGAAGTGAACAAATATTTGTTTTCATAAATTTGGCTTTTGTGCTTTTTACAGATTTTAGATGTGGGGTTATGGTACAGTGGAAACTCAGTATAAAGAGATCTGATATAACAATATTCCTGATAAAACAAGGTAATATTCCGGTCCCAGCTCTGTATATTCTACTGTTTTTTAATCCTGACATAATGAGATTCCTGCTATAACAAGGTAATTTCGATGGTCCCAAGGACCTTGTTGTACTGAGTTTCCACTGTACATATAGTGACCAAGAATTATAGTGGAGTTAGTGAAGCCATTAAGCACTGAAACACTGCTTCAGTTTCATATTGATCATCATTGAGGGTCAAGGAGAAGCCACACATCCACAGACACACTTAAGAGTAAGGCCTTACACATGATACACATGTAATCATTAAACAGACACCATTAAACAGACACCCATACATCTGTATGATCCATTTTCAAAAGTATATTTAAGATGTCACATACACTGTAGTATAAAAATGCAGTTTGCATGAAGTACAGTACAGGGCCGTACAGTACAGTATAGTACAGAAATAAGGGCCATATCATTGGATCCATGATATGACAGAATATTAGAAATACATGTACACTGAAAGCACCAAAATTGTGCCGACCTTCATATGAACACATCTCTTTGTCACAGTGACAGAGTAATGCATATTGAACTCCAATAATATACCACCTTTAATTTAGCTTCAACGAACATGTAAAGCAGAATTCAAGGAACTTCTCTCTAAACGTAGCTATTATATATACCGGTATATATATATATATTCTTTGGTCACGTGAAATAACTTCATAAAATGCATTGTCTACATATTTGTACATGTAAGTACTGAGCTGTGCATATTGCAATTCAAAATGAAGAAGTTTTCCCCTGTGCCCCCCACATATGTAAGCTGTTTGTCTTTGAAGATCCATTTATAAGCAATATTTCATTACATTACAGACAAGTATGCCTTTTCATACATACATGCTTCTAATTTGCATTTCTTGACATTACCAATGAAATTGCAAACTTGAACTAAATGTCTTTCCAGTATGCAATAATGTGAACATAAGAATTGTGCTGATTTGGTCACAAATGACAGAATGCAAGTGGCATTTCATGTCGATGAATAAAGCAAAATATGCCTTACAAAACTACTCCAGTAAAAATTCACACTTTGGCTTCCATCAATATCCATCGACTAGATTGGTCTTCTAGGACAAGTACACTTACCCAGAAAAAATGAAAAGACTTTTATCAAAATGGGCTTGCATCTGTCGAGTACAGCTTCATTGTCTTTCTTTCTTTTCTTTTTAGTTGAATGAAATCTTAAAAGGCATACATGTATTTTTTTTCATTGTGAATACATCTTTTTTAACAGTACATATCTTTTTGTTGACAGAAAAACCCTTCTTCAAAGTTTGATTGATCACATGTACTCTACAATCTACATATTACATGAAAATGCCTTATCCATATGTAGATGTGATTAAAAAAAAAAACACATCTCCTCAAAAATATGAAATAAATATAATCTTTAGCATGTAGGCACGTACTGATTAATGTAAAGCAGCCTTACATAATACACATTGCCAAAACCTATCCTTGTGTTTGGCATAAGCATCCCCCCCCCCACAAAAAAAAAAAAAGAAAGAAAGAAGACAATTACTGGTTCTCATCACAAGAGCACAACATAGCACAATTCATGCAGACAATACACAAGCTTACAGTACAGTACACGTTTGCCAGTCTCATCCCACAATAATCCCCCAAATGTCAATATTTCACACTGGCTTCCTTTTCTTGATGCTGCCTAAAATGTGAACCGAAATGGCTTCACTTCACTTCTCAATTCAACTGTATGAATAAGTTTTAAATAATTATAAATTTAACAAGGACAGATATAGACTGAGCATATTGTATGTCATAAATACACCTGTTTGACCTTTTCCTATATAAAGAGAGAAACTCCAATAAACCTGCAGAACGAATTAATATACTTTGTAACTTTACTATTCACATACTTAAATTTCATACTGAGTTGATTGCTGTTTCATATTCATAAAGAAAAATTTCTTCTGATTTATTTTACAAATTACTATAATAACTTCAAGTAGATTCCAAGTCTTTAATGATGGTGAAGTTCATTTGTGTACAAATAATAATCCTACAAAATCACCATGGACTCCCTCTAGTTCTGGAACTAAATGCAAAAACAGAAACCTCACAATAGAATTGATTTCTGATGCTCATTTCATCCCAGAAAATGATTTTGTTTCTTTATTTTGTTGCATAAATATAGTAATTTATAAGGGACTGAGGGGTTGAAAAATGGCCTTCCAGAAATAAGCAGTTTTTAAGAGAGGCTTAACTTAGGCCACTTTCGAGAATACGGGCCTTAGTGTTTAAATATCTGCCAATATCTGGCAAACAAATGTGATACAGTTCATAAAATTACAAGTATCATGATGCCTGGTCTTGCACCTTCCCTCGTCGTGTCCTTAGATTAGATTGTTCTTCTGTAGGTGGATCCATACTGGTGCCTGTACTCACTGACTTTGGTCTTCTATTTGATGCTGGCTCAGTGTCAGATGCTAATGAGAGAAAAATAGATCAAATCAGAGTTAGCAAATTAAACAAGAATCAAGATGAACAAAAAATGCTATGGATTATCATAGCCAAATCAACATTAAACCTGCCAAAAAATATGGAAACAGAATATGAACACAAGCAAAACAAAAAAAAATGTTTACAAGGATTTTGTGCAGACTTCACAGCATAAAGGTCTGTGCGGCCTCCATTAATGCTGTTTCCTTTTTACCTACACAAAACTTTTTACATCTAATATTGAAAACGTATGTGGTTTCAGAATTAAATTGTTGTTTATCAGAAAACACACACACACACAAACACACACACAAATGCACATACATACACATACACAAATTCATCATCAAGAACCTGTTATCCCCCCAGAGGTATCATTACTGCTTTCTAAATCTTGCATAAACTACTTCTAGAACTACCACTTGTCAATCTTTCTCGGACACAGTTTATTCATCTCATACACAGTTGTTCTGATTTCCTGTGATGATCTCTTCAATCTATATCACCTCTTTGTCACCTTTGTCATACATTCTCTTTCTCACTCTTTCTCTCTCTCCCCCTCCCTCTTTCTCTTTCTTCCCCTCTCTCAATCTCTCTCTCATCCCCTGTCTCAGATTTCCTAAAGCCTCATATCTTTCATTACAGAATACTCCGATTACGTTATGCATTTGTTCCAAATATTATCTCTGACATAACTTACTGAATGGAAATAAATCATCTGGGGCTTGAAGTCTTTGATCTATGTCCTTCTCAAGCATACTGATGTAATTTTTAGCTAGTTCAATCCCGGCATAGCCCCAGGCTGAGAACAGGACGACCTTCAGGAATACATTCTGGGAATAATAAATAAAGAGTGATGATTAATATGATTCAAATACAATAAAAATGATAATGGGTTCTTGTATAGCACACATATCTGTCAGACTTGACATTCCCGGCACTCCCGGCACTCCACAATCATTACCCGGGCACTACTTAAGTACAGAAGCTGTTACTAAATACCTGTCAGACTTGACACTCCCAGCGCTCCACAATTACTTACACAAGTACTTACATGTGTAAGAAGTACAAAAGCTGTTACTAAATATACAAATTACCATGGAAAATTAAAATCTTTGACAATCAATGACTGCTACAGTATGTGATACATGTATTGAGGCTATTCAATTTTTTTTGAAAAAGCACAACTGATATCAGAACTTGAAAAATTCAAGGGCTTGTATATTTCTTAAAGTGGAGTTTGGCCAGTGTTCAACTCTTCCTTTCTAGAGAAGTAAGTTGAACAGAGTCTGAAGTATGCCAATGCCATAAATGAAATACTAGAGAGAGAGAGGACAATTTCTATATCCATCCGGACTAAAAAACCTCATTAACATTACCCCCATTCAGTTTAATTCAATTCTAACTGAGAAGAGAGGAGAACATATATGGAAGCAACATTACCTTGGCTTCATGTATGTGTATCAGAGCTTGTGCAAATGTGAAATTTTGTGTATATAGCAAAATTTTAAGTCTAATTAGACTTCATATAACTTACCTTTACAATAGGAGTTGGAAGCAGAAAGTCATTAGCAGCTAGAGCAAGGGCTCCTACTAAACAACCAAAGAAGAAGCCTTTTATAATTCTGCCACGGTTACCTGAAAGCAACGATATTGAGAGCAAAACAAATTAGGAGTTGTAATTAAGACAAAATGCTGATTATCATTTTGTTCCATTTCTGTTTCAGGAAACTTCAAAGTGGCCACTTACATTTCAATATAGTTATGAGCACTGTTTCAACATCTCTCCATAAATATGATAACCAATTTGTAAAGAGAAACATGGTTTAAGATCATAGTGAAATATAGTTGAAGATCATATTGAAATATGGTTTAAGATCATAGTGAAATATAGTTGAAGATCATAGTGAAATATAGTTGAAGATCAAAGTGAAATATGGTTGAAGATCATAATGAAATATGGTTTAAGATCATAGTGAAATATCGGTGAAGATCATAGTGAAATATGGTTGAAGGTCATAGTGAAATATGGTTAAGGTCATAGTGAAATATAGTTGAAGATCATAGTGAAATATGGTTTAAGATCATAGTGAAATATGGTTTAAGATCATAGTGAAATATGGTTTAAGATCATAGTGAAATATAGTTGAAGATCATAGTGAAATATGGTTGAAGATCATAGTGAAATATAGTTGAAGATCATATTGAAATATGGTTTAAGATCATAGTGAAATATGGTTTAAGATCATAGTGAAATATCGGTGAAGATCATAGTGAAATATAGTTGAAGGTCATAGTGTAATATAGTTGAAGATCATAGTGAAATATAGTTGAAGATCATAGTGAAATATGGTTGAAGATCATAATGAAATATAGTTGAAGATCATATTGAAATATGGTTTAAGATCATAGTGAAATATGATTGAAGATCATAGTGAAATATGGTTGCAGATCATAGTGAAATATAGTTGAAGATCATAGTGAAATATAGTTGAAGATCATAGTGAAATATGGTTGAAGATCATAGTGAAATATGGTTGAAGATCATAGTGAAATATGGTTGAAGATCATAGTGAAATATAGTTGAAGATCATAGTGAAATATAGTTGAAGATCATAGTGAAATATGGTTGAAGATCATAGTGAAATATGGTTGAAGATCATAGTGAAATATGGTTGAAGATCATAGTGAAATATAGTTGAAGATCATAGTGAAATATAGTTGAAGATCATAGTGAAATATAGTTGAAGATCATAGTGAAATATATGGTTGAAGATCATAGTGAAATGTGGTTGAAATCATGTTCACTCTTCTTTCTTCAGCACCCTAATCATTTGACTCATTCACTTCCTTTCACTTTCTGTCTTGAAGACAATATCCTTTCCTACAGTATTATTCTTCAACATATGCACACCAAATACTCCTACAGTCCAATGACTGAATGATTATAGTACATATTGTTTGACCTCCCATCGTTTCATTCACAATTGCTTTTATGGTTTTCTGTTTGTATGACTCATGTATGAAATACAGCTGTGAGTCTCTAATTCTACACGTAGGTAAGATGGATTGCCAACCCATTACTCAGTCACTGCTATGCTGGAGGTTGTATAATTTCTTGCTTGAATTGAATAGAACTTAGAAGAACAGACACGAAGTATCATATAACTGAGGAAAACTCACTAATTCTGTTGATAAATCGAGCTCTGTTTGCCTGCTGTAAGGCTTTGATCATAGCTTCATCTTGCTCATACTGCAATCCATCCTACAATATAACAAAGGAAGAAAGAGTGTGAAAATAAATGCATATGTACACATGTATAAAACATAATAATAATAATAATAATAATAATAATAATAATAATAATAATAATAATAATAATAATAATAATAATCCCTGTTTCTTATTAGCAGCTTACCAGTTACAATGTAACCAACCAAAACGCTATCAATCTATTTTAAATATCCTTAAATCCCATTCAGAGTAGAACAGATTCATTCTGTAACAAATTTAGATATAAATTCTGACTTTAGATACACAGTGACATGCTCAGTGACTGATGTTTTAGTAATATCCATAGGATGTTGTGGAAATATGATTGTACATGTAAGCCAAAATATTCTACACTTCATGCATTTTTTGTTGTTGTAACACTAGCCTGCTGTATAGCCTCTTGATGAGAGAGAGAAGTATTCTTACCTCAAATGTTTCTACTGCTGCCATATAATGCTCTGCACCAGCCTCTGCAAGACCCTTGTAATAATAACCCTGGAAAGAGAGCAACAGGTTTTAAAACCTAGGATCTACCTTTTTTATACAGCATGTTGATTGCTCTACTATTTAGAGAGGATCATTTCAACCATTCTGTGTGTGAAATACATCAATCAGAAATGCTTAGTTTTACAGTTTAAATGTAATGCAAGTATACTGAATTACATTCAAATGATGACACAGTGCATGCATAAATTCATGTACTGAGTGCTTAACACATGTACTGTAACAGAGTCTTAACATCCTTTAACTCTCAATAGATAA
This sequence comes from Heliocidaris tuberculata, assembly GCA_025618425.1. Taxonomy (NCBI): domain Eukaryota; kingdom Metazoa; phylum Echinodermata; class Echinoidea; order Camarodonta; family Echinometridae; genus Heliocidaris; species Heliocidaris tuberculata. The sequence goes on from CM046839.1 coordinate 3,135,473, forward strand.
ATAATTGTTTCATTTTACAAATACTGTTGTGCCTAGCAAAATTCCTTATGACACTAGATTTTCTTCCCATTTTCTTTCTTCAACATGCTCTATATGGTTTGTAAAGGGCCCAAAGGGGTATTTTGTTTTTTATACATTTTTCTCAAAATCAAGTATTTGCTATATGCTGTCTCCTACTGCCTCTCATTTCTTGAATTAGAATTTCAAGGATTTTTTCTTTCTTTTGAAAACATAGATAAAATTCAAAATGGAGGAAGTGTAAAACACTGCAGCACTGATTAATTATATACACTCAACCAAAAAAGTAAGTTCCCCCTAGCATTTTTGGATATATCTCAAAAAGTATTTGACCGATTTTCATAATTCAAACAGGAATGGATAGGAAATTTTATTACTCATAACATGAATGGCATATCATTGCCACCAGATATCATTATTGGTGTGAAAAAATGCATTTTATGTCAAAATGCATGGGAAAAAAAGTTGCACTTAAAGTACACATTCAAAGAAAATCACAAATATGATAAATAATGTATCACTAGAAACTGGCAAGTTAACAGATAGCAATCGTATCAGTTTAAAGTCAACTACATATCAGGTAATTAAACAATAATACAAATAAAACTACCTCCCAGCATCTGCGATACAAGCGCTTCGCCAAAAAAATAACAATGTTTCAATGACGTCAATAAAGGGAACAATCCTGTCCAAGCAGACGACGTCCCATAAAGAATGAACATAAGTGCAGTGCAGTTATTTCTCAAATTATAAAGAATGTAGTGTATTCAAACGTGCCCATATTTCACGCCATTCTAAAATGGGAATGAAACAGATTCTGATTACTGAAATCTTTTGTTTGTAAATATATAGGATGAGGGTTAATGAACAATCAAAGAAACCACACTTTCAAATTGAAAAGCCCGCTGAATGATTGCAAGGACGGTATTCATCCCTCATTCAACGCCGAACGTCCAGCGGTGTATGCAGCTGTGAATGCAATGGCGTCTATTTTGTTTACAAGCAACTGATTCCTTTATTCTTGTAACGCTTCATTTTCCATCCAAATAAACCCATGCACGGGGTTTAGAGTGAGGCAATATATGTATTAAACATAATAGACTAATGCTAGTGAAGTGAAATAACTGAAGAGAAGATGACAAAACAGGCACTGAAAATATGTGAGATGTTATGGGACATCGTCTGCTTGTACAATTAACGTCCTGTCTTTGACGTCACACATTTCAGCGGCTTTCGGAGAGCTGTTCAGGTGCTATGTCGGGGCTGTATTTTAGCAATTTGTAATTGATAATAATCATTACTTCGAATGTTTGCAAGCGTCGAATTTTGACAAACTTGTCCGGTCTAAGCTTCACCTACGCAATAATGAAACTTAAGTCAGTTTTAAAAATCAATGAATATCTACTTTAAGGTTATATGAAGCATATTGTGTACATTTCCTATGCAAGTTAGCAAATGACCTTTTTAAATTGTTATGTAATTCTCAGGAATTTCTTCAGGTACAATATGCTTCCCTATTAAACAGATGTTATGCATACTTTTTAAACAATAGGCCTTTTCAATATGAAAATGTTGGTCGAAGCCATGTGCTTTTTAATTCCAATTTGGGTTGATCACATTAATGTGCTTATGGCCATTTTGCATCATGCCGCGTCTGCAAATTTTTGAAAGAGGGAGAGCTACAGCTTTCCTTGAAGCTGGGGTTCCGGTTAAGGAGGTGGCCAGGAGACTAGGGGTTTCGCCCAATGCCATAAGGAAACTTAGAGCAAAGTTTCAGGAAACTGGAGAGGTCAAAGATCTGCCAAGAAGTGGCCGACCAAGGGTGACATCTGTCAGGCAAGATATGTCCATAATCAATAAGGCTGAAACTTGCAGGAAACTGACAGGTACGTGAAATTTACTTGTATTCTATGAAATTTATTAAATTGCATGAAAAGGAGTGATTTGTAATGCTACTATATTTTTATGCTTCTACATTTTCAAGTATCCCTACATGCTTTTTCCCTTTTTTCTTTCCAGCAAAACAGATAAAAAAGCGACTACATCGCCGATGAGGACAGAGGCCAGATGATATCAGTCTTCAGACTGTGAGGAATCGTCTTCATGAGGTGGGCCTCCGAGCTAGACGACCCAAGAAGAAAGTGAAGCTCATGGATCGCCATCGCCAGGAGCGCATCGCCTTTGCAAGACGTCATCGGAGATGGGGGAGGCGTCGCTGGGCGAATGTTCTCTTCAGTGACGAGTGCAGATTTTATCTGAGGAAGATTGACGGCAGAATGCGGGTTTGGAGAAGGGCAGGGGAGGAGCTGAATCGTGACTGCATAGCTGACCTAGAGGGCCCTGAAGTTGGCAGTGTGATGATGTGGGGCGGCATCAGCAGTCATGGAAAGACAGAGTTAGTTCCAGTGGCAGGTCGATTGACGGCGCAGCGATACGTCGACGAGGTGTTGGAACCGCACGTCATTCCGTATGCAGCAGCTATGGGAGACGATTTCATCTTCATGGATGACAATGCTAGACCTCATCGCACTCAAGTTGTAGATCAGTTTGTTGAGGGAAATGGCATCAAACGTATGGAGTGGCCTGCAAGATCCCCTGATTGTAATCCAATAGAGAATCTTTGGGATATCATTAAGCGGAAAGCGAGCAAGAAGGTGAAAGATGACACTTCACTGCAAGAATTTCAGCGCATCTTGCAGAGAGCATGGGCCAACATTGAGCAGGGCCAACATTGAGCAGCGCCAAGTACAAACTTTAGTTAACAGTATGAGGAATAGATGCCGGCTGGTCATTGAAGTAGATGGTGGACATATCAATTATTAAATACTTCACTGTATGCTCATGAAAAGAAAGAGATAGAGAAATATGCAATAAACCATGCTTAAAAGTTCAGAATCATGAGTGATTGTTTGATTATTTGTGTAAAAGTCAATGCAAATCACTAAAGTGCAACCTTTTTTTTCCATGCATTTTGACATAAAATGCATTTTTTCAATGATGATATCTGGTGGCAATGATTTGCCATTCATGTTATGAGTATTAAAATTCCCTATCCATTCCCGTTTGAATTATGAAAATCGGTAAAATACTTTTTGAGATATATCCAAAAATGCTAGGGGGGAACTTACTTTTTTGGTTGAGTGTATATACAGCATGACCTCTTATTTTTGTAAATTGTAATACAAATATTATTATGAAGAACTGGCTTAGGTCCATTGTATGATTTGTATCATAAATGGTCTACTGTTGAGCTTGCAATAATTACCTTGTACCAGTCTGGCCTAAGACTAATGACCTTCTCTGCATCCCTGACAGCATGGTAATGTTGCTGGATGATCCTGAAGCATTCTGAACGTTGAGCATAAAGCAGAGCATTGTCTGGGTCTATCTTGATCTCTTTGGTGAGCTCAATGATGGATGCAACGCCTCCAGGACCAGGTTGGTTGGACCCTTCTGCCATTTCTAACTTTCGAAGAAGGAAATGGAGCTAGGGAATCTGAGCAAGAAAATTCAATTCAGTTTTTAAGATGAGAGGAACGATGAAAGAAAAGGAAGAAATGATGAAAGGAGAAAATGCATGAATGACAGACTATGTCAAACAAGCCAAACAATGCACTTTAATGATCAAATATTGAGCTTAATCTTCAATTTTCTCCCTCTGTAGGGTCAACTCATGAATATAACCGATATTGAAGAGATCATTCCTATAGTCAGCTCTAACAGGAAGCTAAATTGGGATCAACTTATTTATAAGCACAATTGAAATTACAGATATGGCCAATGTTGCTACCGAGACCATTTGCTAAATGGAACTGGCAACATATCACAATACTGGAATCTTCATCTCTTGACTCATTTCAAGCATAACAAAATTTTAAAAATTCTAACATCTGCACCCAATGAGGAGGCTGATCCCCTGCCTTAAAGCCAAGTACAATTGCACCTGCAACAATGATAGCCAGTTGTGTGATCCTGTTGTAGAACAAAGCAGAAGCATAAACAACATGCAAAGACTTATCCTGAAATTACAATACAGATATAATGCTATATTATTTAGAACAATTACACATCTGCCCCCATCTCCCCTTTTCTTCTTCTTCTTCTTCTTCTTCTTCTTCTTCTTCTTCTTCTTCTTCTTCTTCTTCTTCTTCTTCTTCTTCTTCTTCTTCTTCTTCTTCTTCTTCTTCTTCTTCTTCTTCTTCTTCTTCTTCTTCTTCTTCTTCTTCTTCTTCTTCTTCTTCTTCTTCTTCTTCTTCTTCTTCTTCTTCTTCTTCTTCTTCTTCTTCTTCTTCTTCTTCTTCTTCTTCTTCTTCTTCTTCTTCTTCTTCTTCTTCTTCTTCTTCTTCTCCTCCTCCTCCTCCTCCTCCTCCTCCTCCTCCTCCTCCTCCTCCTCCTCCTTCTTCTTCTTCTTCTTCTTCTTCTTCTTCTTCTTCTTCTCACCTAAGCTCTTCTTTATTTTATGCTACTCTTTTTTTCTTTCTTGCTTTATCTTCAACTATTCTCTTTTTTCTTTTTAAAATTCATTTTTCGTCTTTTTCTTTTTACCTCCTATGAAAAACCTGAAGGTCAAATAATGGAAAATAAAGCAGACTGAAAACAAAAGAATATCTTTATAATTATAAAAAGGATGATAATGGTGTGGAAAGAGAAAAGGGAAGGAAAAGACAATAAAGATAAAAAATTGAAAAGAAAGGTGAAAGAAGATAAAGAAGCACAAAAAGTGAAAAACAAAAAAAAGGTGAACTAATTCCCGTGAACTGAAACACCGCCATGATATCCACAACTTGCACTGTTTATTTGGATTTGGAATTGGACAATTTTTTTTTTTAATCCTGAAAATTTGAAGAAAAATTGAATAAAAAATACAGCAAGAAGAAAAATTAGCGAATTCGGAATAGATTTAACATTGGATGAATTTCTTCCAGGTAAAACATGGTAAATTATCTCCCATGGGAAATAAAATGACACTGTCACCAAGAGGGCCAAGACTCACTAGTACTACCCGCATCGCCGACGCGACTCGTTATTAGGCTTTCATGAGTGGCTGAACAGAAATTAACTCCAGCATGTCCAGGCGAGCCGATTACGGTACGGTACATGGATTTAAACTGTGTGGGACTACACAAAAGCTCAATGACTCCGCAAGACATACTGTTCGACTAATTTTCTTCTTAAAGACTGAATATATTTCGCATTAACGTAGAAAATTTTTCTTCGCGAAACCTCCAACAACTTTCAAGTTGTCATCTACTTAAAAAGTGCCATGTTAAACTCAACTTACCTAATCTAATGTAAAATCTGTGTTGGTCTGCTGCTGCCTCCCGGTAAGGATATGAATATTCATAAGAGATTTAGTTAACATGCATAAAGCTTAGACACGCAAGCGTAAACCTGGTCCGCCCGATAGGTCCGCCCTATGGGTCCGCCTCCCCCCCCCCCCCCCTTAAATAAAAGCTACAAAGTTACTGTCCAGGCGTCACTCATACATTTATATACAAGAAATTCTGCATCTTCTCACTAGTTAGACTCATCGGTCAAACAACTTATGCCAACTAAACTCATTATCGCTTGTCCAGATTTCCCTCATCGCTATATAGTAAAAAATAAAATAAATAAATAAATACAACGTATAGCATAAATACTAAGTACCAAATGAATAGGTAAATAAACAAATGGATAGATATTCCTAAACAAAAAAGTAGACTATATAATGTCCATGCATCTTGTCACTCCCATCACCCAACGATGAGCAAAATTTGGACCTTTTATTTCCATAAGTTCTGTAAATTCTATAAACATGACAGTATAGCTAGGCCTACGTAACGGCTTTGGGTCTAATTATTTTGTAAACCAGTAGGCCTATACTTACAACATATATAGGGTGAATCGGCATCGAGCCTTATTGTTATTATATAGGCCTATTATTTTATAATAGGATGGTGGCTGATTCTTTTTTTTTTCTTCTTCTTCTTCTTCTTCTTGTTCTTCATGTTCTTCTTCTTCTTTTTCTTCTTCTTTCTTTCTTTCTTTCTTTCTTTCTTTCTTTCTTTCTTTCTTTCTTTTCTTTTCAATTTCATTGAACAAAGTTTGTTATCTTTCTGCTGTGGTCGGACGATCAAAGTTAAACATGCGGTATTGTGTGGTTTTCGGTTATCGACCCTAGCTCGGTCTATGAATCTTTAACTAATGTATTTGGACTGATTCCTTGTAGATACCTGCAGACATAGTGACTTTTTTTTGCAGAGTATACAGACTAGAATACTTTATTTTAGGGTCTACGACCCATACTAATTTTTCACTGAAAAAAAATCGAAAATAAGAATTAAAAAAGTATTTCAAATCATTGTTTATAAGTATACATATATATATATATATATATATATATACATACCAAAAAGTGTGTTGCATTCTCAACCATGCGCGCGCGCGTATCACTTTTCCTCTGCGATTCCCTCCATAGAACCCTGTACATTAATCATGAAAAACGTAAATTTCAACTTTTAGAAATACTTATATATCTTTTTCACTTTTTAACAATTTAATTCAGTTAAAAAGGAATATGAATATTGAAGAAACAAAGAAGCTGCTGAGCATAAAAATGTAATCATCTCATATGTAGAATTCTGGCCAATTTTGTTTGAAAACGGCCTTTTTATGTTGTATCACAAAAACGTAGAACACCCAAATTACACGTGTTTCTATGGGGAAAGTAATCGACTCGCAGTGACAAGGTAATTTTGTTAATTGGTTAGCAGTGCTGTTAATGGTGGGAATTGACCAGTTAAAAGGTTTCTTAAAAGAGTAAGAGTTCTAGGTTTGACCTTTCTTATTTTGACTTCTACTGGTTTTGTAGAATTCTGGCCTTTTTATGAATTAGTTATGAAATATTTTGTGTTTTTAGACTGATTCTGTGCGCGCGCACCACTGTTCTCTACAGAGATCAGTGGCGCGCACGTGTCATTCTGATGACATTCAGGCTACGCGCAGATGCAACAAATTGCGCGAAACTTATTGACATGATATATATATATACCGTACATATATATATATATATATATATATATATATATATATATATATATATATATAATACCGTACATATATATATATATATATATATATACCGTACATATATATATATATATATATATATATATATATATATATGTATATATATATATATATATATATATATATATATATATATATATATAGGCCTAATACCGTACACTTCCAATAATAATGATTACTTTTAAAGATATTTTGATTTGGCAAGTAAACTGGCCTGGTGCTTTTTGTCAAATGATATTGGATACCATTTATCTCAACATAGCTAAAAGAGGAGACCGGAGTTGCAAGGAAAAAGGAAACATGACTATAGGTTTGCATCATGATTCTTGAGCGAGAAAATGGAACATTTTTTTACATGTTCAATTCACCTCAATTAAATTTCGGTTTGTCAATATAAAATATGCAATGCAGTATAGTCCAAGGAAAAACTGTAGTGTTTACATTTAAAAACAAAACAAAACAAAACAAAACAAAACAAAACAAAACAAAACAAAAAAATAAAAAAGGGGGAAGGCAGACAAATGGGGTAACCTCGCTAGTCATAAGGACCGCTACTCAACAGTGGCGGCACCAAGGGGGGGGGGGGGCATGGGGGGCATTTGCCCCCCCCCCCCAGTCAGAAGCTTTGCCCCCCCCCCCCCAGTTGCCCCCCCCCCAATAATTTTCGGAGTGAAAAAATAAAAGGGTGGAAAATGAAAAAGAAAAGAAAAGGAAAGAAAAAAGTGAAAAAGGAATGGAGAAAAGAAGGAAAAAGAAAGAAAACGGAAACTTGGAAAGCAGTGGCGGCATCAAGGTGGGGGGGAGGGGGGCATGGGGCAAATTTGTTCGCTCAGCTCGTGTAAATATCCTCATATTTGGGTAGTTTTATAGCCGAATAATTTCTGTACATTTCCACTATAATAGTGTCAAAATTTTTGCTCGCTCGCTTCGCTCACTCGCAATACAGGCCTATAACTCCCACCACATAATCAGGCCGCGAGATGATCAAATGTCCTCATATTGGGGTAGTTTTATAGCCAAATAATCATTTCTGTACATTTTCACCACAAAAAGTTTCAAAATTTTTGCCCGTTCGCAATGTATAACTACCACCTTATTATCGGGCAGCAAGATGCTCAAATGTCCTCATGCATATTGGGGTAGTTTTATAGCCGAATATGTAATTTCTGTACATTTTTACTACGAAAAATGTCAAAATTTTTGCTCGCTCGCTTCGCTCGCTCGCAGTATATAACTAACACCTCTTTATAATCGGGCAGTTCAGCTAGATGCTCAAAATGTCCTCATATCTGGGTAGGTTTATAGCCGAATATTCTGTACATTTTCACTACAAAAAGTGTCAAAAAAATTTTTGTCCGCCCTTGCACCCCCCCCAACATTTTCTTTTGCCCCCCATTTGCCCCCCGCCCCCACACTTTAAAAATCCTGGTGCTGCCACTGCTACTCAATGAACTTCACTGGCTTCCCGTTTCTAAGAGAATACAATACCGTATACTGGTTCAGACTTACAAATCACTGTCAACCACACTTCCTCAATATACATCTCCTCACTCTTTCAGCAACAGAGAACATCATATTCTCTTCGTTCTATACCTCTGCTCCTTCCTATGTCATTCCAAAATCCCGAAAACAAGCTGGCTTCAAGTCCTTTCAGTCACTTGCTCCACAACTTTGGAACAGACTCCCCGCATCTCTCCGTAATAGCACATCACTTGACATCTTCAAGAAACATCTAAAAACTTACCTATACAATTCTTAATTTACTTGAATAGACTTTAAGTGACAGCGCCTTGTATCCTCTGGAAAAGGCGCTATATAAATCCAATTATTATTATTATTATTATTATTATTATTCATATAAGGACCACTTATTCATAAGGACAGCTATCCCTATAACGCGTGACTAAATGAATAGCGGTTTTCTATGAACTTCGGTTCTTATATGAATAACGAGCGGACCCGGACAAATGGGGGTATAATCAGAAATAAAATATGAGGCAGCAAAACATTTGCAGATTATAGTAGGACGGGACAATAATTTTAATTCTATAGGGCCCTTTTAATTAAGGGTACAATTTTTCTAGGAGCTTAGAGTGATGCAAGCCATAAAATAATTAAAAATTCAATGATTAATACGGTCATGCCATAACATGCAAATGTAAAGTTTATCAACAGGCGATGGAAATTGAGCGACCATTAAACAAAATCGTTTTATATTTTGAAGGAAATTATGCAGATTTTACAACGACCATTTCATTTGACATTCTTCTTGTTGCAATTTGCTGACATTCATTCGCTATATACGACATAGATCGCAGAATTTTTCTTTTTCTTCTTCTTCTTCTTCTTCTTCTTCTTCTTCTTCTTCTTCTTCTCCTTCTTCTTCTTCTTCTTCTTCTTTCTTCTTCTTCTTCTTCTTCTTCTTCTTCTTCTTCTTCTTCTTCTTCTTCTTCTTCTTCTTCTTCTTCTTCTTCTTCTTCTTCTTCTTCTTCTTCTTCTTCTTCTTCTTCTTCTTCTTCTTCTTCTTCTTCTTCTTCTTCTTCTTCTTCTTCTTCAGCTTTTTTTTCTGTATTTCTAAAACTTCTCAACCTCTATTAGATACGGGCAAATTTTGAATGGTTTTCAAAACTGCATTTTAAACTAAAGGGAAAAGAAATTGATTGAACTTCAGATAATTATTGAAATGTTAGTCTGTAACTAGTATTTGTTCAGAGGGATCAATTTGCCCCATTATTGCCGGACGGTCAGGACTCATTAATGCATGATCTCAAGTAAACTGTTAAAACATGTATGTCAAAAAACACTTGGCATGGTACCAAACGGTCTACCATCAAGAATCAACGTAACGTTAGAACTTAGAAGGGGGATATATGCCCCCCCCCCCCCCCTCATTTCCCTCCATCTCTCTCTCTCTTTCTTTCTCTATCTCCAGCCCCAACCCCCATCCCCCATCCCCCAGGCCGGCCTCCTCGAGCTCCCGCGGCTCATCCACACCGGCACGAGTACCGGCGCCTGCATACCTCAAGTTAAGTTGCGATTTGCCTATGGATTTGCCCTATGGATTTGCCCATTGCCGGACGCGCGCGGTATGGAGAGCCTATGTCGAGCTGCGGAGATGGAAGCGAGGTAAAATTTACTCTTTTTCTTCTTTTAGTAAACTTCAAATTAATTTAATCTTAAATTCAGAGTGTACGTAAGACAATGTGAATGAATTTTATAGCCTATAATATCTATTAATATGAGAATTTATCTCCTTAATATTCGTTTGACTTTTGTAATAGTCCCGTGTATTCATAATTATGTGCGGTCGATCAGGATTTGACTCGATCGACGCACTCCAGGAGTCAAGCCACTCATCACTCACACTTGTGCGAGGTTAATATATTAACCTCGCACTCTGTACCTTCATACCGTGAGCAATTGCCTCTGACAGCAAGTGTGTGATATCTTGCACATATGTGTGCGGCAGAGGAGCAGGATCACCGACCAAAAACAGCCTGAAAATTTCACTTGATCAAGATGATAAAGATCCTATCAATTTATCAAAAAGGATCTGGCATGAAATTAACTCCAGGGAGCTCGAACGCGTAGCGTTCGAGCTCCAGGTACAAATAACCGACGTCTGCATCGCCATGAGTTTGGTTAAATTCATTTGTTAGTTTTTGAAGGTAAGATGAAAATTTGTACTTACATGTCAGGATAATTACTTTATATATGCAGTAGGCTTTCAGATTTCACTATTTGACGATCATTTCGATGAAAAAAAGATAAATTTCCTCTCCGAGCCGATCTTTCCCCGTGTTGTATCGTCGATGCAAATGACTCGTATTCACGGTGCGCATGCAATTCAGCGCATGCGCATTGCGAATGCGAGTCATTTGCATCGACGATACAACACGGGGAAAGATCGGCTCGGAGAGGAAATTTATCTTTTTTTCATCGAAATGATCGTCAAATCGTGAAATCTGAAAGCCTACTGCATATATAAAGTAATTATCCTGACATTTAAGTACAAATTTTCATCTTACCTTCAAAAACTAACAAATGAATTTAACCAAACTCATGGCGATGCAGACGTCGGTTATTTGTACCTGGAGCTCGAACGCTACGCGTTCGAGCTCCCTGGAGTTAGCATGAAATTAGATATTCTATGATCATTCTAAAATGTAGAAGGAAGTATTTTCTCAAAATTTTGCCAGTTATATTGGTGTTTTTACCTCTTCAACTCTGAGGTCGTGACAGGCCGAAATTGACACAGCTCCATTATAGATCTAGTGATGGTCCCGTGAGTGGCCACTCATAGACTTCACATGTGCAAGCTTTTCTGAAGATAAGCTTGTACTCCACAATAGCTTTTACAAGTGAATAGGCTTCAATAGCTTTTGTGTGTGTTAGCAGGCTTTGCCTTTGGTCCATTCTAGATCCACTCACACTTATGCGAGGTTATTGGAGATCCACTTATACATGTACAAGCTTATCTGAAGATAACCTTGTACTTTTGTAGTACTCCAGGGGCCTGTTTCTCGAAACCGTCATATGTCTAAGTTCTTGACTAAGTCAGCGCTAGTTCTCTAGTTGTCCGCTACGTGTTTCATGAAGCCGTCTTTACCAAGATGCCCGACAACTTCCTGACTAAGGACTTATGATGCCTCCAACCCTGTCATATCTTGTTTAGTCGACGTACAGCGCCATCACATGTTATTTATTGGGTAGATTATGGTCGGCAAAAAGGGACACTACATACTTCTGTGCAACTCTTTCTACGCATTCACTTTATCTGGAATTTATCCATGTTTATATTATGAAAATTATATATATTATATAATAGGCAAGGGCTTATGAGTGTTGGAGATCCACTCATAGGCCCTTGCCTATGTGGGATTGTGTCCAACATTCACTGTTGCAGCAGTCACAAACAGACAACAAAATTGCTCTAAGCAAGATTTAATTTTCTTAAATTTGCTAGATTACCTGATTCAGGGACTCTTCAACTCTTACTGTGCCTCAAATTTGGGGATTCAGAATTGAAAATGAAATTTTAAATAATTATTTTCCTCTCATGTATGAATTGTCTAGACTGGAAAGGGCCCGCTGATACACACAAAAGCTATTGAAGCCTATTCACCCGTAAAAGCTAGTCTGGAGTACAAGGTTATCTTCAGATAAGCTTGTACATGTATAAGTGTCGGAGATCATTCATACATGAGAGGAAAATAATTATTTAAAATGTCACTTTTAACTCTGAAACCTCACATTTGTAGCACTTTGTAACTTAGTAAATATTAAGTTAAGAGTTGAGGAATCCCTGAATCAGGTGGTAATCTAGCAAATTGAAGAAAATCTTGTCTAGAGCAATTTTGTTGTCTGTTTCTGACTACCGTACTGCAACAGCGAATGTTTGACACAGTCCCACATAGGCAAGGGCCTGTGACTTATGAGTGGAGTCAAGCCACACATTACCGTCCGAGAGTGTACACACGAACACACAAACACACCAGCAACGCTAATGGGTCAGTGCAAATGCATATTGACCACTAGCCCGCTTTATGTCTGTAATCAGGCTACTGATAATATCCACCCAAATTACATGTCGCATGGATACACCCGCAACTTCACACACCCTGGCCCCTCTGTCTACACACACATGAAAATATACCAACAATATCTTATTCAAAAGGAAGAAAAATAATCGCAACTTACATTCAAAGGCATCAATTTGTCCTCGCTTCACGCATAATCACCCAGAGACAGAAATGTATCACAGCTGGCGAACGAATGATGACACCCGCGCGCGCTGCATATATGTTGTGTATGTACGGATGATGCATGCACATTTTGCTTTTGCCAGTCTCTGCATTCAGCTCCTCATACTCGCTGTTAGTATACAAGCGAGAGGAAAGAAGCAGTATTGCTTAATATCAAAACAATAAAAATAAAAGTGAAAATTATACATGATATCACAAACGGAATAAGCGTTTTTAGTTCTTTTCATTCTGAAATTATGATACTTAAATGCATGGCATTAGTATTACCGAGAATGAATGTAAGACTAATTATTGACAACCGATCGCGAACGCAAACAACGTTTCATTGTGTATATGATCGGTAGTGAGTCCTCTACTATATGCCCCCTATTAATTTGTGTGCCTACAAGATGAATTCCTACTAATATGCAGTGCACGTACAAAACGCGAGTGTTTAAAATATTTCAAAAATAACACAAATTATGATGATTAATCTTTACTTCTACTAAATGAAAATGTCTGTCTTTCTTGTCCCATTTTTTCTGATCAGTCGAGAAGGTATCTTGCCATCAGACCCATTTGATGATCCTGATGGCTGCAGTGCATTTACACATCATCTACCAAGTAAGTCAATATTCCTAGTCGTTGGAATGAGTTGTAAAGCTCTGTTGACCTCTTTTCAGTTTTAATTTCTTTTACGAGCAAAGAAAAGAGAAAAGAGTCAATATTCTAGTCATCAGAATGGATTGTACAGCTCTTTTGACCTCTTTTCATTTTTAATTACTTTTATGAGCAAATAAAAGAGAAAAGGAGGGGAGAAAGAGAGGTGAATGGAAGAGAGAGAGAGAGAGGGGGAGGGGGAAAAAAAGGTGAGTTATGAAATTATTTTTTAGACCGTAATGTAGAAATTTTTATTAGAAAATAAATGTACCAGTAGTGTAACTTTTTTATTCTTGCAGTCAAATAAGTAAAGTATTCTACTCTCACTATATTGAAACCCATGATAGGTTAGAATTGCATATTTTAAAGATATTTTTCCTCTTCTCTTTCTCTGAACCAGGTAGGCAGAATATTCCCAGGAACTGGAAGAATATCACAGAAGAGTTTAATGAAGCTGCTTCATATCTAAAGCTTGGAGAACTTTTACATGATTCCATGTAAGTAGTAAGAAGAAGATAAAGTAGGAAGTATATACATTAACTACATATCTGTAATTACCAACTTTGGACAATGACTTTCCAGACCTCCTAGTTTTATGAAAAGAATGTCACTTCTGAAATTTTGACATTTTCAGGTGACATGTCTAGATATATGAAGCAAGAACTTAGTGCACTAATGCAGATATCAAACAAGGTCCATGAATACTTCTAAGAATTCCATACATGTGATATGGCAGTCATGATTGATTAAAAATATAGTAAAATGCCCCCTTTTCTTGACATACCTTTACCTTTTGTGTATGTTACATAAAATGATGTCCGAGATTTGAATCCATGACAATATCCCTTTGGAATATTACCACTCTCTGTTCCCATCTCCTTTAGTTTTGGTTTGTTTGAGGCCATGTCTGCCATTGAGATGATGGACCCTAAGATGGATGCTGGCATGATGTGTAACCAGTCTGGTCACAAGGTACTCAATTTGCAGCAGTCCATTGAAGCAGGGAGATTGAAGACATCAGACCTGACCAACCATGAGCTGATAGGCATCATGGATACAACATTCGCCTGTCTAGTGAGTAAATATACCATTAGGGATAAAAGCTGAAATTCTAGTTCATTTATCTAGCAAGTCGAATTTGGTACAAATATGTGAAATTTAGTTTAGCAATGATGTAGCTATTAAAGGTCCACCTTCATTTATATGTAAGATATGGATTATAGAACTCCCAACTGTACAAGTTCTAATTTAACAAGGCCTAAATTGCTTTGCAACTATATCCAATATTTTGTTTTGATCCATTGTTAATGAGCCGTTATCAAATGCCTGGTTATATTTTTTAATTGATATGGATGCTACTTCTCCATTCATTAGCAGGTTAACATTTTACAGTCATCACATTATGATTATTCATATAAATTCTTTGAAATATTAACTGATTTCATTATCATTATTATGATTATTTCATCCTTGTTATCCTTTTTGTCTGTTTGATAGGCAACATGGTTAGAGGGTCATTCCTTAGCTCAGACAGTCTTTACCAACCTGTACGCTCACAATCCAGACCTCATCGATGACCGTTGCCTTAGAGCATTCTCACTGGTCATCCTTAAGATGGTCGACACCATTAAGGATAAAGTCATGAGGGCAGGAGTCTTTGAAGAGGTCAGTTGAAACTATTCTTAATTGCAAAGTTTGTAAATGCACACATTTCTGTTCCCTTCTTGATCAATCCCCTGCAAAACAAAGGTGTATTCTAGCCATTAGAAGGGACAATTGCTTATGTCATATGACTGTAAAAGTTTACTAACATTTTCTGTAACAATCAAAGAGTACTTTTTGAAACTTTTTATGATACAGGCCCGATTCCTGTTTTCAGATTGTATATGATACTGCATTGCTTGTCTAGCAATTGGGTATTTCCATAAACATGGGTCCCAATTTGTGACATTCTTGGTGTCCCGCTTACATTTAAAGGAACACACAGGTTTTTGTGGTTCTCAGTGTAAGATGCTAATCGTGGAGTAAGACTGCAAAGTGATTCTGAGCTTAACATATTTTCATCTTCACTGTTAGAATAGTACTCAATCTTACTCCACTATTTGTCTCTACCCAGAGCCACAAAAAACTAGTGTATTATGTAAGCAGGACACCCAAAATGTCACAAATTGGGACCCTTATTTATGGAAATACCCAAATATCATTTGAATTGAAATAGTACAGTCTGGAGTTGTCAGACTTTGATAATGAGTAATTATTCCCAGACTTGAAATGCTATATTGATTTCTAATCTGTATCACGTAGGAGGATTTCCAGTCTATGACATACGGTTTCAAGCTGGCACATAACGTTACTGAGTTAAGGGTTGTTGGTATGCTGAAAGAAATAGAAGAGGATTACAACAGGAGAGTCAGGGTAAGATTTATATTCACTCTTTTAACAGTTTAGCAAATACACTTCCATCATGGATTTTAAGATGGAAACATATTTCGAAATATTCAGTACCCGCCGAATTCAGTTTGTTCTATCACTTGTTCTCAATCAGAATCAATAACAACATGAACAGGCACCTACAGAGAACAGTTCAAGACTATGTACAGATGTAATAATGTGAACAGAATGGAAATACCTATTTCTAAGCAATTTACAGTGCAACAAAAATATCTGGCAAGGTGTGTAATATGACATTTAGATACCTGCTGAGGATATTATATTCCCCTAAGGGATTTGATTTCATGCAGGGGGAGCACTAAAAGTAACATTGCCAAGAGACAGATATAACTCTTGAGGGTCATTCATTAAAGATACGTAATTTCAAACTCCTGTTATACCAAATGCTTAATTATATGCTTTATGAAGTGAATTTGCAATGCTTGTCCAGGCTGTTGGGAAAATAAAGACACATCTTTTTTGTTTGCTATCTGTACAGAGTACAAGAGCAAGACAGGGTGAAGACAGAGATACAGCAACTGAACTTGAGGTGAGATTCTTTTGTCTCATTTTATCAATTTATGTACTTTTATCAAGTGATTTTATTTTGATTTTTCCTGTTTCTGCTGCACCCAAACCAAATTCAGGATTGTGTAATTTTTGCATGATTTCATCTATGATGCAGTCAGCATTTTTATTTTTGATGGTTATTTATTTCTTTAAATTTTGACTATATCATGCTTTCAGATAATTACTTTCTGAGTTTTTTGTTTTTTTTAAAGGCATATTGTACTTTCATTATTGAATTTCATGGATGTATTTTTGGACGGTGTCATGTTTTTCATTTTAAGGTTGCCTCGTTTGTTACAGCATCATTAAATTGTTTTTGTTGATGCTAATCATTTTATCCTGACAGCATGAACAGTGTGTAGCAGTGGTATCGAGGATCAAGTTCTGTAGGATGTTCTATTCAGCACTGCTTGCATTCACCAAGAAAGAGGTAAGTTAAGCATAACCAAGCTGCCACTCTGTGGGGTGTAAATGCCATGTGGCATGAATGCCTATAGGGGACAGGGACTGTAAATTCTGTGTTTCAGCTGGAATTCATTTACTGAGCGGAATGGTTATGGGATCTGTGTGTGTGTGTGGGGGGGGGGGGGGGGGATCAATGTTGGTATCCCTAATGATGTGTGTTACTCTATGGATGAATATCTATTGAAAATTGGAGTTCTTTGATGCTGCTGCTGCTATAGCAGAGCTGCCAACTTTCACCAGAACACCATTGTTCTCTTATCTGGAAATCAGAATGTTGTTATGACAATAAGAGTTTCTCAAATTATACATACAGAAATTTATCATTATAAAATATTATTTTGCATGAAACATTTAGTGTTCTTCTCAAATTTCAGTATCCACAACTAGAAATCACTGCAACTGAGCAGCTCTGCTATCTAGGTATTGATATGTTGCTTTCTTCTTATTAGATCAAGCAGTCTGTTGAAGAAGCCAAGAAGTTACTACTCCTTGCTTTAGACCTGCTCCCTGCTATACAGAAAACAGTAGAGTTGGGTGATCCACAAGTCATATCAGAAGATGAAACGTCTCCAGCCATGCCAGGTACTACATGTTCATACTTGAGTTACCTATCTTCTCTTGCATTTCCTACATGTATGTTAGATAGGAGTAGACAAGGCATAAATGACATACCTTTACAGTGAAAAAAGTTTCTCCATGTATTTTTCCTAACTAGATCATCAGTTTGTAAGGAAATTGTATGTTTGAAGAGAATTTACACGATTTATGTTAATTCATTTTGCAGTATCACAACAATAGCCCAATTTGACCAAGAGAGGGAACAATGTTCTCATTGATATTTAGCAAGAACTTTGATAAACCTACCAACTTTGTAACACTTTATCTATTTTTCACATTATCTTCAGATTACCCAAATGTGATGGGTTTTGAGCCATTAGTAAATCAGCGTTTGCTACCCCCTACGTTTCCAAGATATGCCAAGATCATCAGTAGGAGAGATGCTATCTCATATCTGGAGGGTCTGGTGACTAGACTAAGAACTGTGTGTGAGGTTACCAGCTTGACAACCTTTCACTCTATTGTAGTAAGTGGGAATGAAGTTCTTATTTTAAAGAAACCCTTTGAAAGTTGTTACAAAGCAATTTAAAAAAAAATATTAACGTATCCACACTCCATTCTAAAGTTTTCTGTGCACCTGAACAAAATCATGCCTAAATTAACCAACATGAGTCTGATTTCTGATTATGCCAGGCAGTAAAGTTAACAATATTTCTGAAAATTCAAGCAATGTGTTTTGTCGAGGCATGTACTGCTCACTTCTCATTTCCTATAGCAATGAGACATTCATTACCTGTTATTTGCCGTAACTTTCGTAAAGCATACCTACATTTATCTCTCTGCACAGGATTTCTTTGCCGAGTTCAGTAAGCAGTGTCCTTGTGTGCTCTCAAGATCTGTCCTCCAGCAGATATTCCTGCCATATAACAACAAGAAAGTGTTTGGTATAGAACTGGTCCAGGAGTGTCTAAGGGACACCATGCGAGGGTTTGTTTGCCCCCCTGTCCTAGCTCCAAGGTCACCCATCTTCAACAATGCACAAGCCAAAGAGATGTCTGACTCTATGTTGATGCACTCAGTCAGGGTAAGGATAGATTGGTATCCTTCATGAGAGACTACATTACATTCAAAATTATTTTGGAACATCTTCCCCACCAAATCGATGTTACTTCACTCAGTCATGATAAATATAAATTGTTATCAATCGTACGAGACTTTATTATTGTATTAAAAATCATTTTTGAACCCACCAACTCGATAGTTCTTCTTGTGTCCTTCAGACAGGATATAAAGCTGTGTTTTCCCTAGAATTGATTTTTGAGTACTGTACTGCTGTTTTTGCACCCCATGATACAAACAATCACTGAATTTGTTCATCTTCATCATTTATTGTTTTGTGCTTTTGCCAGTTATTTTTCAAACGATAAGACTGATTTTATTTCTCCTGTATGTTTGCTCAGCCGATGTGCTCCTTGATGCAGATCCATGGTCACAACCGAGCCAGACAGAGGGATAAGTTTGGTCAGCTCCTGGAGGAGCTGGCTGGTCTCCAGGATCAAGCTGAGAAGGTCGACGCTAACCTCCACACCCTCATGTCCAAAGCGGAGGTAAAGAAGACTTATGAAGCATCGTTTAGCTGCTGGGTCATGTATCACACACTGCGCACCATGATACAGTATGTCCAGTCAGGCTTTGAGCTGGAGCTTTACGGCATTCATGAATATCACTATATATTTTGGTAAGTTTGAAGAGGTGGATAGTAGCTCTGTGCATTTAGAAGTGGGATAAGAATAAACATGAAACATTGAAATATCACTCCTCAAAACAGACAAGAGAGGATTTTTTAAAAGAAGACTGCAACTGTTAACAATATTGCGAATCAGTTCAAGTTCTAGTATGAAGTTTGTAGATTTAGTGATTCCTACTTATTCATTAACATTAATTGACCTGTATTAAGTTTTTAAAAGTTTTCCTTATAATCAGTTGGACCAGTAAAATGATTTGAAATCTAAAAGTTGATGATGTGCCAAATTATCAGAGATAAAGTTTTGTTGATGTCATTTTTATTTCTTCTGGCTTTGTGCAGTTTGGAGTGTTCAATACACATTTGATTGGTCTTTCAATAATTAGGTACCTATCAGACTTCCTCTATGCATGGTTCATCTCTACACTGAGTCAAGCAGACAGCATGCTAGGTGATCATGAGTCACAGTACGCTGAACCACAGGGCAAAGGTCGAAGCAACAAGAAGAAGGCCAAGAGAAAGAGGACGCGACCTCTAGAACGAGAACTTGCCCTTAGCAAGGCACAACAGGCCCTCTGTTCAGGCTACTACAAGGTAAGAATCCAATCACTCCAAAAGCTGTATAGGTTGTAACTAATTCAGAAAGTCTATGCCAAAAACATTTTGCACGCTTGCACCAAAGAGTGAATGAATGTATTAATGAATGAATGGATGGATGGATAAATGAATGAATGAATGAATGCCATCTGCTAACCTTCAAAATAGAAATCTGTGTTGTTTCTCTGATTTTTTTTCAAGGAAAGTAATTTAAATAATCAAAGTAAGGGGAATTGTTTCAGTTATTCAATAGTATAAAACCTATTTGTTACATTTAAGGGCAACTATATGTAAGAGGGACGTAAAATTAGTCATCAACAATTTTTTTATGTAATCTGTTGTATTTGTGATCTTAGAATTTTGCATTTCAAGAAATATAACTTGATATATGCACTTAATGTCGTTATCATCTCCTGACCTGTTTCTTGCTCTGAATCAGTCTGAGTCACCTCTTCTTTGTTTTCTTCTCACCGACTATCTGTTTTACATGTTTGTATGTTTGTCTATCTGCAGGCAGTGATGGGTTTCAGACTTGACAGTAAGATCAAGCAGCCCAACTCTGAGTTTGACAACGAAAAGGTCCGCTTTGAGCATCGCTTCAATGCCTTTGCAACCATCCTGACCCCACCCTTGGTGCAATATGATCAGTTCTGTGAGATCACCACCCCTAAGATGGGCGACGCCCCACCCAGCCCTGTCGCCCTATATGGGACGTCATCTGAACTCTTCTCTCATGCTGCTGAACTTCTGGACAAAGTCCCAAATCCAAACCCAGAGGTGAGGAATTCATCTCATTTCATCATGCTGTCTTGATAAACATTCAGAATTTTAAGCAAACATTTTAATTTTGTGTATTCTGTCTTATGAGCATTTTAAATTCTTTATTAGAAAATATTGTGCTAAAATATGTATTAAGCCATTGTTATCTTTTTGTATATTTGAATATATCTGATTTGTATGTTTGTATGATTATACATCTGATTATTTCGTACCTAGATTTTCTATGTATTGAAGATCTTTAAAAAAAATTGCCTTTATGAAGATGATTGCATGTTGGTTGTCTACTACATGTCATTAAGATCTATATTTCTTGTCGTCTCAATTCTTACTGCAGTTATCATGATGAACCTGATCGGTTGAGAGTAGGCATTTTGTCCGTCTGTGAAATTGAATATTTTATGGATTAGAATTGTAGTAGTTCACCAAGGCAACCAAATTTTATCAAATTTCAAACTCTATCAGTTATTTCCTTTGCAATGAAACATAAAATGACTTTCTTTAATTAAATACTTGTATTCTACAGGCCTTCAAACTTTCAAAATTTGTCAAATGTCCGTCCCTGACTAACTGATCAGGCTCTGAGACGAACTGAATGGTGTGTAAGATAATGTATGTTTTTGTCAGTGATTTGAATTTATGGGTACATCTATAAATATTGAAGCTTGTTATTGCTGTACATAAAATTTGAAAGTTGTTTTTTATATCTCCTTCATGTTTGTTAGATCCAGAGCTTAATCAGGGTAGCCAAGACCAACAATGTTGTGCTGAGGTTACTGGTCGGAGGACATAAGAGAGACTCACAAGCGCCACCACAGTTTGATTTTACCACTCATCGGACTTTCCCCATTATTAAGCTTGTTTGAAAGTGAGTGCAAGAGGGACTCTAAGTGCTACACTCATCATACTTTCCCCATCATTAACTTTCCTTTGCAAGTGAGTGCAAGAGGGACTCTAGGTGCTACACTCATCATACTTTCCCCATCATTAACCTTCCTTTTCAAGTGAGTGCAAGAGGGACTCTAGGTGCTACACTCATCATACTTTCCCCATCATTAACTTTCCTTTGCAAGTGAGTGCAAGGGGGACTCTAAGTGCTACACTCATCATACTTTCTCCATCATTAACTTTCCTTTGCAAGTGAGTGCAATAGGGACTCTGAGTGCTACACTAAACAGACTTTTCCATCGTTGACCTGGTTTAAAAGCGAGTGCAAGAAGGACACACAAGTGCCACTGAAGATCAATATTACCACTCTTTGAGCTCTCCCTGTCACAAAGCTTGTTTGAAAGAAGTAGAAGGGGGACTAAAAGGGTGTTACCACAGATCAATATTATCACTCTATGAAATTTGTAAAGCAGCAAACATGTTTGCAAGGCCCCTTGGATTGGAGCTGCGAAAGCTGATCTGCCATGCATGTGTGCATGGTTCAAATAGTCAGCTTATCAAAGATTTTATTGGTGCTTTTGAAAAAGAGTAATTTTGCTGGATATTGCTAGAAGCAAGCCTTTGTTTTAGAAGGTTCATGTGGAGATCATTGGCCACTCTAACATTTTTACCTGTCATACCCAGTGAAGATAACAAGCATTCTTCCACATAAATATCTTTTTGAACCCATCACAAAAGGCACCCAACAGAGCTCTAAAATTCACCATTCAACATTTGCTGTTTAAGTCTCATCACTATTATCAAATTAAAGTAAATGATAGTGCTGTACCAACCAAAAATGTCTGAGAGATCTACCCTAGGGAAAATGCTACAATCTTCACTGTATGAGCCCAATTAATAGAGATTTTTAGCCTTACAGACATTTGACCCTCAAAGACCTTTTCTCCAGATCAGAGTCAAATAAGACAGTATTTCTGTACAATATACATGTATTGTGTACAATCAGTGGAACCTCCTTGTAAAGAATGCTGCTGAAAAAACCCTGTCTTTTTAACAAGGTGACATTGTGAGTCCCAGTTCTTTGTCTTTTGTTCTTTTTGAGCCCTGATACAAGAAGGCAATATTTTGTTGGTTCCAATGAGTCCCGAAGTCTCTAAATAATAAGGTTCCACTGTATTCACTGAAAACTTGAAGGTCTTGCAAGGTAAACCATGTTGGCAAAAGTTGGAAAAAGAATTCCCCCCTCCTCAAAAAAAAAAAACCCCACTAAACAAAGCAAACTTGAAAGATGTTCATTCAATATTTTTCTCCATTTTTAAAGTAAGTCTCCTCAGCCTCAGGTACATTTCACCTCTTATTTTAGTCAGGGTTTG
Source organism: Heliocidaris tuberculata (assembly GCA_025618425.1). NCBI lineage: Eukaryota > Metazoa > Echinodermata > Echinoidea > Camarodonta > Echinometridae > Heliocidaris > Heliocidaris tuberculata. The sequence goes on from CM046839.1 coordinate 3,158,368, forward strand.
AATTTCACAGGTGTCTGGGACATACAGGCTGGAATTCACAAAGGTGGTTTCAATTCAGTTTATGCAGATTTCGTGATATAAATACGCTTGATTTTGCACGTACACTTAAAAAGATCCAGTAATGAATGCGCGCCGGTCGCGCGTGGTTGGCAAAAGTGCTAAATTTACGCTAGTTGCCATGGTTCAGACTATGGTTTATGTAAATTCAGACCATGGTTTATCTAAATTAATTTAAATAAACCATGATCTGAACCATGGCAACTAGCGTAAATTTAGCTCTTTTGCCAACCACGCACGACCGGTGCGCGTTCATTATTGGATCTTTTTAAGTGTATGCGCTTAATCAAGCATATTTATACCACGAAATCTGCATAAACCATGGTCCGAGTTGAAACCACCTTCGTGAATTCCGGCTATAGGCACCCAGTCTATATTTTGACCCCCAAATTGCAAAATCTTAGCAAGGAAGTCATGGATAGCAAAAAATCTCGATCTGGACCCCTATGAAAATAAAAGTTTGTGTGGACCCCAAGATTCTAGCCAAGTGTGTATTAAAGGGAAAGTCCACCCCAATTACAAGTTGATTTTAAAAGAAGCAGAAAAATTAGAGAAACATATCAGCGAAGGTTTGAGCAAAATTCGATAAGAAATAAGTTATGAATTTTTGAAGTTGTAATCAATCAAACACAAATTGGCAACTCGGTGATGTATCTTGCGAGCTCCTCTCCCATTTGCCCGCTACCCCAAAATCATTAATTTCCATTTTCTCTAAAGAAAATATTCAATCATACATGCACCTTAGATATAATCATTGCTCATATATTTTTACACAGAACCTGTATGAAACAAATCTATTCCTTCATCAAAAACTAAGAAAATGAAATATTATGAGATTTTCTGTACTGTGCAAATGGGAGAGGAGCTCACAACATACATCACGAAGTTGCTAATTTGTGTTTGATCGATTACAACTTCAAAAATTCATCTTTTGAATTTTTTATCAGATTTTGCTCAAACTTTTACTAATCTGATTCTCTAATTTTTCTTCATTTATGCAAGTCACCTTAATACCAGGTTGACTTCCCCTTTAATGAATGACCTTTCTAAATGATAACTACCTTTAAGATAATTATCTTCAGTTTGGTGGCTTTGGTCTAAATATTCTTGTAATTGTGTATGTAATGTATGTAAAGGTAAGAAATATTGTATAAATGCCAATAAAGCATCTAATGCTTGTAATATATTTGAAGTGTTCAAGTGTAATCTTTAAACATTGATTCTAATTAGAGACCTTAGTATAGGTTAACAATTGTACTCAGATATCTCGAGAGAAATTATCAATGTTGAATGACAGCGTGGGAGGGGGAGAGAGAGAGAGTGCAGTAAGATGTATATATAAAAGAGGAAAGACATCTGAAATACAGATGACATGAGAGAGGTAGAACAGACAATTCAGAGTAATGAAGAAAAACAAAAGATGTATAGAAAAACTCATGGAAATATTAAGCATCTACAGAAAGTGGAGAAGATTTTGGAGACAGCTAAAGTGATGGCAAGGGTAGAAAAAAAAGCATGAAAGAAGAGGACACAGAAAAACCGAGGAATGAAAACTGACAATATAAATGGATATGTAGAGAGAAGTGTCCCTATAAACCTGAAATATTAAAATTTCAAACAGAAACAAAAAGAGACAATAGTTGAACTTGAAATATATTATCTGCTCACAGACAGAAAGGCATTAAGTGATATCATTTGATATAGATCGGACACCCTTCTGGATCTCAACAGACAATGTTTCAAATGGTAGAATTTCCATAATTTAAAAGTAAGCTATATTCACATACAAAATATATGACACAAACAAACAGGAAGTTTCATCTTTGAAGTTTTTAATATTAAATATGTGACATCTTTGTGTATTCTTAGAGTCCTTTTAACTTTCCATTTACATAATGTACATTGAGTGCAGGGTAGTTGGTAATGACAGAAAACATACAGGATCAACGAACAACTTGAGGTAAATAGTACAAACACATCCATTCTTAAACAATGTGTTACTTGGCTATATAAAGACATCAATAATTTAAAGAGAGTTGAGTAGCAAAAAGTTGTTATGCTATCATGCATAGCAAGCTTAACATTGGTCGTTGAATTACACATTTACAAGTGAAGTGTTGGGGGTTCTGACAAAAAATGATAACGATACAAGCAATACAAGAGAATTGATTCATTCTACAATGAAAGTACTAAATATCAACTGACTGTATGCATCAATTTTATGAAAAGCAGAATCCAATAAATTCTTTTCAAATCTCTATTGCAAATACAAATACTTGAATTCAAATGTGAACATGGTGTCTTAACAGTTTAGTGAGTATGGAACACTTGTACAAGTATACAATTACATTTTTAAGACTTCAACTCGTCCAGATCAACCATCCCCAAGCCAGCTACCACTCACGTGGACAATAACCAAGCAGCAATATCCCACCTACTACCTACGACAAATCATTCACTTTAGCTGACAGAATTGTGACTGAGTAGTTAATTGTTTCAGAGGTACATCATATCTGTTGAGAGCCAGAAGGGTGTTGCCCATTGGTTTGCGCAACACCCTTGGCTCTGACGTAATGATGCACCTAGTTGTCCAAGCGGTAAATGATCCTTAGTGGGTTATTGCCCAGGAGGTGACGATCTCGGGACATAGCTGTCTGCACTTTAATAATAACTCCTGCTAGTTTTATCTAACATGATATACAAAAAGAAGAACCAATAATCTGAAAACAAAGAAAGCAACAATGTCTTCAACTGCAGTAATCAATAGTGAATAAAAATAGAACCAAACAATGCACCTCATACTTTCCATCATATCCTTTGCACAGATAATTTTTCTTCTCATATAAATAAGATTGATATTTACATTCCTAATACATTTTGAAACAAGCTCAAACATAGTATAGGAATGATGTGTCAATTGCTCTCCACTTTATTCAAAAAATATTCACTCAAAGGTATTTTTTTTCAAAAAATACTAATTTTCATAAAATCCCTCTTCAAACTTTAGAAAAGAGGATTTATAATGTATATACAGTAAGCAGTATTTGCATCTTCGCACAAAAAATGAAACTGAGCAATGTATGCAGATTGAATAAAACAGGCTGGAGTATGAGTTCACACAGTTTGAAGTAAATGTTCAAGCTATAACATCAAGGATGACTAAATTTGTTTTCATTGTCCAAGAGGTGAGAAAACAACCTGTAAGAAATAAGGTTGTGCTCTGAAATCTTGCTTCTGAAATGACAAAATTAAATTCTTACAGGAAAGTTCATTTATAAATTTTGTTTCTGTCTTGGTGAAGAATTAATGCTACAATTTCTGCACAATTATGATTTTAATCAATGCATTTTAAAGAGAGATTTGGAGAATACTTCAATTTCATTATCTCCGCATTCTAGTGAACAATCCATATACTGCACATACTGACAAGTGGAGAAACAAGATGGCAAGATATGATCGGATGGTGCATGATAATAACAGTTGGGTCATTTTACTCTCAAACTCATTTTGTAAAGTCTTTGTCACAAGCAATTCCAAAGAGAGTTGGCACCTGGTATATTATTTCCTACTTCAAAACTACAATTAGAATCACTCTTGAACAATCATTTTGATTTAAAAAAAAAGGAATTATAACCATTTCCTATTACAAACAGAATTGGACTGATTTAGTATATAGCCATACATTGATATTAACACAGTTGAAGCAGTATTAAAGGAGAATCAAACCCTGGGGGAAAATCATTTTTAATGAAAAGAGAGGATAGAGAGAAGCAATTTAAAAAAAGTTCCATCAAAATCGGTTAAGAAATGAGAAAGTTATGAAAGTTTGAAAAGTCTCAATTTACTTTCTATGGTGATCCTCAAATTGGCATTGTTGCTTCAAAGTGACAGGTTTAGTAGGACAACTCTCCATATGTTTTGTACACAAAATTTCATATTTTCCCCGTTATCTCTCAAGGTGCAGCTTGTCTCCTTCTTAGCTCAAGATATATCATGGAGAAATGTATTTGACACAACATATGTTGAGTTCACAAAAAGACAAGCATCATCTTTAGAGATAATGGAGAAAATATGAAATTTTGTGTACAAAACATATGGAGAGTTGTCCTACTCTACCTGTCACTTTGAAGCAACATTGCCAATTTGAGGATCGCCATAGAAAGTAAATTGAGACTTTTCAAACTTTCATAACTTTCTAATTTCTTAACCGATTTTGATGGAACTTTTTAAAAATTGCTTCTCTCTATCCTCTCTTTTCATTAAAATGGATTTTCCCCCAGGGTTTCATTCTCCTTTAAACTCATGTCAATTTTTTATTTTCTGAAAATTAATATCATGGTCAACTTTGCAAAATCAAGCATTAACACACAGTTAATTTGAAATATGCTCTAGAAAGTACAAGAAAATATTGAAAATAATTTTTGATGAAAATATTTTTAAATTCATAATACATCTCTTAACATCATTACAACAAAAGAAGAATTTATCTCAAGGGTTTACTGCAATTTTCTTAATGCAATATAGAAGACTGTTGTGCTTCAAAATGTTGGATATTTCAAAATTTTACTTCCCCCCAAAATAATACAGTTACCTTTCAAGAAAAGAAGGATAAAATATGCTACATGACAGGTGATAAACCTTCACAAATATTACTCTTATTTTTAACAAACAGTTCATTCAATTGAACCAGTAATCAAAATAAGACTTTAATTAACACCATCAAATGCTGTCTGAATAAATTCAATTCATTACAAAAACAGTTGAAGTATATTTTTCAAGCAAGCAATTGGTCCTTCCTGATCACAGTGATCAAATCAAGGAATATCAAAAAACTCTTTTTAAAAAGTTGAATACATTGATGCAGGTTGCCTGAAATAAGAATAACCATCTGAGTTTGAATGCAACAAAACTTCAAAGAAATTTTGATAGCAAATATACAATATGGAAACATGATCCATTCTGTTATATTCCAAGGTGATTTTAGTTCTGTTCTTCTTTTACAGAAAAGCTGAATACAAATGCAATTGTATTCATATGTCTGTTACTTGTCTCTCTTTGATTTCATAAATCTTAGACTTATCTCTAGGCATGTATGTTTGTCACCTTCACTTTTTCACTAGTAAAATGTATCTTTGAACTTTGAGGTCAAACTTATAAATCAGAAAAAGTTGTATAATGAAATAATAAATTAAATATATTAGAAAATAGTGAATCCTTCTTGATATAGTGCATACATGTACATCACCAGACTGAATCAAAGGGTTCATAGTTTGAGTCCCAGCTATGGTACTGACATCCTTTGGCAATACATGAATCTACAATTGCCACTCACCATTAGATATAGTGGGTATTTGGTAGAAAGTTATTCCTTGAATGCTTTGAGAGCCTTAGGGCAGCTGGGCTAAAGCCAGTGTGATAGTTTTTTTTTTTTAGCATCCCCTGGGATGGATTTGTACAAGATATATATGTACATGTAGCTATCATAATCTATATGATATATATTTGACCCAATGGTTGTACCTTAGTGACAAAGCATTATTTGATTGTCAGAGCATTAATTTGTCTTGCATTTTGATACTGGTGACCCAAAATGCTGTGCTACCATTTATTCCTGTTTTAGCACATGGTTTTATATATATATATATATATATATATATATATATATATATATATATATATATATATATATATATATATATATATATATATATATATATATATATATATATATATATATATATATATATATATATATATATATATATATATCATGAGTCATGACAATAGCTGAGCATCAGCATGGTACATATCAACTTCTGATCTTGTGCATCGGACTATAACTCTTTGAAGTTATTCAATATTTGACTTACAACTTGCATGAAGTCTGTTAAGTGCCAGACAAAAGATATATATCTCACAGCAAACTGAGGATGTTTACAAAAATTTTCCAGAAATTTCAAGTTACTGATGAAGAAGCATTTTGTATTAATTATGACTGGAAATAGATCACAAAATGTGTCTTTGATAATGCATGGTGCAACATTGAGAATGGTCACATATTATAAGTGCTGATTATCTAACATGATGATTCAACAGTCAGAAATGGGTCAGTGACAATCATACATGCACAGTCTCATTATGGTTGAACATGTACTCTTTAAAAAAAAAAAAAAAAAAAATCAAGTGGAAAACTACAGCACACTTTCATCTTGAAAGCAAACAGCTACAAATCAAATCTAATCTAATCTTATCTAATCTGATCTAATCCAACTGAATCTTATCTTGACACAAGATACAAGCTATATAGATCTGCAGCATAGAAACAAAACAAAAACATCATTTCTTCCATTTTCTGGGCAATAATGGGAAATAATACTGCAATGTAAGATACACACAAATTATGATTCTACATGTATGACTCAAATCCTTTCTTACATACTGCCATCCATAAATGTAATGAACAAATACAAGTAAATGACATACAATGGGGAAAATGGCAAATATATCCAAGAAAGAAAAGAATATATATCCTCATTATCATCTGCATTATTGCACCATGAATTCTGTAAAAAAAAAAAAAAAAAAGCCCATGCCTGCACCCTAAGAAGGATAGTACCATTTGCACAAGCTAATCTATGAGCTTAAATCAGGTGAGGTCTCAGCTATATCACACAGCTTCTTTTTTATTGAATTTTTGAGATGCAACATTCATTTTTCATATTATGTGGAATTAGTTTCATTTCAAAGCTCAAAACTACAATACTTGCTACTATCAACTAATTTCAAAAATGTGATGGCATGGAAATTGTAAGAGTTTTTCCAAGATTTTGTCTATATGATATGTCAGATGTGCATGCCTGCATAGGGATACAATTTCTATGTTAAATATATGGCATATAAATTTTTAGAAATTAGGTAAAGTCTTCACATTACATTTTATATCAAACTTTAATACAGAGAAGTACTTGAAAAAGCTTACACAAATTGCAAATGTAGATACTGATAGGCTCAATGGTAATATTATCAATGTGGACTCTTATGGGCTACCTAAGAATTGAGCTGGTTTAAGAATTGTGTACGATATATTCTCAATTTGAAACATGAGATGAGTTGCAAATTTAAATGGAGCACTAGATCAAGAACACTATTAATAAAAATGAGTTCTTAAAGTTAGAGGTGAAGTTTTTTAATGGATTTCACAAAGGAAAATCAGAAAAGAAAATAGATAAAGAAATAATTAAAATACAGCAAAGCTTTATAGTACTGAGGGCTAGACATAAGTGCTTAGTACTGGGGATATACTTGTGATAAATGTTAGTACAATCAAGAAGTTTCAAGCTGAGTTGAGTTAGATACGTTGAGTTGCCAATTTGAGTTGCCAATAATTAGGTGGCGGAGGATGGAATACATCAATTTCAAAGAAGGTACTCAAGAGGGAAACTTTAGGAAATTCTAACCATTTCGGAAAAGCAAAAAATGTAATGGACAAAGAAATGATGTAGATGCTGAAAAGCTCTGTAGTACTATTGAAGGCATCTTTGCATCTCTGAAGAGAACACATATGTGTTAGTTGGTAAAGTGCTTCAGACTTGTTTTAGTACAATCATGAATTAAGATAACGAGTTGAGATAGATATTTAATGGAGTTGCCAATGTCATGGATGGAATACAGACGTTTAAAAGTAGATACTTAAAAGAGAAACTAATAAAAGTACTTTGGGCAAAGTTAATCATTCAAGAAAAGCAGGAAAGATAATGGATATAGAGTAGAAATGATGCAGACAAGAAGCTTTGGAGTACTTTTGAATTTAAGAAGGGATACTGGACAAGTACTTTTCACTAATTTCTTAGAACCTTGAACAAATTATAAAACTGAGTTACTGTAAACACTCAGTTGAGTTGCCAATTTGAATGTGGCATTGGATGGATTACAATATATAATAAACACACATTGACCTATGATATTGACAAGGGAATCTTAGATTCATTTTAAACACTACATTTTTAACCTCTGTACAAAAATTTGACATCAAACATTCAAGTAGAAAAAGGAAAAAAAATCAACAAATGTGCTATTTTACTCCCTTAATTTCTTAATGTACCATATATTTTTTTCTTCTTCTTTATTTTTTTTTTCTTTTTGTACAAGATAGTAAAAATTGGAATGCAAATGCTTTTTATCGATTTCCTATCTCTTTCAACAACATAATAGTCAAGCACCAATCTGTTCATGAAATATTTCCCAGGATTGTCCAATACATGAACCTTCTTCTGGCCTTCCCTACAACAATATCAACCAAGATTCATTGCTTGGATTCGTTTACAAAAATATGACATTGATAGCACACAGAAATATCAGTAAGACTTAATGCATTAATAACTATGAATATACAGACATTAGTATTATCTTTGTTACATTAGTACACATTAACATGAACTGAGGGAAGAGTACATATATACGATAGCTGCAATGAGATAGTTGAAAAAAGAAATTTCCTTCAGTACTTTCCATTCTTCAGATCAATACCCAGTGCGAATTGAGTTGAAATGAGTTGAATTGATGCAATAGTAAACTGAATTTTAATCTGTTGAGTTCATTCTACAACACCCTCCTCTTTTCAAGGAGAATGTCTTAGTCCCACATATACCCTGTATATACATAACTTGATAATATCAATCATTAGCTTTAGTAGAAACTGATCTATCCAGTTCAGTCAAGTATCAAACGTCACAAAAGTAAACATTTGTGAACAGATTGTGAAATAAATGTATCAATACATTGTGAAGATGAGAACTGTTAATTACATAGAAAAAAAAAAAATGTTCTGTAACTTCGTATAAAGAGAGATAGAGCAATGACTCTAAGCATTATTAGCAGACACAGATCTGCACAAAATACAATGTACATAGAAATACATAGCCAAAAAGCAGGTTTCCTCCATGAAAAATAGGTCCAAATTAGACCACAGGCATTTATGTAACACAGGCAAGATGACACTCTCTTTCCTTCCACCCAACTGTATTCTGATATTGCACCATATAAAACAAAACAAAAACAAAGAGCAAATGGAACATCCAGAGGTTTTCAGTGACTGAGTGGAAATAGCATGGCATACATTTTTAATGGGGGGCACTTGACAATGTGATAAATATAAGAGAAATGGAGAAGGACTGTTTGAGAAAAAGAAAGGGAGGGGGGAGAGAGAGAGAGAGAAAGAGGGGAAGAAAGAGGAAGAGAGAGGGGAGAGAAAGGAGAGAGGGAGAGAGGGGGGAGAGAGAGAGAGAGAGAGAGAGAGAGAGAGAGAGAGGGGGGGGAGAGTGAGAGAGAGGGAAGGAGGAGAGAGGAAGAGGAGGGGGTGGGGGGGGGGAGAAAAAGTTCCATGAAACAGAATCCAGGGAGTAATTTTCCAAATGAATACTCTGCTGTAGCTGATATTGGTCCAAACCACTGCAATCAGACCCTGGCATTACTATCACAGCTCACATCTTTTACTTAATGACATAATAATAAACTCAACATATTTGTTTGCACACCATCTCAAGAACCTCATTTAGCAAGCAGTCTATTTTCACTTATGACCAAACTTTCTACTTACGAAACCCCCACATCTGCTGAGTTTTATCTCCGTTATGAAAACTTTGTATTTCAATAATACTGCTTTTCCTTTCATTCATCTACCATTTTCTATGCTGATCACTTCTGAACCTACTGGTCTTCTCCTCTCCACTGTTTCCATGGTAACTGCTTCCTTTCTGATGAAGTCTTTACACCATTCTATTGGATTGTTTATGCGACGGTTCAGATTTCATCACCTAGTGACATCAGACATCCATTCATTTTGATACAGCTTTGTCTTGTATTCTTTCCATGTCATCCTACTAAGAGTCCAATGTGACTGTTGCATGGCATCCAAAGAGTTCACAAAGGCTCCTTTCATTTCTCAAGCTAACATGATGCAAAAGAATTCAAGACTTCCCACCCTCAGCATTCCGTGCACTTCCCAACTCCATGTGGTATCGAGCCATTCCCTGTCAGGCTACCATTGCGATCCCTTGGTGACGATGTAGGTCCCGTTACTATGGGTACCGGTACGTTACCACCGGCAAGGTTTCCACCATTACTAGCTCCAGCTGGCTTGTTGCTAGACATATTGGTATAGAGGTTCTCATTGTTCCTTGCATTCTGATCTAGGATAGAGACAGTCTCTAGCTCCTTGGAGCTCATTCCATCTGGAACCTCGTTGGCGTGAAGCTGCTCGTTGAGGAAGAAGGAGTTCTGGGCGAAGGTTTCATGGAGAAGGCCAGTGTCCTCCAGGGCAAGGAGGATCTCACCAAAAGTTGGTCTTAGCTTCTCTTGATATTGCCAGCAGGCCATCATGATTTCATGCCTGCATTTGGGAGGAACAATAAGAGAAAGCTCAACAGTAAAAATGAAGAATTTTAACATGACTTTTTTTCCTCATCCTTATTCATATCTTAAGCTCTGAGATAGAACTGACCACTTCTTTATCAGAATTAAAATAGGGAACCTCTCACAAACAACTAAACAACCATTCTTTTAAAAACATTACTATATAGAGGTCAGGGATACCAGTTGATGTTACACAATTAGCCTGGAAATTGTTGGAGCTTGACGTCCACCCAAAGTCTGAAAAGTGGCATCCCTCAATACAGAAGTAGCTTTCGTCTTCAGGTAGTAATACATGTAATATGACCTGCGCTCCCTTTTTGATCCGCTTAGTGATGTCAATGTACGAACAGAATGAGGACTTACATTTTTTCTGGGCAGTTTTCTGGTGCTCTTAGAACATTGCCTCCTTTGATATACTCTCCTGCCTCCTCATTTGATAGGCCTTGGTATGGCAGCTCTCCTAAGGTTGACATCTCCCATAATAAGATACCAAATGACCTGTGCATGGTGGGAAAATGACAGGAATTGGTTGACTGACTTGCTTTAAGATTTGTAGATTGATTGAGAGATTGAAAGAGGTGAAACAGTAGGAAATGAAAGCGAGAGAAAGAGAGAGAGAGAAAAGGATCGACAGTTGTTTTGAAGGAAAAAAAAGGCTTAACGAGAGAGAATACATATATGATAAAAAACATGAGAGAGAACTGAGAAGATCGTTTAACGTAAAAAAAAATAACAGTGAGATGCATCTGAGGAAAGACATTTGCAGGAAAGAAAGGTGGAAAAAAGGAAGAAGAGGAGAAAGCGAAGGTGAGGATATTCTAAGATAGGAAGGATACATGTAGTTGCTCTGTAAGAAGCACAAAAAAACAAACAAACTAGCATGTTCTGTACCTTCAGAGAGAGAGAGAGAGAAAGAGAGAGAGAGGACAACACACATTTAGAAGTCCTGTCCTTCTGTACAAAGTCTGTTTGTTTCAATGTGTACTCACCAAACATCTGAGCTTGTTTGGAACACCCCATCCTTGACAGACTCTGGAGCCATCCACCTGATAGGAAGCATGCCTCCTCTTTCCTTACGATAGTAATCAGACTGATAGATGTCTCGCGCTAAACCGAAATCTAAACAAAGGTAGACACAGAGAAAATAAAATCAATCAATGCATATTTAAAATATAAGGCATGTACTGAGGAGATTATTATTATTATTATTAAATATTTGACGTCACCTGTGCCTGGGAGGGGAAAAGCGAACTGAATCACTGTAACCCTCGGGTCTCTCCTCCCGATATAACTGATTGGGATGTGCAGGTGTACCACTACACCGGGGTTTCCCCCTACTCTTATCCGAGGAGTGCAGTGGGTTCTTAACGTGCAAAGGTGGTGACTGTCCTCTACACGGGGCCTCCAGTTAACGTCCTATCCGAGGGACGGAGTGTTTTCCACTGTAACATAGCCTGCGTCTATGAAACAAGGGAGGGGCACGATAACACACAACGCAGGCTTCAGTCATCCGCCCGGGGTGGATTTGAACCCACGATCTTTGGTTCGACAGGCAGACGCTTTACCGACTGAGCCAACTCGCCTTTATTGTGTCCAATAATCATATCTGCACTGTAAACATTTGAAATGTTGATTTGATGTATATAGTGCAGGACATTACATTTCCAGCCTACTCATTATACACATGATAGCTGGAAAATTGTTATGTTGTGCAGTCCTTATGTAATTATACCAAAAAGAGACAATCTTCAATGATAACAGCAAATGTTGTTTGATTGCTATTCTTTTTTTTAATAAAGGATAAATCAAATCCCTTGTACTGGACACATTTTACAGAATCGCCCTGAAGACTGTGAAACACACATTGTCAAAATACTACTTTTAAAATATCTGAATATACTACAAACAATGTAAAAATATATTTCATTTCATGTTCATGGATTCATGCTTAGTTCAGTGAATGACTTTTTATTCCTATGACACCAAATCATCACACATACCTGCTACTTTACATATCCCATCTTCTGATACCAGACAATTTCTAGCTGATAGATCTCTGTGAACATATTTCCTAGCAGCAAGGAAGGACATTCCATCTGCGATCTGAGCAGCCATGTTGAGTAGCTGTTCCAGGGTAGGAACACTCTTACGGTCTATCAGCTGAAAGGAAAATGATGGGATGAAGGGAAAGAAAGAATGATGAGTTACCATGGAAACAGATACTACTTCACTCTGTCAGATGATCTGACCCTGACCCTAACCCTAACCCCAATGAACACAAAGTTCTAAATTATTCACGAGATTGGGGGAGATTTTCGAAAAGACAAGATGCCATACTGATATATCATAAGAAGTAAGTTTCCTTCTCTATCAAACTCCAGCAAAATGTAAATGATTGTTTTGTGACTTACTGGTAAGTCTTGTTGATTCTCAGGACGTCTTGCTCTCAACCAGTTCTTGAGGTCACCCTGTGCCATGAACTCCATTATCACATACGTTGGTTGACCTTTTGACACAACCCCTAGCAACCTCACCACATGGTGAGCATCAATGAGTCTGAAATGAGAATAAACATGATCAGTATCATATTTTCAACAACATCATATTTCTGTTCACCAAGATCTTAAGCATCTTTATAATGGTCTTAGTCATGGTCTTAGTCATCTTAATGATCTACATCACATCATCACAGTTAATCTTTAACATTTTCATAATTATTACTAAATCACCGTCATTATCTCCATCTTCAACATCACTATTATCATCATCATTATCATCATCACTACCATCATTATCACCAGTGCCATTAGTATTTCTCCAGTCATCATCAACAACATTCAAAGCTTCATTTCATGATCATTTCCATCCTCAACATCCCCATCAATCTCACAAATCACAAATAAAACGACTATGGATGATACTCACTTCATGACGGATGCTTCATTCAAGAACTCAATCCTGTCTCTCATGGAAGCGTTGGCTTGGACAGACTTGATAGCCACTCTTGAGATCTCTTCTTCATCTGGTAGGATACCCTTAGCTAGACCTTCATACACCATACCAAAGCTACCCTTCCCTAGCTCTCTGATGATCTCCAGCTTGTCGCGGGGGAACTCCCACTCATCGGCAACATACACTGAGGAAGTGAGAAAGATGGATGGCAGATGATGAAATTACTGGAATCATAGGCCGGAATTCACAAAGGTGGTTTCAATTCAGACCATGGTTTATGCAGATTTCGTGGTATAAATACGCTTGATTTAGCGCGTACACTTAAAAAGATCCAATAATGAACGCGCGCCTGTCGTGCGTGGTTGGCAAAAGCACTAAATTTATGCTAGTTGCCATGGTTCAGACCATGGTTTATTTAAATTAATTCCGGCCATATTGTTTTAGGTAAGATACAATATGACACAAAAGAACATAGCCATTGTACAGTGACTGCATGTGACGTAATCTTTCAAATGACTGTTGGGTATTCTTTCATGGACTAAAACCCGGTCTTAAAAGTGCAGTAGTAAGGACAAACTGGTAACAGCAACACACCAATATTTTTGTTATCATCATCTGATTACAGGTGGTCTGTATCCTGCCGGATACGATTTGATTATGGTGTAACACGCATTTTTCATAGACTCCAGCTCAATTTATTCATATTTAACAATTTCATAGAGAAAGGTTCCCAGCATTTCATTCAACCAAAGTCAATGATGTTTCTCTGATGGAGTTTCAGCATTCCAGGACGACTATTTCTACCTATTTTCAGTCTGAAACATGGGCACATTTTTTTAGACACAAGACAAATATCAGACACAGACTGTTTTCTTTTTTGGCCCAATGTAATTCCCTGATTTTTCAATGACTGGAGTAATTTTTCACAAATTCCATGACACTTCCCTGACTGGACGAGGGGATATCATTTTCTAGGCTAGGCTTTCCCCGATTTCTAGGATAGCTGGGAACCCTGTAGAGATATACTTGTGATTCATGACATTCTCTATGATCGGCTACATGCTGTAATATCATTTTCTAATCTCACTCTCTTTTTGAGCAATTCAAAGTCCTGCATATGAATCCATAAGAGGTGCAAGAAACTATAGAGGTACATAGCATGCAATCAACAAACTCACTATCACTGGTGCTCATGTACTCTGGATTGACAGAAGCGTAGAGGACACCGTCTGGCATCTGGTCTTTACGATAGCTGTGAAGAGGACACAAGAGCTTTATCCATTACAATTTATGCCATTCTTAATCTTACTTAAATGAACTACTTGACATTTATAATGATATGACACAAAAGAACAAAACAGTCCAAATAAATATCTCAGGGTCACAAGATAACCGAAAATTAAGGATATTAACATTTCCTTTAAAAAAAAACAAAGTACTTAGATCACTAGGTCAACTTAAAAGTCTTGAAGTTTTATGCTCCACGAGGCAATGCACATTGTGTATCAAGGGTTAATAAAAGCACAGCATTTGAACTTTAAGGGAAGCTTGAGTTCTGGGAAAGGTAAAATATAATTTGTGAGCTTTCTCATTCTTTTTATGATTTGGAAGATTATCATAGAAGATATGTCCCCTGAAAAGGATTGCTCTTCAAATGCTCTCATATTCAAAATATGACAAGAAATAGCTGAAATGTTTGGGCCGAACATTTGTGTGTAGTCCCATATACACATTACTGTGTGCAGTGCATGTGACTCTCGGCAGGATTGAGTCAATTTCTTATCATTTTGGTGATTCCAAAACCCTACAGCATACACCAATTCTTATGTGTTATATAATCAACCTTTCCCGATTGCTTTGAGACAGTTTCTTTCACAATTCAATCTCATGACCAGAACTCAACTTTATCTTTAACCCATTAGATACTATTTGATTTTGATATATAACACATTTTCTTTAGTGTCCAGTCTGAGTTATCTTGGGCTTTGTAGTCAACAGGATATATACAAGGATAAGAGATCAGCAACCCAATATGATAACTTACTGCCACCTCAGGAAGATAATGATGAAGACGATGATGATGATAACTGCTGCAATGCTGACGGCTATCGTTACTCCCATCATAGGAGGTAAGGCTTTGTCTGGTTCAAATGTTGGATCTAATGGATGAGAGATAGCAACTTGTTTAGTATTGAAGGTTCTTTAGAAATTCATGAAATAACTCTCAAGCAACCAAATTGCTTTTTTGTCAATATCAGTTAATTCTGCCCAAAAGAGCATTTTAAGTCATTAATGAAACCACATAATATTACATAGTGGAAAACTCTACTCCATATATATATATATATATATTATGGAACTTGTATGCTTTACATGTGATTTTGACATCCATCCAAACAGTTTACATAACCTTTCAAACCCAGGTATGAGGAATCCATTGAATGTAAATTCTACCTCAAATTTTGCATCTTTTAGCATAAATAGACATTGCTATAGTAATCACTGAACAATGAATTTGTTTAAATGACGGCTTACATTGCCACTGCTTTCTTTTAGCAGTACAGCAGAAAGAATGAGAAAAAATAACAAATAATAATAAGCTTTTGTATAGCACTGCCTACTGAGAATTCTACTCTGGGGTGAAACAAAGAGTCCCAATGAGTGCCATGTCTGTGTATCAAAAAAGAAATCTATTCAATTTAGCTTTTAAACTTTCCAAGCATGTTGCAGTTCTCAACGCCAGAAGAAAAAGAAGATATGATGAGGTATACTTACTGTTTGTGATATCAGGAACACTGAACATGACAGGTTTAGTCCATGGACCCTCACCAGCAAGTGATACCGCCCTCACCCTCGCTGTGTAGTTACCAACCTTTAACCCTAGCAGTTCAGCTCCTAACACTCGTCTGTAACCCTCTGCTGACACGCATTCAACGTTCTCTGTAGCATGAGTCTGAAGCAAGCCAATCAAACAAAACATCATCAACAATGTTAACTGTTTTGACTAGAGTTGCATTTTAATATTCAGTTCAGGCTTTGATCACAAAGAAAGGGGGGGGGGGAACTTGGATGACATCATCACAAGTTGTAGAAATACTTAACGGAGGGAAGTTCTGAAAAGGTTTCAAAGTCTTAAATCCCTAAATTATCTGCAAGTTTTCCTCCCTCAATGGAGGCTCCTTAAAAATATATTTCACCTACTGATCACTCAGCCTGAGAACTCTTTAAAAGCAGACAGGTAACAGCATCTTTCTTCACATAACAATTGATGATCATGCATAAATATGCCACTGTTATAAAATATAATTATTTCTAGTCGAACATACCACAGGTTTGGGAGTTGTCTTTATCACAGTATACGCATCACGTTCATCCCCGACATCATTGATCTCAACATCCATCATCTCAAACTTGACCTCATGGATGACGATGATGCCATTAGGGTTGCTAGGTGCGGCCCACGTCAGGTGAACTCTGTCCGTAGAGGTGTGGTTTATCATCACGGCGGACTCAATTTGATCGGCTGACTCTGTGGGTCAAGGACAAAAGAAATAATCTTCATAGACATCTCAAACTCTTCCCTTTCAAGTGAAAAACACTACACGCACCCTGACTTCCCCTCCATTTTTTCCTCCCATGAGGAAAGTGGAGGGGGGGAGGGGAGTAAGTGCATTATCTCAATTTGAATACCAATCACAAGTATTATTTACAAAAGCAAATAAATACATATATACACGTACAAAAGTATAACAACCGCACTAGCCTAAAGGGAGGTGTCTGATCTAGGAACAACCGACACACAATGCACTCTATCCTATGCTTGACATGAGATAGAGCATCTGCCTGCAGGAAAATGAAACTATTGGCAAATTTGAGGGAAATAATGTCATTCAGCAAAACCAAGAATATTCAGAATTTTTCTTAAACATGTATGCTATCCAACTTTGCATTTGATTGCATTGAGTGCACTGATTAACAGTATTGAGAGAAAGTGCGACTGACCTTTAGGCAGTGTACGTCCATACATAGCTGCGGCACGACTGCAATCGTTAGAGTTACAAGCCTGGACGGTGATGAGGTACTCCGTAAAGTGTTCCAATCCCGTCACGCGGAAAGATTCCACCAGGCCTATGACCCTCTCCTCCACTCTAGAGGGTGGGGTGGTGGAAGCATTCATCCCAGTAGGAGGACTGCTGGGGTACATGGACCCATTGATGTTGAACGCAGAGGTGGGCGTGGTCGGTATGGGGGTGATGAAGCTGGTGGTAGTAGATGTGGTCTCAATACCTTGGATGTCACCGCCGGGAACATCTCGCTTCTTACGACGTCTTGTGTCAGGTCTGTTATAGAGAGGATGAATTTCAATGCATGGTACAAATGAGTAAGGCACTACTTGTATCTCTGCAGATCAAAATCACCTACCTTCGTATTAACTGCAGTATATCCATTGCTCTCTTCATGATTCTCATTCCAACAGTGGCACAATAATTTCACAATGCAGTTCATATAAAATCTTGTAATAGTGTATAACTATGCCATAATAACAAAAAAGTTTTTGATATTGCAAGACATGGAACCACAAAACTGAAAAATAAAAAATAAAATGTATCACTTTCGTGCACCATATAGTTATACTTTGTGCTTTGAAATACAAAGGATGAAAAAGAATATGATTTCCAACATGCATGATATCTGTTATAGTGAAGTAGAATTCCCATATACACCCAACAAAAAAAAACAAAAAAAGTTACAAAGCTCAAATCTACATCTTTTTGTACATTCTGTCAGATGGTTATTGAAGATGATTATCAATTAAAATGACTTTTCCAGAAAATCATGAACTTTATATGCATTTGAACCTGTAGTACTAGAAACAGCAGAAGATGGAAAAGAAAACCAATTGTGCTAAGATTTCTAATTTCCACATTGAAAACATTGCTATATTGTGACCAGAAGCTGCTCATAAACACACAGCAACCTGTAATACAGGAAGCAATAAACTAGTGCAGACCACAATATCTAAATGTACACAGATTTCACTCCAATATACTATCAAAAATATTCATCAATGTAGCTTCTAGAGCATTTTTGAAGGAAGTCAACAAAATGACCATATAATGCTTAAAATCATTTCACAGAATTAATTTTGAGTATCATAACTGTACAGCATAACCTACCAAAGAGTGCCTGAATATATAAGCCTTCAAATGCAAGTTTCCACTTATTCCCCCCCCCCCCTTGTAGAACGCCCTCTCCCAAGGATTTTAGCCCAATTCTTTCCATACTACCATCCTTTTTTTTTCTACCATCCTTTTTTTTTTCTTTCTTTGAATTCATAAAATAACAAAGTCCATCTAGAAGTTTGATGTGGCTTCTATGTTTGCAACAAAAGAAAAGTTTACAAAAAGCAGCAAATAAGTGAACTGTTAACCTTTCCAACAAATAAAAGAGGCTCATGGCTGTGTTATATTTACTTGCCACAGGAAGGGGTGGTGTGACATTTGGGTTATGCTGTAATTATATTTTATTACAGGAAAATTCCCAGTACAAATAAGTTACCTAAATATTGAACTAAGAAAAGATTAATAAAGAAATAATGTAAATACATTTGAAAAGATGAGTTAAACAATACTTTTCTCTTAATTCTTTAAGAGGTAGTCCATTCCAAATGGTTTTTATTTGATTTGACATTTCTCAAAGAACCACTTTACCAACCCATCAGCCTTTTGAATATACTTTAAATGGCATTTATGTTAGCAAGGCTAACACATCATCATGCTGACATTAAAAAAAAATGAAATACAATTTATCATCATGTACCTCAGAGAAACAATCATATATACACAAATATTAAAGTGCAATAAAAATCACATTGGTGCAATATTTTTTTTCCTTTTTTGACATAATGAGCAACATGCAAGCAAGAAAAAAAAAGAAAATTTTGCATATATTGCTTTATAAAATATTTTTTCATAGCAAGCAAGCTCAAATAAAAGCAAGCAAATGAGTAAGTGCAGGGCAGCATTCACATTTTTTTTCTTGAATAAATACATTTGTTTTTCCTCTTGAATGAAATTGACAATTAGTACATACCTACTAATATTAATGTAATCCCTGGTTAGTGAAGTGAAGTGAGGCGAGACAAGAAGAGTTAAACATTAGTCAAAAGATGAGAGGGATGAGGGAGGGTAACCATAGCAACTCGGAGGATGGGATCAGAGATGGAGGAGTAAAGATGAATTAGGGATAGGGGAGCAAGAATGTAACAGTCCCACATACTTAAAACAAGGGAGGGATATGAAAGGGTAATACCATAGCATAATGTATACAAATTGAGATAGTTGTATTTATGATGCATGACATCATATTCAGATGGGTCAATGGGAAACACTGAACAGTATGGAGCTTTACAAAAAACATGAAGTCTTTAATTTCCAACAAATAAAGATCATGACAATTTAATTTGTTCAGAATCCATTATTACCACAGAAGATATGAATGTATAATGCTAGAAATAATACTCCGATCAGAGTCATGATGAGTTTCAAATTTTCGACTTATTTCAGATCATCTTCAGGAACTAAAACATAAGTGAACATGAAATGAAGATGATCTGAAATAAAAGGTCGAAAATTTGAAACTCATCATGACTCTGATCGGAGTATTATTTCTAGCATTAATCTGTTTAAGGCATTTCTTTTGATATTCTACATTACAAACTTGTGTGATACACTGTATATTTAACAATTCCTGTAAATATTTTGGAATTTTCTGGAAAAAGCCTTGATAATGGGGGTAAAAGTGTACACAATAAGATAAAGAAAATTTGAAAGAAGACGTGATTCAGAAATAAGATGTAATACGAATACAGGGGGAGACAAAACAGACAAGTTAATGATGATGATTAAAAGCTAAAAATTGAATTTCCTTTTTTTTTTAAAGTTAATGGGAGGAAAGTATAAAACATGGGTAAGATTTATGCATAAAAGGGTATGAAATAGAGACACCTGGGCCATGTCTTACATAACAAGTCGAGGTTGATCGGAAGTGATCACAAGCACTTCAATCACTCCTGAACTTATTTCCAATCACTTGTGTACAGAGTTTATATTGATATCAGTCTTGAGATAACTTGCAATCAATTTGGATCAGTTGGGATCAACTGCAACTCTTTACAAAACAGGGCCCAGAAGTAACGGAATACAAAATAATGCATCATTATTGATTTGAATATAAACAAAAATTACAGAAAATGTGAATAAATTCATTTCACATGTCAGAAGGATATAAGGATAGGTCGAAGAATCAAAGAGGATGTTGATAGAACGAGAAGAATAGATAGATGGATGGAGAGAGATGATAAATGGATGGATGGATAGATGGGCAGATGGATAGAAGGATGGAAGGGTGGATATATAGATGAACTTATAGACAGATGAGTAGATAGATGGATGGCCAGGCAGAAGGATAGATGGACTTTTAGATGGATAGACGAATTGAGTAGCGGAATGATTATTTCAAACAGGTGGTCAAACAAGCATCTCGGGACTGGGATCACATACAAAATCAAATTTGGTATTGCACATTTGAAAACAAGTACATTTGATGACAATCTTATTCAAATTCTAAAATTTGTACTTGTTTCAATGCACAGAAATATAGGTAAAATGCAGCATAATGCAATTATTTTTCATTCACTAATTATTCATTCATTGTCTTTGAAAATAGAATGCTTTCGGAGAAAAAGAAAGTCTTGATTCCTCTCAACTTTTGGTAAAGAATAAAATCTAATTAGCGTTAAGTTCAAGAAATTCTAGCTTGAAGGAAGTGAATTATTTTGATAACATCCTCTTAAAAGTCTTAAAAGGATCCTTAGAACTAGTCTTCTGCTTCTCCCAAATAAATGGAATATCAATAGAAATTAATGAACTGTTTTGAACTTTTATGTGTGATTTGATTGGCAGTGAAAAGTCATTTAAACAAATTATCTTATTGATTACTGAAATAGGATCTACCAAGTAGTAAAATCAAGAATCTGGAAAGGATACAATCATTCTTTTTAAGATAAATTCATTTTTCTTCTAAATGAAGAATTCACTGAGAAATCAATGACATTTACTTGTATTTAACATCATACAATATACCATGCTTTATGCAACATATCATTTCCTCTTTCATAATCACTGAAAAACACAACCTCACTTTGATAAATCTAAAATTAAATCGACACTGTCGTTCATGCAGTCATGCCCTAGATTGCAGTTGACATACAACAACATGTTTTTGAATATCATTATCATCGCTTGCATAAACAACCCCATCCATCACTTTCAAGCTGTGTTAACGGGGAGTTGAGCTCAGGTTTGCTGCGGAATTCTTTCAAGAAATTAAAGATAGAATACAGAGGGAAAGACAAGAGGAGAGACACAAGTACAAGAGAGAGAAAGAGAGAGTGAAAGAAAAAGAGAAAGAGAGAGAAAGAAAGAGAGAGAGAGAGAGAGAGAGAGAGGGGAAATGGACTGAAATTAAAGGTAGTAGATGAATAGTATGAAACAGTAGGAGAAACTAGAAAATGTACAAGTAAAGAAAAGGAAGAAAACGGGGGCCAGTTTCTCGAAACCGTCATAAGTCTAAGTTCATGGACATCCCATAGTAATGCGTGCTGAAGAATAAACACACGTTTCAATGGGATGTTAACGAACTTAGACTTATGACGGTTTCGAGCAACTAGCCCCCGATTTCATCTCAGAAAGACAAACATATTGAGAAAATAATCACTGGAGACAGAAAGAACATAACAGATAAACAGAGAAGAGAAGAAAGAGAAAGAGAGAGAGAGAGAGAAATAGAAAGAAATACTAGATATCTGTAACTGTACGCTCAAACCAAGAATTTTTGTACTTCAAAAATTATTCAGAAAGGTTCAATATTCCAGTTCTGTCACAAAGCAACACAATGGATAACATAATTTCATGTAACATGCTATACTTTGTTTTCTTCTCTGTATATCATAGTGTTTCATATTGCTTTGTGTTACTGACGACAGAGTCATAAATTCCATTAGTAACTCTCGTCAAACATTATACTAGCCCACAGCCTAAAGCATATGATTCAAACTGCTTGTTACCTGTTATGAAACTATTTTGTTTGCTTGTGCCATTATAGCTAAAATATATTCCACGTGGAAAAATCTATTTACAGTAAAAAAAAAAAAAAAAAGAAAGAAAAAAAGAAAAAAAAAGAGGTTTCTACATTTTCCTCAACCACAGTTTAATTGGCTTCAGGCAAAACTTTTCTTTCTGGTGACTTTGATAATAATTTCTTTTTATCCACTGGACAGATGTGTAATTAAAGAAAAAAAAAACCCCAAAAAACAGACTTTCTACAAAAGTTTTACAATTCCTTTCCTCAAATCTTTGGCTTTCTAAGATACAAATGATTTAAAAAAATGAAATTGTTTTCCTTGAAACAAGCTACATGTACAGCTGTAAGTCATTTGTTTGCTTGTTATTCCTGATGAAACAAAACATGCTTTCAACTTTAAAGCTTAGTTTATTGGTTTCTTCATCAACCAAACATAGCACCATAGGCCATACAAGGACTGATTATTGTTTCATTTTTTTGTTAATAAACTGATCTTACAAGTGATAGGCAATATCAACCAGCCACTTTCAAAAAAACTCTCCCAAACTCAACAAACAAAGTCATAAAAATGCAATGAATCAGGCAATCTAACTTTAATTTTTTTGTCTTCATCAACATCCCTTATTTCTACTGGCACACAACAAAGACCCACTCATTTTGCAAAAAATGTCATAAACATACAAATAATATCATAACTGAGAAGCTGAGGTAGATGCTTCTCAGGGGAATGACCGCACAGGATTAATTCAGAGTTTACTGGTTCAGAAAAATATTCACAGGAGGATGTAGCATTCATATATTTCTTGTTATTGTAGTAAGGCATACATGACAGTAATATCGATCCATTTGTTAAGCATAATGCAGTTATTGTGGTTAGAGCATGCAACATAATCATCCTCCTTTTCTTTGTTAGAATCACCATCATCATTATCATCATCATCTTCATCATCATCATCATCACCCACATCATCAACATTATCATCACGATCATCATCACCACAATCATAATCATTCTCCACAACCAGACCATCTATTCCTCCTCATCAACACCAACATCAAAGCCATGGTTGTCACTAGATGCATCATCTCTGGTTTCCATGCCAACCAACCTCTTCTGGTAGATCGTGTTATGGAGCTGGTTCTCAAAGTCTTTCTGGAAGCGTGCATCCTCCTCCCGTCTGCGTAGCTCCTCCGGATCGATGGGGCAAGCACAGCATCCCTCTCCAACCATTGTGGTGTTGGTGTCTTCATCTACAGAGGTGTCCATCTCGGTACTTGACTCTGATTTTAGCAGAGTTGGAAGTTCTGGCAAAAAAGAAATGAAATGTTATGCAGGACATGTATTATATGGTTTACAATCTGCCCTCTTGTTTCACATCATATTCGTTTTGACAAGGCTCTAAGTCCAGAGAAAATCACATAAAACATTTTGGAGATTAGCAGATTATGAAAACACTTTCTTCAATAATTCACCTCCAAAACATAATGGGGGATGGAGATAGCAACAAGATTTGCCGCTACATACAAAGTATGACATAAGATGACAGGGTTAAATACTTTTAAAAATTACTTTGCAATCTTACAAAGAAGTCTGCTACAAGTAGGTACATGTCTTGTCTATAAACCTTATGTATTCCTCCAAACTCTCAATAAATAATAATCAGACCATAACAAAAAATTATGAACTGTATCATTTTAACAATACACAATGCTAAGTGTGCATCCTGAGCCAATACAGTAAGCAATGTGTTGTTGAGTATTACCTCCTCTTGATTTCATTTGATGCATGTAAGTAAGGAAAGCTTACTAAAACAATATATTTAACCCTTGGATAAGAATGATTTTTTTTTGGTATTACACATATTTTCCATTGACTCCAGGCTGAGTTATCTCAGGCTTTAGTATTCAACAGGTTAACCCAAAGCAGTTGTATGGTCTAAATTAATCAGTTTTCCATCCTCAAATTGGCAAAAATTATTCTTATTTTGCACTCCTCCATAGTTTAAAAAAAAATTATAATATTTATTAAATGAACCAGTGTGAATGAAAATTGCAAAAATTTAAAACGAAAATAGGGATTACATATTTTCTATTACGTTGCCAATTTAGAGACTTTAAAGGGGGTACCCAATGCTGAAACAATGTTAGTTCATTTAAAAGATCATGATTTTATTAGCAGAAAATCATCTGCCTTAAGTTTTTTAAAAATTCGTGTTGCCAGAAAAATCCCCAAAATATGGTAAGACTTCAGGATATTTTGGCCCCTCAGCTGTGTCCCAATTTCAGCTAGGTAACCACAATGACGTCAAAGTGGTTACCCAGGTTCGCGTATTGCAGATGTGTTGCGCGCTAGACTGTACAAAATGCATTACACCTTGCGCGCATTTTGCTATAATTGCGCGACAAGGTAACCACTTTGACGTCATTGTGGTTACCTAGCTGAAATTGGGACACAGCTGAGGGGCCAAAATATCCTGAAATCTTACCATATTTCGGGGATTTTCTGGCAACACGAATTTTAAAAATGTTTTAAGGCAGATGATTTTCTTCTAATAAAATCATGATCTTTTAAATGAACTAACATTGTTTCAGCATTGGGTACCCCCTTTAAGGATTAGTTGCAATTACATCGCCCTTACTCCTGTATGGCACAATTTACTGCATTGGAAATAGACTCAAAATTTTCTGCAATTTCTGCTCATGTATATTGTGTAATTCCTAGCATTTTGGATCAAAAGATAACGCAAAAACGTCACCAAAAGGAGAATACTTCTATGGGTTAAAAACACTTTTGAGAGGAATTGTAGAATAAAGCTGCATGATACTTACTTTCTCTACAGAAATCCCTGTCTTCAAACTGCTGTTTGGGCAAGTACTGAGGTTCCCAGCTGATTTTGTAGTGGGTGAGATTTCCATTGGGTTGTTCTGGTGGTTTCCATGTGATTATCAGCTCAGATGATGAGTTAGAGATGACCTTCAAGCTACTTGGAGGGGAAGCCGCTATCAATGGAAAAAAATATGAGAGGGAAGCTTAGACAAGGAGCACCTTTGAAATTCACGTTGTTTGACTTTTTGTGAGATAAAGGCTCTTTGGAGCACATGCATATGAAAGACAAAGATCAGGAAAAATTGAATTACTATACTTAAAATGGATGAACATATAGATGAAGAAAACTGCAAGTTTGGTGAGTCCACCTGCTTTCATGAATGGATCACATTCTCATATGAATGAACCTATTCAAATAATGCAATGCACAGGTAATGCAGCCAGTGTAGACACCCCTTTACTATGTATGGTGTGGCAAACCAAAGTGACACAGAAAATGTGAAGCTTTAAAATTAATGAAATTTTAAACATAGTCTGCTATAAATCTGCTTTCTTAACCCTAAAGGAACTGGGGGCCATCAACCCCCCCCCCCCCACCCCCAATTCTTCAAAACCTCTGAAATAATCCTGTCTTTTTAGGATTAACCTACATGTAACTATCTTTACAATGCCCAAAGCCCATACTCACTTGTTTCGGGTGTTAAACGGTACTCAATGTTACTCCTGGCGCTAAACTGAGCACCAGCGATGGTGTACGTCCGTACCATGAATGCATATTGGGTCCATGGTTTGAGGTTCGAGACGAAGGTGGATTCTGCAGTAGGTGGGATGTATTGAACCTCCCACAGACTAGTCCCACAGGCATCCTCACCATCTAGCTCAGTCACATTACGTTCGGGTCTAGTGGGGGAAAGTTACAGCTTTTAGTGAGTTCTGGTAATGGATGTCCATTAAGAGAAACTGCCTCAAAGTAATTATAAATTATTCATCATGCATTATTGTTAGAACCAGCAAAACAGAAATTAACCCATTGCATATGGGAGCCAGGTGGTCCCTGTATTACGTCTATGGGAATAAGAGTATTTAGTAGCCATCGGGTTTACAAAAACTTGCTAGAAATCACACACACCCTAAGGCATGACTCAGATTTGTACATACGGAACTATGTGATATGCATGTGTATCTGGATGACTACCGGTAGCTCAATTTTCGAATCTTTGGTTACCCTTTACTCAGCTATTATACTGCTTTCTACCAAAAACTTTTGAGATATACTAAATACTTGGTAGATCGCAATATTTAGTGCAAGTTTTGTTAGATTAGCTTTATTACTACAGTCTAAAAGCCTTCTTGTACGGTTTATTGTGTAAATCTATTTCAAAGCATTTTCACAATTTCTAGAAAGCTTCAAGCATTATAATTGTTACTTTAGAGAGTTTATGTTTGGGTCAATTTCTTACCCATTCCTCATCATAAATGATGACCATGTTGGCATAATCAAAGCAAATGTACATTGTTGAGGGCATGGCTAAACTCTTAGTACATAAAGTAAAGAACAAGAAAAAGTACAAAGTAGAGCCACTAGGTACAGTATGTTGCTCTGATAGGTTTAACTTACGCTTCACGATAGGATAGGATGTAGCCTACGATCTCACGCACGTCTCCTTTGCCCTTGGGAGGTGACCATCCTACTATCAGTAATGTGCCCATGAACTGAAACTCTAGATTCAAACGATGAGTGTTACCTATACAATAAAAGACAAATCAATTAAACAAATCAACAGCATTTGCCAGATCAACACTGTGAGAATAAAAATATCACTAAAGCCAGGCTGACATGAGGTGTCATTACCTGTGCTAATTAAGCCTGTGGAGGCAATTAACTCAGACGGAAGTTATTAAATGTATTGTTGACACTCTTCATTTTGCAATTACTTTTGAAACATCAATCATTCACGACTCCTAAGAGACTGACCGGTCACTGAAGTAGTCCCAACCTCAGAAAATGACGACTTGTGTGAGCCGAGCCTAAAGATGATGGAAATTTGTGAAATCCATGTTGAAATGATTCCTTACAAATTTTTTTTAAAAAAAAACAATTCATTTTCTTCTTTTGTTTCAATTCTTAATCAAAATCCATGAATATTAATCAATGTTATTGAATATTCAGCAAAGTGACATGATGTTTGTAGACTTTACAGGCACACAACCACCATCTGCATGTTGGAACTGTAAACTGTAGTTTTATAACCTAACACAATATGGCTTGCAAGCTACAGAATGAAAAAATACAAAACTACCCATCACTTGCTGTACCATTTTGAGATGGTCACCTGTAAATTGAAGTCTTTCCAAAATGAATCTAGAACTTCACATGCATTATTTTCGTTCTCACCAATGTCAATTAGGCAACTTATAGACACTTTTATTGTTCTGCCTGTAGGTTGTATTGCTTATTATATGTGTTGTCCCCTTTTGGTAAATGGGTTTGAAATCTCTCATGTACTTTACTTTTTTGTTTTCTTAAAACACTAAAATTGTTCTTCCATAAAAACAAACAGGCAAACAAACTTAAAGACAATCCCAACTCTGGTCTCAGCTTTATTCTTTTGCATATATTTTTGTTTTTAAAAAAAACAGCAAAAAAAACAATATATGCTCTTGATTTGCTTTGTGCAGGTCATCCTATTCCTGTTTTTACAACCTTTTTATAGGAAAGAATTTAAAATTCATTTTTGGACTGGATTATTCTAAGTAAATATCTTTTTATACAACTTTATGCAACTTTTACTGTGTATTGTATTTTATGATAATTCCCTTGTTTTAAGTACAGTGACATAGGTTGCATGTTGTTAAATGCTTATAAATCACTTTTTGTTCCTGAAACCTAAATTCTTTACTACGATTTTACTCATCTGCATGTTACAAGAAACTTCTAAATTTCATCTTTCAAATGTGTTTCCTTGCTATACAATGATATAATTTATTATGTTTCTTTTGTTTCTTGATGTTTTCATTATAAGGTGACCAATTTTCTACAAAATTTGTAAAAACAAACATTATAAGCTTTTTAGCTGCAAGTCTTGTATTTTAATAAACCATTACAATTCAACAACTTGATATTGGCACTCTAAAAAATGACCAGAGTGGGCATAAATGGATGATTGACTTACACGCTACTTGGTCTCCGTTGGATGAGAGAGAGACATCAGTGTTGCTAAGCGGTTCCTTGATGCCGGTTAGATTGTGAAGCTCCTCAATCTCAGAATAACACAGCTTTGGGTTGTAGTGGAAGAAGAACTTTCCGTTGCCGATGGTGATGTTTGGATGCTGGGAGAAGTCGAAGAGCTGTTGGAGATTGTTGTTTGCCAGGACATAGAGGGAGTATTGGCTGGGGGAAAAATAATCAAAAGAAATGATTATTGTTTAACACTCCTTCAAAAAGCAAAGAGCTGGTAGCAGAATACGAGTTTTGGCTGGAGGAACCATCAAAAGAAACAGATTTTGGTCTGATAATCCTTCCAAAGGCAAAGACTTGGTAAAGTAATATTAGCTTAGCTGGAAGAACAAAAAGGAAAAAAACAACAGCTTATTGTAAAATAACCCTTTTAACAGCAAAGAGTTGATAGGATAATGAATGTATGAATGAACAAAGGAAAATATATTATTATTTGATATTCTTTTCAATTTTTTTCCTTTCCCAACCATTGAATGATCATCAGCTGTAGAACTGGTTAAAATTAATAGTGTAAAATAATTTGATGTTTTCAAAATGCTTTTTCTTGGATAAAAGTTATTACCAAAACAAAATTGTTAGTAGAATACTAGAATTGTATTTGAAATACTATCAAATTGAATGGTATCCTAAGCTTTTAAATGATCTTATGTTTACTGTTCCCAATGCCAGGTACCGTTATTAAGATATTTTTAGAATTCAAATTTCAACTTATCGAACACAAGAGCTTTCTTATTCTTTCTTATCAAACAAGACTAACAAAGATTGGAAAAGAAAATATCACTGTATGAAGGACTTTGCCTATAATTGTCTGTCTCGAAATTCTTAAGTCATAACATTTGGCATCAATCTGTTCATTCAAGTTCAGCTTACAGTTCCCCCTCCGAGGAATTTTTTCTTCTTCCTAACAATGACTGCGAATAAATAATTCCAAAAACCAATAATTTGCTTTAACTGTAAGACCAACTCTTATAGAATAATGTATCAGTACAGCAGGGTCAAGCTTTGTACCCATCATTCTAATTCAAAAACAACAAACATTCACATTTCAAATAACCTCAAGGCACATATTGATATCCCTTTTTTGAAGTGTTAAAAGCGAAATTGATATCGGCCAACAAATGAAAAGCAGACGTCATTCAGAATGAACAACACACCAACATATCAATAACAGTCTCCTCGTCCTACTGGTACACATGTACTGAAATTCATTTTAACCCAGCTTAGGTCTGCTAAGTTTTTTAACAAATTACTAATCTTAGTTTCAACGGGAAACATAACAAATTATCTGTTTGGAACCAGAAGGGGGTTAAGTCCCATCATTTGTACAGCATTAATGCCATTTGGCTTCAAACAGACAAAATAATCATAATAGCCTTTCCTGGCTTCTCTAGAAAATGAATTTAATACAGGCTATCATGAAGTATACCTACTTGTAGGAATTTAGGCACACTGAATACTGCTGACCTTGTTAAAGGCTACAGATATGGCCCATGATCAGATCATCTGTTTGGAGCTAGAAGGGCGTTAACTCTGTACAAATGATGTGAGTTAATGTCCTTCTGGCTCCAAACAGACGAGATGCTCTTTAAAAAAATGTGATTACAGTAGAACAAAACACTTTTAAATGATTATCATCATTAATTATGGCAGGATTGCACTTCTCATCTAAACTACTTCAAATATTACAATATTACAAAAACCCTTTTTCTACACAGTAAAATTGTGAATAATCATAATACTACTAAATCAAATCATAACTGTGTAAAAGAGCAATTTCTCACAATTTTCACAAACACAATATTGAAATATTTTCACAAAAGATTTAGAATACAATACTTGAATTATTCTAATTGTTACAGTGATAGGTTGCATAGTGAATTCATAATGTCAGCGTGGAACTGTGCGGAGGCAAATAACTTCGCCTCCTTTCACGTAGAAAGCATTTAAGTCTTAAGAATTGAATTCTCTCGCAAAAATGGATCAAAATCTTTTGAATAATGCATTGCCTCAAGCAAATGGGTCATGAAGGACTAAATCAACTCGAGATTTAGATGCATACGTGAAGGAGGAATAAAACAGAAAGTCTATGTGGGTGTCATTTCTACAGCCTTTCATTCCATAACCTTCTCTTACTTATTGTAACTGTCCTGGATATTCAAGCTTACAAAATTTTCTTTCTAAGTCATTAGAAGTAGGAGTATTTATTCAAGTTCACAAAATATTCCTGCAAACTCACTAGATTACCATAATTTGGGTTCATAAAATTCATTGTTAAAGGGAGAGTCCACCCTGATATTACGTTACTTTCAAAAGAAGCAGAAAAATTAAAGAAACAGATCAATGTAAGTTTGAGCAAAATCCTATAAGAAATAAGAAAGTTATGATTCTTTAAAGTTGTAATCAAATCAAACACAAATTGGCAACTCTGTGAAGTATCTTGCGAGCTCCTCTCACATTTGCTCCATGCACAACAATTCATAAATTTTCAATTTCTTTGTTTCTGATGATGGAATAGCTTTGTATCATACAGGTTTTGTATAAAAGCATAAGTGAAATGATTACATGTAGGGTGCATGTATGATAAAATAATTATTAGAGGAAAAATTGGAAAATATGGTATTTTCAGTACAGGGCAAATGAGAGATGACTTCGCAAGATACGTCACGGGGTTGCCAATTTGTGGTTGATTGATTACAACTTCAAAAATTCGTAGCTTTCTTTTTTCTGATCGGACTTTGCACAAACTTTCATTGATCTGTTTCTTTAATTTTTCTGTTTCTTTTAAAACCAAGCTGATATCAG
The DNA here is from genome assembly GCA_025618425.1 of Heliocidaris tuberculata. NCBI lineage: Eukaryota > Metazoa > Echinodermata > Echinoidea > Camarodonta > Echinometridae > Heliocidaris > Heliocidaris tuberculata. The sequence continues at coordinate 3,189,798 of CM046839.1, forward strand.
GGTGGACTTTTCCTTTACGGATTCAGAGTCCAGAGAAAACAAATATGGATCCTTCCTGATTAGAACTGGACATTGCTATGAATTAACTTGCTGAATACGGAAATTTACCATTCTCATAGGCTTAATAAAGGAAACTTCCGATTCCCTGAAGGAAAATGGGTAAAGGGGAGAGATGAACTCAACTTACTCCATTTCCAGTCCTCCATCACGACCTTCGATTCTTCTTAGATTCCTGAGGAAGTTGAGACTGACAAGAGAGTTTGCTCTGCGTACTATCAAGGCATCGCTGACCACTTCAATCATACCCAAGTTTCTCTCCAATTCTTTCACAACGTTACCTGTTAAAATGAAGAGGGGGGGGGGGGGGAAACGAAGAAAAGAAATAAGAAGTTGAAGGGGGAAAAAAAACAGTCATGCTTAACCAGAGCCATTTTAACCAATATACAAAGCAACATGCCTAAAAATCAGTTGATGACAACTGATTTACTGCAAGCATCATGAATATACAAGTATACAGCATTCATTTTTTTGATGAAAAAAAATTAAAGCCAATGGTATTAGCTACACAATACTGCCATCTTGATTTTCATGTACACAAGTCATTGTAATCAAATTTCTGAATATCTGTGCAATCTAAATCAAATATGACATCGTGTTCATAGGAAGTACGGTCAAATTATGTACTGCCAGAGGTTATTGTGATCTTCACTAATACATATATTAGACCATGAATTTCGTTTTGTCCATTTTCTGAAGATAATTTTCATCTGTGAGCTCTAGTCAATAGTGTAACAGGGAAAGGGGAAGGGAGCAGCTGCCTTCCCCTGCCCCCCCCCCAAGCACTTTAATGACTACACAACAGACGGGAATAGGAATAAGGGGGGGGGGGGGGATGGTACAGTTCACATGCATGTGGCTACGCTGTTGCCTACGCTGTTGCCTACGCTGTTGCCTACGGTAGTTCAGAACAATTCAACATTCAAATAAATATCGAAAGTAAAGACTGGTATGTTCATTAGGGTTTGGCACCCAGTCAAAATGGAATACAATTAGAAGCAAAATGCTTTCCCAGAAGTTACCACAGTAGTCTTACTAGTCCAGACTTTAAGGTTTATTGTATTAACTTCTTGCATTAGACTAGGAGTTCAGTGAACTTTTCTTCTAGAAAACTTTGTAAACGACATGAAGTCAAAATAGCATGTGGAGGCATAACAGTAATTAAACTCATTAACCCTTTCGAGACAATTGACATTTTGTGGTTTGGCTTAATAGCTCTTGATTCAGAACTCTAAAAAATATACCAGATGCATGAGTAAAAAGAGCAAAGATTTCTGCACAAACTATGTCCATTTTTAATAGCTTTTGATTCAGAACTCCAAAAAATATACCAGATGCATGAGTAAAAAGAGCAAAGATTTCTGCACAAACTATGTCCATTTTTGTAGCATGACCCTATTGTGTTTGATGCCAGGAATTTTTTTAATGAGAATAAGCTTTAAAATCTGTAAAATTGGCAACACGTTGAAAGGTTCAAAATCATTGTTTTTTTATCAAAATCGGCAAATTTAAAAACTTTTCTTAACAATGCAAATGTAGCACTGAAAGAAACAATATTATTGTGGCCTATTAGAAGAACAAAATGTGATCAATTTAGCCCTTGAAAGGGTTAAAAGACAGAAGTGTTAGAAATTCATAGGGTCAAACAATTTACATTTAACAGATTTGGGAAATCAATTTGTTCGTTCTACATGTATCATTTTTTAAATTTCATTATGTTCTCGATGTTTTGGGGGATGTCTTTCAATTTGTTCTCAACCATCACAGGTACTAATTTGTATTTCATCTCAACAGTGAACAACCTATGTGAAGGGACTCAGTTTGCAAATGAAGGTTAATTGCTAGAAAATGATGGACAGATAACCCGACTTCCTCATCCTCTCATAGCTATCAAGGCTATTGGAAATAGAAATTGGTTATCAATCCATTGATAGGCCTTCTAGATGCAAAAATAAAAAGCAGATATTAACCAAATCCATGACTGTGACCACGGATGCCATAAACAATAAATCTTTTTCTTCATTCACATCTGAAACGGGATACCACCAAAAAAAAATTCTTGTGGCATATTAAAACGTGCATTTCTGAATCTTATACAACACAGATGAGTACGCTAAGGATCTTCGTTGCACACAGCTCCTTCTTTTTAAATGCCACTTGCCATTCATTTTCAAGTAAATAAGGTTTTTATTTTGCTACAGCAGTTTCTCTGTTTTATTTCTTTATCATTTTATCATTTTTTGTGAGATAGTGTCATGTGTGAAGTAGGCTTTCTACATTTCTCATTTCCTACAAGGTTGAGAGACAATGATGGTGACAAACAGATATATGAGCTCCTTGGCAATTAAGGGTAAATGCAACTCTACTTCTGGGATTCCCCAAGTTGGGTACAGCACCATTACTCTTGATTGAGCAGCCAAGTTCATTCTATTTGCAATAATGAGATGAATAGAGCAAAGCATTACTCAAGAGACTGGAGGGGAAACCCCTAATTAAGGCGATTCCATGAAAGTATTTCATCCATCTTGTTTCATCCGAAAATGAAAAGTCTCTTGATATCATTATATGGCAGTGATACCAGAAAGAATAGTCAGTGACCATATCAAGAGATTTTCATTCGTTGCTGAAATAACGGAATAAAAGAAATGTAGCAGATGACACATTGCATGGATCAAGCATAAGAAGACTACTGTCATTTCAAACACCTTCTGAGAACTTACAGGGTAATTCCAAAAACGCAGGGTAATTCTAAAATCTCAAAGATTCATTTAAGGCCTCTGGAAAAGTTACAAATCGCTCGCGCTTCACCTTGTAAAATGGGTGATTTCGATTTGAAGCCTTTTCTGAGAACTTAGGCCTACAGGGGTACTGCTAAAAATGCATTGATTCATTCCAAGCCTCTGTAAAAGGTTAAAAAAAAATATCTCTTGCTTCACTTTGTAAAATGGGAAGTGATTCAAACTTATAGCCTTTTAAAAGTTAATATTTCTTTCAGATTTAATAAATATTCTACAATTAAATGTAGATATTTTTTAATAAAAGAAAATAGAAAGTAAATCAATGAAACGAATCGAATAGCTGGTCTAGAGCAGGATTCTTCCCATCCCATCCAATAGGCAATTTACTGATATTTGTTTATTTTTCAAATGAGTATTCGTTTGTGCCACGTCTATTATTGCTTTGTTTGCACTCTCTAATTTTACTGAGGATTTTTATTTTGAACTATTCTGTATATACGTTATGCATTTTGATGTAAATATGTTTATTATTATTCAGGGCCCCATGGAAGACCACTACTTAATGGTGAATGGGCTACCCTGACAAAAGATCAGAAATAAATAAAATAAAATAAATAAAATAAAATAAGGGTAGTCAGGAATTCAGGATGCATTTGTGAACTCATATTAATGCATGTACGAAATAACCAGAAATAGCAGTTAGCTGGAAAGAAGAGGGTACAAACTACTTTTAACATGTAAGTCATGTTAGGTATTTTTCAAACCTCACAGTAAATGACATAATGAAATCACTCACTCGCTCTCATTCCAAATGAAATACCCTCATGCCCATCCCCCTAATGGTTTGCAAACGGCTACTACACCATTGATTGATGCGTTAAACAGTCCAGGCACATTGGTTTCGGTTTACCTGTGCCCCATCCAAAATAGCTAGCATACCGATTTCTCTCTCTCTCTCTCCCTCTCTCTCTCCCTCTATCCCTTCCCCCTTGTCCATTTCTCCACTGCCAGGCACTCTCTCTGACCCCTCAAATTGGCACTATTATTGCTGCGCTCTGTTGAATAAACACCATCCCAGGGATAGACATGAGACAAACAAAGCTTGACCTTTGACCTACGAAACATTAACTTAAAAGCTGATGACTCTAGAAAGCTCGAGTAGGAAGGTTTGTAGACAAAACAATCCGGACAACATAGGATCCTAAACAGCACCAAGAAATATTAAAAAACTAGTAATATTTCAAAAAGGAAAAAGAAGAGAAAACAGATTGAAGAGGAATAAAAAGTAGATAAAATTCACTGTTCTACGATTTACTGTTATGAACACAATATCTCAACTAGGTTGAAATTCTATTGGTTCGTCACTACATTTAACCCGTTGGCTACGGGAACCGGGTGGCTCTTGTATTTAGCCTATGGGAGTTATAGAATTCAGTAGTCTACGGGTCAAAGTAGTTTTTTAAAGTCATGAAGATTTTCCAATTGGTATAATTCAAGTTTATCTAGGGCTGTCTCTAACAAAGAAACAGAAAATGTGAAAGAACAAACTGAATGAGATACAAATTGAAATATAAGAAGAACTGGGGAATGAAAGAAGAAAGTACAAACAACAAAAATGAAAAGAATGGCAGAAAACCCTTACAGAGCACATACTAGAAATTCTTTCTGTTTTTAAATAGAAAGAAAACATTTAGAAGAAATAAACATTAGGAAGAATTTTTAACAAAACAGAAAAATATGAAAGGGGAGAACAAATGATAAAAGTGAAAGACAGAACAAACAACCGAAAGAAAGGAATAGAAGTGCATAGTGAGGAAAACCTTTAGAGTGCACATGCCTAATCAATTCTTTTTAAAATGGAAAGAAAACATTACAAAGAAATCAACAAGAATGTTTAACAAAATAGAAAAATATGAAAGGGAAGAACAAATGATTCAAGTGAAAGACAGAATAAACAACAGAAAGGAAAAGAAAGGCATGGTAAGGAGAACCTTAATAGAGTGCACATAACCAGTTCTTCTTCTTTTTTTTTAATGGAAAGAAAACATTGCAAAGAAATAAACACAAAAGAATGTTCAACCAAATAGAGAAAAATAAGAAGGGGTGGGAACAATGGAAGAAAGTGAAAGGAAAACCAAGAATGCTGATACCGAGGGTCACTCAGTAAGAAATCCATCATATTACGGAGACAAATAAACATCTAGCTTCATGTTAAGACTCTTACCCAGAGGGAGAGAAAACACAAACCTGTTTTCTCTGCCCATCACATGAAGGTTTTAGAAATTAGCCAGGGCTAATGATACCATGACAGCAAGACAAACACTCTCTTGATGGGATAATTGGGTGAGACATTAGAACCATTCACATACATGAAAGAGTAAGATTTGAACTGCAATTCAAATCTCCTTTTATTTTATCATTCACACATGGGATATAGGCCTAAAATATCAGTTTTCTGATCTTACTTCTGCAAACTTTGGTTATAGTATAGATTGCTCCACTGATCTTCATTATAACACAAAGTATAAATAATCTTGCATGTTCACTAGTACTGCTTTATAAGTGCAATCTGAAAAAGAACCTTTCTCTGTATCAAGATATTTGGTTCATGCAAGATAAATCCTGAAATTCTGATCAGGGTTCAAAAATATTTTTTTTAATTTCACCAACTGTTTTGTGTATGAACAGCCCCATTGCCATCTGCTTAGAAATGATAGAAATTTGAAAGCAATACAAGAGCAGTGTCCTGCAAAGCATATACTCTTAACATTTTTAAAAGAATATTTGAACCAAAAGTCCAATGCTGAACTAATATGCTAGGAAAATATTGTAAAGTACCAAATTTCAGTTAAATGAACTCAGCTTTACAGCTTTTGCCTAAGTTGGGCTAACACTAACATCACTAGCAAAGCTTGAACTACTGTGCTAAGTGCTAACCAAAGTGAAGCAAAAACATAAAAAACAAAAACAAAAAAAAACAAAACTCAACATAAACAACACATAACAAACTAGGAGATAGAGCAAATGCTAGTGAAAAAGGATTCAGGTTTCTGTTTTTGGTGGAAACAGGAAGTTAAATTTTCTTTGACAAAGAATTTTCTTGAGAATTATGTTGACAATTTAAAATAAAATTTTTGATGAGCAATAAATTAACATTACCCCCCAAAAAAAAACCCAAAAAAAATAAATAAATAAAAAAAATAATTAAAAAAAAAAAATAGTTCAATGTGTGCAGGTAGGATACTTATATGTCATGAATTCAATTTAATAATCACATTGCAATTTCCTGAAACTAAAGATTAGCTTATGAGCAAGACATGGGCAAAACTTCATCTGAACTTGGTAATTTTCAACTTAATAATAATTATAATGGTGGCTTCTTATTAAGAGCTTAGGTCAATCATGCATAATGCTCATGGCACTTTACAAAATACACATATACAAAATAAAGTACAACAATATATACAGCAGTAACTTGACTCATTAAACGAAAAGCATAAAATAACTTGGAAACAGGAAGTTCAATCTTCTATGCCGAAGTATTTTCTTGAGAATCATACTGACGATTTAAAATAACACCTTTTTTATGAGCAATAAATCAACATTACCCCCCCCCCCCAAAAAAAAAAAAAAATTCAATGTACATGTCTATAATCACATTGCTATTTTCTGAAACTAAAGAATAATTACATTTCTAATTCATGACACAAAAGAATAGCTTATGAGCACAACGTGGGCTAAATTTCAACTTAACTTGGTAATTTTGTCATTCAGTGTGCTGAATACAAGTACTAACTGGTCTAGTTACATTTCCCTGTTTGAATCATCTGCATAATTGCTCTCATAGATACTCCAAAAGAGATTTCCCTGTGTGTTCATTATACAGAACTTCAAAGAAACATTTCTGAATCTACTATCTGATGTTTAGGAAAGGAGATATATAATAAAGTTTTTAATCGTAAACTCTTTAATGGTAAACTCTAAGACTCATATATCATTGGAAGTAAAGAATCTCTGGCTTTTAGGAAATGTACAGAACAACAAACCAAAGTAAGGGAACTTAATGGTGGTTTAGAGCTATATTTAAAGTTGGGTAAACCAATAGCTTTTAAGTAGTATGCTTAACCTGACCTTCCTACCCCTATCAGATTGTTTGTTTGCCCAAATATGTCAAATTCTGCCTCTAAATTTCCCGCTAATAACTTACAATCCTGCATTCCAAACATTCTCCTTGGTATCAAGCAAATAGCAGCAACTTTTTATGGAGCTATAATTTTTCATTCTACCCTTTCCCCTTTGCCAATTATCCTTGGTGTATGATGACATATTGTTCTGGTAAACAGGTCTGCATATCTTTGTATATATTCACTTGCAAACAAAGTATTGCTCAAATTCTACTAATATTCCATCCATCCACAACCTTGTTAAAAATTATTACAAGGTGATGAACATTGTTCTCATACCCAAGTTTTCAAAATAATGAAATGGTAGTTTTGCACTAACATAAAGACAACTGATTGCATATGAGAATCTTTCCACTGCATTAAACCTATCCAAGTGCAAAAACAATCAAGCACACTACATTACCTTTTATGATAGTGATTATTTTGTATTGTCAGAAGAACAATAGAGAAGTGAGAATGAGACCTATTAATAGCTTGCTCATCTGACAGGAGGAAAAGATCATATAAAGACACATACAATGATTTAAATGGACTTAAATAGAAAATGTCTTGTTTGGAATGAGAGCGATGTGCAACAATAGTGGGCCTATGAAATTCTCATAATAGATGACTTCTACGTGGCAGGTCAAACTTGATTCTTCATAGACTTCTGCTTAAATACTATGCATAGGCCTAAACCTTTGTTTATGCAATGAAATGCTACAAGATGCTCACACATAGGAAAAATATTAAACTACTTATTAAAGAAGAATGATGGCACAAAATATAGTAGGTCTATACTATAGTTTTCCAAGTCTGGACAGGTAGGAGGTGGGGGGGGGGGGCTAATCCTCATCATATGCAATATTTCCTCTGTCTTATAAAAATTAAAAACAAGAGTATCAAAGTATATATGCTAGTTGAAGCAGAGGCTATGTTGTGAAATCACAGGTGTTAGAGAGTAACATGATAAAACAGTGAAAGGCATACCCAATACACAACCAGTTGTGATTTCCGATCTCACAGACCAAGAGTCCTGTGAAAACCAGTCCTACTGGTCAAAACAGATCCTTGTAAACAAGTTTTGACTTTGCTCCACCCATTTTCTCTTGACTTGAGGACCTTTCTCGTTTCCAGAGATATCTTGGGTAAGAATCAGCAAAACGTTACTTCGGAGGTCCATGGCCATCCAAAAAGACTCATTTCTGGAGCATCTCTTAGATCAGTGATGTGAATCATTACTGGTTTTAATTGCCAATCCTGTTGTATTCATACTTCATTTCTGAAAAAATACTGTAAAGTATTGTTTGTTTTTATTTTGATGCCTACTACACTTTGATCAAAATTTAATAGCTGAATTCTCCATAAAATTAATGGTATGAGCACTACTCGATGTGGATCAAATATTTCTTTACAGTATTTCTTTAAAGATGACATGTTTGCTGGAAGGTGGGAAAAAAATTAGAAAACGTGGCAATAAGGCGGGATACTCTGCACAAAAATCATGAAAGCAAACGCTTATATTGTATATGATGTGCCCTGCCAGCTTAAAATAGGAAAGGTTCTAGGTCCAGTCTGTCTCAACAGTGCTTCCTGCCGACCTGCTCCAGACCCAACCCAAATAAAAACCAAAATAAAAACAAGTATTTAGATGGCCATAGTCTGATTGGTGGACAGATTTTTTAGGTAGAGGACACAATAAGCCAAATGCTCAAGAGAAAAGAAACATATCGTGTGAGAAATGAACTCTCCACTTTGGGGATTGGATAGGCCTCAAGAATTTGTGTCGGAGGTCAAAGGTTGGCTATATATGACAAATTTCCATTTATGCGACAACAGAAGTGCTACAATGTTTCATTGTGGATCATTCACTGTGATTGAGTGGACATCCTGGAGTCCACCACAATGATACTCTTGAAATCTTATCTTTTCCAGAGTACACATCCACTACTATGAAGTATATTCTGGTAAATTAAGAATCACAAGATATATCCGCTACTAATTACATGCACAGAGTATCCTAAATCAAACATGAAACTGTGTGCTCTTTCCAGAACATTAAAATGTAATATACTATAAGGAATTTATCAAAACACCTTTTATTTTATGAAGAGAAGGTGACAATTCATCAATTTACAAAGATAAGAATTATGAGTAAATGAATAAATTCTGGAAATAATTAAATACAGGTTTAAATAAAAACCTTGGGAGTCATACAGTGATGGTATGATCATCGGAGTAGTGCAGAGTTCATTAATACTTTTCCATTAGAAGTATTTGGCTTGTCATCAAAACCAAATTACCTGAACAAACTTTGGGCTTGTACAGAGCCAAGTTCTAACCTAGTTTTGACAAATCAACCCACAAAAAGGACTTTGGTCTGTCATAATCCTAATATGGCCATAAATCTGCTCAAAGATACCTTTTAAAATTTGCATATTTTCTATTTGGCTGTCTCCAGTCATTAATTTGGAATTCTACATGTACTTGAGGATGAGAAAAGGTAATGATGTAATAATTTGCAACTAACGGCACAAAAAGGGTTAATATGACACAGTTGTGTGTATTTATGATTAACATATATTTCTTTTAACTATTTTGTATAACGCAAAATTTTCATTTTCATAATCCCTGAGTCAAAGACTAATCTCTGAAGCCTTGGAAATATTCCTTGAGTTTTCCATATCGGGAGAGTTCCCTGATCTCCAAGTCATTTACAGGTAAAGTTCAATAAATCAAAATACCTCGAAAGATAATTACAGCCATCCTTGCAAGGAAGCTACAGCGTAATACTGCCATTGCTTACTCCATCTAACATTAAGGTGTTATGAGGCAGAACTCCTTGCTCTATCTATGGGACCATGACATCATTGGTTGAGAAATGGTTGAGTTACCAACTCGTTCTCTATCAACCTTGGTTGCCAATTCACTGTTATGACAAGTCTCCACCACCAAGGATGACTGGTAGAGTCATCTTGTTCAGGGTCTCAGTTGGGTCAAGTCATGTCAAACTGGGCATTTCCACACAAGCCCCCATCATAATCATTATACTTCTACATCTGATTGGGTACAACCCTCCCCCCCCCCCCCCCAGATGTTCTCTTTGAACATCAGGCAGGTAAAACTACTTGTTACCTTGACAATTGCACTGCATAGTTCCTAATTTAAAGCTCATAGACAGTATCGGTAGCAAAAATCATACTGGCAAGAAACTTAACTAACATAGTCACATACTATTCTCCCTTTATCATAAGGCACATGTACGAGATTATTTAACATTCCATTCACGATTTGGAACAAATTTCAGTGTAAATATCTGCAAGAAACACTTGGTAACAGCTTTTCACTGCCTCACGCTGAGACCATATCCACCCGAAGGTTCCCCACACAGTAAACCCAGCGCTCCGCACTATGTGTAGCGTATTCTATAACACACAGCAATCCTCGTGTGAGTAATGTGTGTGGCCGTTGTTCGAATTTACATCCCCTCTTTTTTGGGCCAGGGATTTTTATTCTTTTCACCTCTAATTCGATAAATATTTCACTTGAGGAGGAAAAAACTTCACAGCATCTTAGTTATGTTAGTACCCTGCTATTTATTAAGTAAAATCAAAGAAATCTCACGAAAAGTTTTTGAGGGCTTCCCAAAACTATCTAATACCTTTAAGAAATTTTTGGTTAATAAAATGAAAAAAACTTTGTGTTTCAACATCTTCAGTAGACAAAACAGGGATGGTCAACACCCAAAACTTGTTCCACTGACAACCCTCTACCCCCCCCCCCCCCCCCCACTCTACCAAAAATGAAAAGGCTGTTGGGATAGTGCTGTAATGGAAAGGTTAACTATGCAAAATTGAAGTCATAACATTTTTCAAATTTGCAAGTTTCAGTTAATTATTTTTGTCACAGACAATTGTCATAGGAACAGTGGAAAGCCGAGCAACAATATTTATACTTTTCTACTCTAAATACTTCCAATGAGAGATTAGCATGATCCTCTTTGCTTGCAGCCCTATGCATTTTCACTGTAATACAGGTATTTTTATTTTCATCTATTTTCTAATTTTTAGAAGAGTTTATTGGTCATGATTGTGAATAAAATATTGCATATTGCTCCTCATATTTCAGGAGGTATGACATTTCTTTCACAAGCCATATACTTTCAAGTTTAACAAAACCATCTGGCTTTTATTGAAGGTTAAATTCTTCTGGAAATAAAGATACACTGGGTGGGTATCTGAAAAATGTATGCTACACAAAAATGAAAAATGCTGTGACACAATTCATCTTCAAGTCATTTAGAAGATGAAACTTTGAAGTAGATATTCCTACAGGTATAATAAAAGCTACCTGTTTAAATGAAGAACAAGGTTCATGAGAGTACATGGGGAAAAGTCAAAAGTAGAAAAGCGGAATGGAATCAATTAATATCTTCTTGGAAATGAAGGTATATATACCAAAACACTCTCATCATTTGTAAACAAGTGGCAGGTTATAAAGACGGAAAACATCTAAGGTTTATCGTTTTCTTCACAGATGAAAGTGTTTATTCAGACATTTCAGGCACTTCCTCCGCAATTGATCTACCCCATAGGTGAAGACATCATTACAAAACCCAATACAACCCAATCGCCTAAATCAACTTCCGTAAACAAGTCGATCCTTGCACTGAGGGGGTTTACATCAAAGAAAATGAAGACCCAACCTCGAATAAAAACACAGGGAATAAACAACATCTCAATGATGGGGAGTCTATGAAACTTTAAGCATCTCACGGAAATATAGAAATCCCTCAAAAACCTTTCTAATTAACTGCGGTGCTAGAAAGAGGATGTAATATCAGCTCTCTTCTCATTAAAACTTGACAGGTTTAGATCATTACAACTAAATATATCTATGCTATTCCCTGGGTGGAGTTTGCATGTTCAAAAGATGTCTTATGTTTACCGGAATCTATAGGCCAAACGTAGGTATGTGTTAACCCTTTCAATTTAGCAAAGTAAAACATGAAAGCAGGCTGCTGTGAGACAAAGTTCATTATCATCTTCGTGATAGCCTGCATAGCCCTTTGAAGATTACTAGGAGGAGGAGGAGAAGCAGTATGTGTACTGCTTAAGAAAGGTAGGTAACACGTAGTTAATCCACCCCTTTTAGAGGTAGTTTTCAGAGTGTGTTAATAATATATTCTCTGACAAGAGAATGTATATTATAAATGCCTTGTGCATGACAAGAAACTTGTAATAGACATGTGCACTGAAATATTTGAGCTGTGAATAACAAGAATTATTCTGTAGTAATGAAGTTTTCTGGAAGATTGGATTATGAAAGATACAAGATTGGTATACTACATGAATGTTCGAGATGATGGGAGAGTTCTAAAGGAAATGTGGGTATTGGATCCTCAACTTACTGATACACACGTCGCCCACAATTTTCACTTTTTATTTTACTGAGATGTGTATCTGGAAAGTATCAACCTTTGGAGATAACTTTTCCAACTAAAAGCATACACATCATCTCTAAAAATAAGAAACAGAACTGTCAACATGTGATCTTGTCCTCTAGAGCTATTTGTAGAAAAAAGTATGTAATCTAATGATATAGCTTTAAGATATATTCCTTCTCTCAGAGAAAGTGTCAGAGTGACCTAGTTCCCTGAAGAACAAAACATAACTCGTACTTGGACAAATTCTACCAACCATCTACATTTCGTTTCTGACATACACTGTCAATATGAAATCGATTAATGATAACTTAGCCTGATAATTAATTGAAACAGTTTACTAAGAAATATGACATATACATGTAGTTCTGATTCAGAGGAGATTGCATATACAATGTTGGAAACTATTTCATTTCTATTGTCCAAATGGATTAAAATGAATAAGAATTTTATTTGGCTCTCTTCAACAGGTTCAAAATTTCATCATTGTAATATGAAAACAATTTCACATGTCTTATCATGTTCCATTTCAATTGCAAACCTGAAAACTTTGATTTGAACAAAATGAAAAAAAATAAATCTGATTTCCCCTGAATAAGTAGGCCTACAAGGTTTCCACAATGCATAAGTGCACGGTTTCTAAATATCATATGGCTGTCAATAAATTAAGAATAAAAATAGCAATTTTTTCCTAGAAAATGTAATTACTGCAAGCTCTGAAAACTGACTACGAGGGAGGGATAGAGGGGGAGGAGAAATAAGAAGGAAAAGAGTTTGGGATTGAGGGAGAGGGAAAGAAAAAGAGAATAAAAGAATGATCAAAATACAGCCAGAGAGAGAGAGCGAGGAGACAGAAAGAGATAAAGAGAGGGGGAGAGAGTCACTCCATAAAGAACAGGGCTATAGGTCCCATTAAAAATGCAAGTATCTTCAAAATCTCTTGCAAGAATAATCATTGGTGAAATCATAGAGTTGAGCCTATAAAATCTCAGAGAGATTTGCATATTGCCCATGGCTAAAAAACAACAGCAAAGAGAAAACCTTCTGTTCCTGGTTTTCAATACAAGTATCCAATCAGCGTTCAATCTCGTGAAATTAAATCTCTCCTATTATACCTTTAATACTTTGTGGGTGAAATCTGTTGTGGTAAACAAACTAACCTTCTCATGTCTATCATCGTATACTTAAAAGCTCTCCATATCAAAGCATTTATAGAGCTTTCTTTTAATATAATAGTTGCACTCTATGAAGTATTGGTTATCGAATTGAGCAATCACTCTGCCTCCGATATAACATTGCTGTTTTGCAAGATTTCTTTCTAGGACTGTCCATAACTGAAGAACACTTCAAAAGAAGGTTCATCTTGTATTACAAATCACATCCACACCTAAGGGTAAGGACGATATGAATTATTCAAAGGATCAAGACGATTCATACAGACTTTAACCTCTTGAATACCATGACTAAACAACGTGGAACCAAACCCATGATAAGAAGCGTATTGAGCAACATAACGGTATGGAAAGGGCTGATTGTTCACCTCCATCATGCACGACCTAGATCATATCTTCATCACAATCTGAAATATGCTATAAAACTTTAAAAACTGGACAAAGGAGCATGCAGGATTAGTTTATATTTCCTGACGACAATTTAGCAAGACTTTCAAACTCGGATTCTACAATGGATCTGCCAAAGTCTAATGCAGTGACAACCTTAATACCAAAAAGAAGGGGAAGCAGTCTTTTAAACCAAGATTATAAGCTTGTAGAATTCTCAAAGAGAACCTTTTCACAGAGAGATTGAAAGATAATATCTAGTTCTGGTAGTGTCACTTAACTATATCCAATCATAGACAAATTGAAATCTTTGATAAACTCTGATTGACTGCACTGTGATTTGGCTAACATCATCCAGAGGTAGCTAATCAAATAATTTTCATATTTCAAGGGCCTCACACCTTGTAATAATGGATGCTCCTTAAATAAGTGCTTGCTATCAATATCATTGAGTGTTATGGTCACAGACATAAGTCACTAAACTCTGGATCATATGATTCAGCCACTTCATAGATATCCTTTAGCAAGTTAGCCTACATTTGCCACTCCCTACCCCCAAGAAAAAAAATGGATACCTTGTAGAATACCTAAGCAGAGAATTAGGATTAAGTTTAGGGTTAGGGTTAAGGGTAGGGTGAGCCATAAACCTAACCCTATGATTGTGCTATCACAATTGCCATGAGGTAAGGACACTCCCACGTGAGTGGAGATACTGCACATATTGTGTGCATGTCAGGACCAAGGTGGCAATAATTATGAAACACTTAGGAGACAAACACTATACAAAATCCAGATCATTATCGATAGTTTTGTATCCTTGATAAACCTAGAACGGGAGTGGGAAAATTCACTGCGATAGCCATGTATATCACTTCACCAGAATTTCACATGGTTCGCCTCTTCTCTGGACCTATATTTTACATCTTGTCCGAGGGAATACCATACCTCTTCCATGTACGCTGATTGTCAATGATCCATGCACGTATGTACATCCTTTCATATCTGCTGCGTCTTCGACTGACTGGATTGTCTTGCCATCGCATACTGGAAAAGAGAAGAAAAGAAAAACAGATTTACGAGATTGATATCAAACTCTTGCTTCACAGGTTTGTCTAATAAAAATAATTCTATCTATGACAGACCTACAACCACATAAACAGAAGATGAACTTGATCAAGAATCTGACCTTTTTCAGGCTTTTCTTTCGATATAGTATACCATCTCCTTCAATTTTCTAGAAAGTTACATAGAAACTTTTCCTCAGAGTTGATGATATCCTAAATCACAAATCTTGATTCTAACCGATAGTCAAGTATGGATTTCTGGCTATTGCAGAACAAAGTCTAAAAAAAAAAAAAAAATTGAAAGAAACAAAGAGACAGTACTTCGTATACACCAAGAATATCTGCACACCGAGTCAGGTGTTTTAGCCTCATAAAGAATAACATAAAATCTGAAACAACAGACAACACAAAAACATAAACTCCCCTAAAAAAAAGGTTTTAAACAAAAACTGTTATTATGCAAGGATAAACTTCTGTTTAGAGCCAGAAGGGCATTAGCTCTATGGTAAATGATATTGGTTAAAACCCTTGTAGCTCTCATCAGGAGGACATACAAGGTCATAGATATACCTTTGGGGCAGGTTCCAGTGCATGGTAGACAATGTCTGCTATCATTAATGTCTGGCATGTAACCACCTGGACACTCCTTGGTACATTTCTCATCAAAGAGCTTCCATTCAGAAGGACACTGCGCTGCTGTGATGCAGTGACGATTCTTGAACTATGAAAGGAAAAAAATGTGAACAGGTGACTCTGTAAAAAGTTTAATAGAATAGAGTATAACAAACATATCAAATCATGGTATTGATTCCTGGGCCCTGTTGCATAAAACTCACCATTAATGGTAACTCTGCCATCAATGTAACTCTGCCATCAATGGTAACTACCATAGTAACATTGCTCAACAGCCAATCAAATTCAAGGTGTAAATGGAAGTTACCATTGATGGCAAAGTTACCATCAATGGTACGTTTTATACAACGGGGCCCTAGTCTTTAAGAAAAAAGTCAACATCATGACGACTCATCCTGATTTGATCTTAAAAGTCAAAGACAGCATATGTTGAATGGCACCTTGACAAATTGCCCCTTAAATCAAATTCAACTTCCCCTTAGAATAAAAGATGAAGTTCAGAAGGTTAATCCCTCCTCTACTCTCATCCTCCCAATGTACAATGAAATAAGGAGGGAATAAAATTTCAATTAAAGAAATGGATGTAGTAGTCATTAACATGGCAACGATCGTTACATTTTAATTACTATTCAATAAAGCCTGATTACTTGGGGAACATCAAGCACCAATTCAAGGTCTGTGAGGGGAAACCCCTGTCATGGCTGTATCTAATAAACCTTAATTCTGTCTAAGAATTGAACCGTCATCCTGTTATACATCATCAAGAAAGATGTGATGAATTTCAAGAAGTGATGTCATCCATCTCCACCTCCAATCGACCTTAACCTTCAATACAGAAGACTGACCAAGGCTTCAAGCTTTTCAATGCCATGCTGCTCAGCTCAAGTAATGGTAACTTGCATGAAAGATGGGGTCTTTGATTTGAATTATGAGCACATTCACCCGGTTCCATGACATTTGCTCCTGCGACAATTGCTCCGGTCTAACTTTGCCATGTTAGTCCTAAACCTAAACCTAACCCTAACCCTAACCCTAACCCTAACCCTAATCCTAATCTTCACATTGTCCTTAACAAAAAAACCAAATCATGACCTTGACCTTAACCTTTGACCTTTCAAGATATAGACGGGAGGAGCAAATGTCGCAGGAGCAAATGTCATGTCACCCATTCACCCTCCTCACCATAGCTCTGGAAATATATTATTCTTGGCTTTATTGTGAAAATACCCTGCATCAAATCCATGTTTGATTGGCACTATGGTTTTTTTTTTTTAATTGTCAAATTTTTCTCATCCCACAAGTTATTACAAGATAATGAAGATATAGTCTGTTTTCTTCATTGTTACTTTAATTCCTGTAATATACAAAACTTTGGTTATTGATAAATTTTAATACTTGTAACATTCTGTTCGCATTTCATAAGGATATCTCGTTCTACTTTCAACGACAAAAATGAAAAGAAAAAAAAATGGAGCTTTTACAGTATTGGCCTGAAATATTTCCTGTTCTCATTTTGATGTGCACAACAGAGATGAAGGCAATCATTTACTGTAAACCCACAAACTCTCTGAAGGCACAAAACTTACACGAATTTTGTGGATGGCCGCAAAGGTTTTCCGCAGGAATCATGCCACATTATAACAAGCACACATTATAACAAGCACAGACTTTATGCGACCTGCAAAAGTTTTTGGTTTTACAGTAACATGTGCGAAATTTCATGATGCTAAATGAATGCAGTATTACTTACCTGGAATGTGCCATTAGGACACTGTCCCACACATACACCTAGATGTAGGAAATGTCTACAAGCGATGCAGTCACTAGCTGTGGATCCACTACAGCCACCGATACACTGTTCATGACAGCACCTTCCAGCAGCGTTGCAGGATCTTGGACAACTCACAGGACAAACTGAAAGAACAAAGTAAGAGATATTTATTAGTAAAATAGGTTTTCAGATGTATACAGTTCTTAGAAGAATACATCAAGTTCAGTCTAGAGCTGAGTGCATTAAAATTTGCTTTCAGCCTAGAAGGCTGCCAAAAAAATGTTTACTTCACTCTTTCCATATGTGTTTGCCAAACCAACCAAGGATTTAAAAAAACATACCAAACTATCCAATATTCTTCCCAACATTTGGAAATACATGTAGAATAATTACAACAACAACAAAAATTCTTAAAACATTTTAATTTTTTGCCATAAATTGTGGTGTTTAAGTTTTAAGATAGTTATAGTGAAGAAACAGCCAAGTGGGAAAGCTCTTTCTCTATCTCCCTGTAGTTTTCATTTCCCACTCTCAAATGTTGTTGTTCAATATCAAGAGTAAAACAAGCTTCCAAAACAATTTCAAATTTAATCAATCTTAAAACTTCTGCCTCCTCCTCACTTTGACCATAGAAAGCAAGAAGAAGGTGAAGGTCTAATCACAGTTAATGAACGAATGCATCTACTTAATTAGCATTTACATCCCACAACTTATTTTTGTTCATATTGCTTTAATCCTAAACCATAATGCACATGCCCTTTAGATAACACAATTTTCATGACCTCAAAACTTTACCTCTTTATTTCTTTAATTACTTAACTTGCTCTCTGTCAATCTCTATACATCCCATCTCTCTCTCTCTTTCTCTCTTTCTCTTTCTCTCTCTCTCTCTCTATATATATATTTCTTCCTTCATTACATCTTTATGTTTGGACAGTTCCTACAGCTCTGTCTCAGACTCAGTGTCTCTTCATTTTATTTCAATCTTTCAATAATAATCGCTAGTCCCAAATGTTTTAATGACAATTATAATTGATTTGAATTTCTAGATGTGTTCAATAGAGAATCTAGCAAAAGTATATAGAGAGGATGCACTGATTAGGAAGTAAATAGAAGTACTTTAGATGTTTCAAGCAACTGAAATGTTTATGTTTCCCTTTGCTTTCATTGAATCTGCATGTATAAAGGAAGCAGAAAGCCTATGAACGATGTATACCGGTATATTAAACAATATGTTGAGAATGGCATCGTGTGGGAATTGAAGACCAGTCCAACAAATGTTTCCTTGGAATATAAATCAGTCTTGACATTGACGCCAAGCAGCCCCATACCAAACCTGACCAGGCTAGGTTGATAAACCATGGGGTGTCCACCTATAAGTCCATCCAATCTTCTAAACTTTTCCTCTTCCGCTCTTCATATTTCATATTTCCATTTTATGGCTCCCTAAAGTTTGTCCACAAATTAAGGTGGATCTGACTGATTTGCTCATTTTTAGAATTTGCCAATTAGGAGAAGGTAGAAAGAAGAAAACAGCAACTATTCTTAGTAAGTTTCAATGTCTATCCACATTAAACAAAGGAGCTAAACTGGTAGGCCTTCCTCATTTATGATTAATTCATGGTCAGGAAGTAGGAACTTTCATAACAAAATAATTGATGAGCTCCAATCTAAAATAAAATAGAAAATCTTGAAAAACAAGCATAGATCACCTTGTCCTTTTGGAAGGACAGTGAAATCATAATTTATCTAATAGTAATGTTTTTACAGAAAACACATTAAATCAAACAACCAGATGTACAGAAGCATAACAGAAAATCTTTTGAAATGATAAAGATTGTTTATCATGATGAAAATGGAAGATATAACATTTTTCAGACCAATTTTCTCATTCTGCATACTCATATGATAATATCCTCATTATCCTGTGGTATTCATGAAGTTATGATGATAACTTCAAAGTTTTTAACAAGTCTCTCCTTCAGACATCACTTCTATGTGCTTTCTGGATCTATCTTTCCTTCCAGTCTATGCTTAACTAACAATAATAATCAATTATATGACAATTGGAGTTAAATACTGAGCAGGTTACGACTGCATCCCACTTTGTTTGTTGAACCTCTTCATTATTAAGCTGGTCCATGACTCAGTCCTATATCCACAGGAACAGAAGATCTAGAACACAATAGTTTTCTTGTACTCCCGCTATTTCTGCTAGCAAGGAGGTTCATGTCACCTAAATTATGACTGACTCAATTTCCAATTGAAAAAAAAGAAGAAAAAGTGTTCTTGTCCCCCACTGTCAATAAATCTATTAGCTGAGAGGAACAAACAGGAACACGCAATCAAAACTATCAACACAAAACATGTTCAAATATATTCCTTATGATGTGGGTCATGAGAACGGCTCTTTCATCTCTCCGACAGACATATGCAGGAAAAGATTGTAGGAGGACACAAATATTTTTCATTTATGCAGGGAGAGCACAATTGGTAGCCTTAATACGCTCAAGCAGCAAAACAAGTTAATAGGCAAGAATCATGCCGGTCTTTGTCCGACAAGGGCGTTGGAAGGGAGCGTTGCCACGGCGATGTAAAACAATTGCCTGGCATATCGAACTCCCGGGGACAATCAGGACAACATTTTGGAGGGTAAATGAGATGATTGGGGAAGGTATTTCGGCGGGGCTTGCTAGCCCGGTGGGAGGTGCGTCCTGGAGATGGAGAAGTGCATTGCATCCACCGAACCAATGTCATTGAACTATTTGCACGTCTTCTCTTGCCCTATTGTTGTCACGTCCACAAAAACAAAACCGGCTTACACGAGTTTGCTGGTAAACACATGGTTAAAGTACATGTAGCAGTCAGTGCACCCAATATACATATGATGAAGAAGTACTAAAAAACATCTTTAATCATTATTTCAATATCCAGGCAAACTCAAATGATATGTTTCCTTGCATTTAAAGAGTTTAAGATGATTGATATTGCCTTTCTTCAATTCCCTCAGTGTTAGACTGTTTGAACAGAACTTTAGCATTCTTATTAAGTATGGATGATAAAGATCACAAATGGTTTAAAGATAAAGTTGAGTTCTGGTCATGAGATTACATTGTCTCAAAGCAATTGGGAAACTGGAAAGGTTGATTATGTCTACATAAGAATTGGTGTATACTGTGAGGTATTGGAATCATCAGATTGATAAGAAATTGACCCAGTCTTGCTGAAAACCACATGCACTGCACACAGAAATGGGTATGGGACTGCACATACATGTGGCATAAAAGTTTGGCCTGAACACCTCAGATATTTCTCATCATATTTTGAATATGAAAGTACTTGAAGAGCAATCCTTTCCAGGGGACATTTCTGCTATAATGTTTCTTCCAAACTAACATAAAAGGAATGAGAAATCAAATTATTTTTCACCTTTCCCAGCAATCAACCTTTTCTTTAACATATCTGCTGATCCTTATTACCTTTCATAGATAGTGCCTGGAGAGAAAATGCAGGAATGCAACTCAAACATAGATGCTGCTTAGACTGGTTTAGCAAGTTATATAAACACCTTCATGAAAAGTCATCTCATTTGATGCAGTCTTTTCTGAAGGGAATATCCTTTTTCATAGTACCTTTGTGGAATCGCAAACTGACAGCAAATAAATGAACAATCTTAAATTTGTTCAAAATGACTGACACAAATCCTGTAAACAATGTTCTACTGTTGGGGGCGGGACGAGGCAGGGTGGGGAGGGGTGGTCAGGGTACTTGATGCATCACCGTCATTCAAGTGTCTATGTGGAGGCTGTATGTCAGTCTCCCTCTGAGATTCCCTCCGTGATACCCCTGCATCCAGCCTGGTTCCAGCCTGGTTCTAGGCCGGTATCACACCAGACATGCTGTGTGATTGCTGCCTGATGGCTAGCTCAAGTCGTCTCTGAAGGATGCCTCTAATCTCATTTAGAGACCAAGGGGGTCTCTTTTCAACTGTCCATCTATTTTGATGGTTAAAGGTAATCTGGATTCCTGACAGAGAATGAACTCTCGCAGGTTCAAATGAAACTTTCATAGAATAACCAAATCTAAAAATAAATGATGTCTACCAAATAATTTGGTAGATACTGCATGAAAGCAGAGTAAGAGTAGAGAAAGAAAAGGAAATCAAGCTTAAGGAGACTCAAATGCATATCATGACTAACAATGATTCATCAGATGTTGGGACAAATCTGAACAATATTGGATAATGTCTGATGTTACATGACTATGAGCCTCTGATTTATATTTAATTCCAGTAGCTTCTTGCTAGAGATATAAACAGCACAAATACACAACAAGCAGCATTATTTTCTTTTTAAAAACAGCTGTCTCCAAATTTAGGGCCAGAGAAAAACAAATTATTCAACATCGAAGTATTCAAGAAAGATGATGATTTGACACAATTATGTAGGGCAATTTTGGTAGTTACAAAATGCATTATTATTT
>CM046839.1:3812207-4032532 GCA_025618425.1 Heliocidaris tuberculata
GCAAGGCAACAGTGTTGGGTACCTCGAGATCAATCTTGATCTCGAGACCAGTCTCAAGATCGGCATCAGTAACCTCGATCTTGTTCTTGATCTCGAAGGTGTTGATCTTGATCTTGATCTTGGAGCTTCTGTTCTCGGAATTTTCGCTCGAGATCGCTCGAGATTAGCATTGTTATTATGTAAATTACCAAATGAAAAAGCTTTTAAAATCGTTCACCAATCGGCAAAAAGACGACTCAGTGTTGGGTACCTCGAGATTGGCATCAGTAACCTCGATCTTGATCTTGATGTCGGACATATCTGATCTTGATCTCGGACATATCTGATCTTGATCTCAGATGTTCTAATCTCGATCTTGAGCTGCGGATCTTGATCTTGATCTGGATCTCGGACTGTCTGATCTTGATCTTGATCTTGATCTCGGACCCTCTGGTCTTGGACCCAACACTACAAGGCAAGAAATCATTGTTGTTTATGGCGCATGTATACATGTGCATGCATATTGTAATGGTAATGGTATTACCATATCCCCTCCAAATGATGAATTTCATTGAAAGACAGTTGCACTTTGGAGACTCTGAATTATTGATGAATACATTCCATTAAACATGTATTGAAAACCAGAGAACCATTTATATACATGTAATAGGTTTCATAGACTGCATTTAAACCCCTCAGTGAGTTTATATCCTGCTGTATGAGGGTTGGTGATTTTTTTATATTCTTTTAATCACGATTAGTAAGAAATTAATCAAATAAATTGATCTAAATCACTTACTAATATAATTATGATTGCTTTTTATTGCCTACATTGGAGTGAACCAAGTATAAAGTGTAAATTTGTCCGAAGTATGTATAGTATGATCTTACAGTATACATCTTTAGCTTACCATAATATGATTTTACAATGTCTTTGATTCCTTCACAGATTTGCCTAGATATCACCGGAGCTATGAACCTCTACTTACATCTATCCATCGTGATTGGAACCGTACCCCTCAGAGCCCCGCCCTACACCCCCTTTGATGTCCTATCAGTAGGAAGTAGTGGTATAGAAGTGTCCTATCCCGGTATCTACCCATCACCACCCCTCTCAGAAGGAGAAGGTACAGTTATAATTTAACTTCATACCTGATCCACGAGACCAAGATGTTTCAAAAACACAAAAACTTTTCCATGCATTTATGTTAAAAAATGTTGTGAGTGATTCATACATGCATAAGTTTTATGCCACAAAACCATAATCGACACAACTCTGAATTTTTGCCATTTGTGAAAGTTTCTTACCCCCTAAATAGCTGTATTTCACAATTTGCAAAAGTTTCATTTCGCAAAAAGTTTGTGGATTTACAGTATTTTTTACATGAGTTATTGATTAAGCAGTTTTTTGTTGCTTTTTTTGACACTTACATGTATAGTGGACTTGCTACATGTATATACGTAACAAGTTAATTCTTAATGACTTCACAAAAGTATGTAAGTGATTGACATGAACATGTTCTCTAATCACACAGCACCCCCAAGCTATGCAGAATGTGTGTTTGGAGGAGTGGATATACGAGATGATGAACCAGGGGATGCAGAGATGACAGGCGATCCTATGTTTACCCCCATGTATACTTATGTATCAAACTATGAATTCAGGCAGCCACCGCCACCTTATTCCTTAGTAAGTATTCAAATTCTAACTATCAACTCAGGCAGCCACATCCACCTTATTCCTTAGTTGGTATTAAATCTCTAACTACAAAATCAGACAGCAACCACCACTTTATTCCTTAGCAAGTATTAAGTCTCTAACTATGAATTCAGACAACCATCATCAATTTATTCCTTAGTAAGTATTAACTCTCTATGAATTCAGATAACCATCACCACCTTGTTCCTTAGTAAGTATTCATTCTCACTATGAACTTAGGCAGTCACCACTACCTTATTCCTTAGTATTAAATCTCTACGAATTCAGACAACACAACCATCACACCCTTATTCAGTAGTAAGTATTAAATTTCTAACTATGAATTCAGACAAGCATCACCACCTTATTCCTTAGTAAGTATTAAATCTCCAACTATGAATTCAGGCAGCCACCACCAGGGTTGTCACCAGGGACTTTTTAGTTGTGGAAATTTTATCGCCCGACACCTTGCCACGGGGGTTCAGGGGGACAAAAACTAGTCGGTTTTCAGGGCTTATAAGTTATAGTTAAACAGTAAAAATATGTATCTACACGGTACACACTGTATTGTAGCTGCAGCATTAAGCATTGTAACTACTGTACTAGTATTTGGTTTACTTTGTACATATACCTGCTGTGAGTGCTGTCAGATTACTGGCTTAAACCACAATTGCATGTTCGTAGGTCAGAATCGTAGTATTTTTTCTTTGTCAGTGGGGAAATTAGTGCCGGGCGGGTGGGTGTGATGTTGCATTGAGTGCCTGTTGGAAATTTCGAGTGGTGGAAGGTTCAGACCGGCGCCGACCACCGTAGTGACAACGCTGGCCACCACACCTTATTCCTTAGTAAGTATTCACTCTCTAACTGTGAACTCAGGCAGCCACCACCACCTTATTCCAAAGTAAGTGTTCAGTCTCTAACTATAAATTCAGACAACCATCACCTACTTATTACTTAGTAAGTATTCAATCTCTAACTTTGAATTCAGACAGCACAACCGCCACCACCATATTCCTTAGTAAATATTCAGTCTTTATGAATTCAGGCAGCCACCACCACCTTATTCCTCAGTAGGTATTCAGTCTCCTGTGAAATTAAGTGCAACCACCACCACTGTATTCTTTATGAATACAGGCTGCCACCCACCACCACCTTATTTCTTCGAAAGTATTCATTCTCTAATCATGAATTCAGGCAACCACCCCCACCTTTAATTCCTTAGTAAGTATTCAATCTCTATGAATTCAGGCAGCCACCACCACTTAATTCCTTGTCCAGTATACTATGAATATAGGCAGTCACCACCACCTTGTTCCTTTGTAAGTATTCAATCTCTCAGCTATGAATTCCGGTAGCCACCATCAACTTGTTCCTTAGTAAGTATTCAATCTATGAATTCAGGCATCCAGCACCACTTAATTCCTTATCAAGTATACTATGAATTTATGCAGTCACCACCAACTTCTTCCTTAGTGTAAGCATTCAATCCTTGTGAATTCAGGTAGCCATCACCACTTTCTTCCTGAGTAAGTATTCAGTCTCTATGAATTCAGGCAGCCACCACCACTTAATTTCTTATCAAGTATGATATGAATTTAGGCAGTCACCACCACCTTGTTCCTTAGTAAGTATTCAACTCTGTGAATTCAGGCAGCCACCACCACCACTTAATTCCTTATCAGGTATACTATGAATTTAGGCAGTCACCACCACCTTATTTCTTAGTAAGTATTCAACTCTGTGAATTCAGGCAGCCATCACCACTTAATTCCTTAAGTATGATATGAATTTAGGCAGTCAGCACCACCTTGTTCCTTACCAAGTATTCTATCTCTCAGCTATGAGTTGTGGTAGCCTCCATCTACTTGTTCCTTAGTAAGTATTCATTCTCTGTGAATTCAGGCAACCACCACCACATAATTCCTTATCAAGTATACTACATATTTAGGCAGTCACCACCTACTTATTTTTTAGTATTCAATCTCTATGAATTCAGGCAACCCCCACCACATAATTCCTTATCAAGTATACTATGAATTTAGGCAGTCATCACCTACATGTACTTATTTCTTAGTAAGTATTCAGTCTCCATGAATTAAGGCAGCTACCAGCACTTCATTCCTCAGCAAGTATACCATGAGTTTAGGCAGTCACCACCATTTTATTCCTTAGTAAGTATCCAATCTCTTTACTATGATTTCTGATAGTCACCACCAACTTACTCCGTATAAGTGTGCAGTCTATGAATTCATGCAACCAGCTTCACCTTATTCTGCAGTAAGTGTTCAATTTGTTCAGTTCCCTGCACTCCTATCCTATCTATCAGACTGCAGCAAGATTTTAATTGAAATTTAATTCATACCAGTTTCTGAAGTTTAAAAAAATTGAAGTCTTATCAGTTGAGGTTAAAGATTGTCAAATGAAAAGTTTTGATTGATTCAAGTCTAATTTAAAGTGGGATGCTGTAGAAACAAAAATTGAGAACCACATAAAAATACACGGAAAAAAAACCCCCCAAGCAGCCCCACTTCATCAATTTCATCTTTAGGTGAAAAGGGCCTCCACCTCATATTCAACAAGGTGACAATCAAAAAATAAGATAGATATTTAAAAATGTGAGGCAGCTTGAGACATCTGAATGTTTTCTGTCAACTCTGGCCTGCTAAAAGTGGGATTGGATATAACTTCTTGAGTTAGAGATTTCAGATTTCTCAGCTGTATGTTCAAAGCAAAGGCCTTTTACAGGGTGTACAATTTCTGTATGAGATTATGGTTTGTTATTGAAGGCCATTTTAAAAGTCGAAATAATACAAAATGATGCAGCATGCAGTCATATGGAAAAGGAAGGTGAAAGGTTAATAGGTTATCCTGCTATCATACAAGTTTTCTGTGCAGGAAATTATTTATGTAAATATATCATGAGGCAAGAGTCTTCTAAAAGCAATAGACACATTACAACATGAAAGTCATGTGACCAAAATCATTTTGGTAGCAAAAAGATATAGGTGTATGTATCTTTTAATGAGACATCTATGAAACTCAATGAAGAACACCAACTTTGAAATCATGCTTTATGCTTAAAAGGCCCCTGCAACCCAAACGCAACCCAAATACAACCCAAATGCAAGTTTCTTGCTGTTGATGTGCAGGGATGCATACAACTAATATTCAGTTATTCAAACATCTAGATATGTTTCATAGATATTTAAATGTTTTTTTGAAATATTTTTCCCAACCTCCTAAGCTCCACCCTAGAAAAAGCTCCAGATCTCATTCCTGCAATGACATCATCTGTCAAGTCAATCATCAGTCAGCTACACTAACATTCTACAATAGACAGTGGAATGTAACTTCCCTCAGCTCAGCACATGCTCACAATAGAATTGCATGCTTTTAAACAATACCTCCTCCATACCTCCTCTTTTCCTGGTGATGCTACAGCATGTCTGACATAGCAACTAGGCATTGTATGGTCTATTAGAACAGATGGTCATCTCTGGCAAAGCTGCATACCACTGTCTCTCCTTCGCTCACTAATGATTGGCAGATGATGTCATTGCAGGAATGAGATCTGGGGAATTTTTTTAGGGTAGAGCTTAGCATGTATGAGAAAATGATTTCAAAAATATTTAAAAAATTTAGGAAACATATTTAGATGTTTGAATAACAAAATATAAGTTGTATGCATCCCTGCACATCAACAGGAATCAACTTGCATTTGGGTTGCAGAGGACCTTTAAACATAAGGAATAGCCACTTTGTATTATATTGATTAAGTCTTTGTTATTAGCCTTACCCTAAAAAACAAAAGGTGAATCAAGGTTGATGATTTATTATTCTCATTATTTCTTTCTTTGTTAGACGGATCCTAATGTCCATGGTAGTAGTGAAGAGACAACCAGGCAACCATCTCTATGTGAAGGAGTGTCCTAGATCTGTGCTTGATAGGCATTGCAATGGTAACCCCTCCTCTATGACTGACTGGTAGATAAACATGTATTCACTATTCAGACCATCACCATATCAGCATCAGGTTTGCATGATCTACAAGTTCGTAAGAAAGGTGTATCAAAGGAATATCATCAGAACTGTTCTGGGATTTTACTCCCTCTCTCTTTGTTCTGTCTCACTCTTTTCTTATGCCTCTCTGTTCCCCATCTCTGCTCAGGTATTCTGAAGGTTTAAAAAGGCAAGCTTTGTCTCTATAGCTTAAGGTTATGGGTCCTGCTGGTTCAGCAGCAAACCACCTAATGCCAATGTTCTTGTAGGATTTGAAGAGAACAGTGAGGATTATGAAAATTGGCTAACAAACTTGGAGTACAGTTTATTGTTTATGAAATTTATATTTCAGTGAAGGTATGCAGAACAAATCGATTGTAGGATTTAAATACTTTCAGTTCTCCTACCCTACCATTAAAATCTCAGCTAGATAAAACGACAGAGAGGGGAAGAGAGAGAGAGAGAGAGAGAGAGAGAGAGAGACTGAACTCCTCGTTCATGAGTAAATGGTGAAGCAGGTACTTAAGGTGATAGTAGACCTGTCTAGAGCCGTTTTTTTTTTTTTTTTTTACCAGGATCGATGGAAAATTATCTGAAGATGTCGATGTATGTACATTGGTCATAGTAGTAGTACCAGTATCTGAATAGTGTCATGATATAAGTTACCAATGAGAGAATGTCTTATTGTGTGAGACACAAAAGGGACCAACATTTTCATGTACAATTTTTACAGAATTTCACTTGGATTTGGCGTTTGTGTTTTCGAAGTTGTGTTGTGTCATCCAGTCTTGGTACTTTCACAAAAAACATGACTATAAAATCATTTCAGGTGCAGTTACTGTGCGTTGATTGCATTATGACATATTGATAATGATGTTGATTGAAAGGACACCCAGGGGATGAATGTGCCTATGATCAATTTACTGTGATGCAGATACATTGAGCATTCATATCAAGTAAACAGTGTAGCAGCTCTAAATGCTTTGGTGCTGAACCAATGATTGTGATGGGTTTATTCTCTCAGACATCTCGACTCTGAAGTAGTTTACTTCGGTGTTGACTTGCTGGACCAAACAGCATAACAGCACAACTGCTGTGCTGTTGGTTTTGATTGTATGATACTGATATTTGGATGATCATGACAAGAACTGATCCAAGCTGCTTGTGGGAATCTGCCCATCATGCAAGATAGAAAAATGTCATGTGTCTGGAATATTGTGGTCCCATGATATTTCTAATACTAGGACTTTTTCAGGGGGATGTCATGTGTACATAGAGTTGTAAACATTAATTTTTTATTTCCTGTTTTTCATATGGCTGTTCAATGTCCACGGGGTGTGGTTAAAAACAGAAAACATTCAAAAAATGTAAAGATGAAAAGAATTTTGTAGCTCTGTACATATGAATTGTAAAAGTACAAATGCAGCATGTTCTTTCTAAATGTATATTGATGCTGTTCATGTTTTTCAAAATACAATGAATTGATATGTCATAAAAGAATTTCATGCCATTGTTTAAGTAGAAATGGCAATAAAATTGTATTATGATTCACATGCATTCTGTTATATAGAATGGGGCATATTCAGCAAGTGTTTACAGCAAAGAATTTATAATTCTTGGTATTGCGCATGGCAAACCCCCCCCCCCCCCCCCATTGTTGACCTGAATCCAGTAACCTGGAGAAATATATATAATTGTGAAGTATAAATGTAATGCACTAGATATGTGTAAATATATAATTATTTTTGGACCTGCCCAAGCAACAGACGCATGGTCGGGCAATGGCTGCTGCATTGCCATTTGCAATACCAAGAATCTATTTGGTTACGCACTTAAAATGTTTGCTTTTGTATATCCTGTGCATGTACAATGCATGCTTGTAACATTAATTTTCTTGCCTGTATCACCTACATAAAAACAGTGACCAAAGTGGCCATATTATTATACACACCTTGATATTAAGCTATATATATGTATGTATCTTTAGTCCATTGAAATTAGACTGTAGATGTGCAATAGTTGGGGCTATCATAAAATTGCGCTGAAAACTTTACTTGGGTGCATGCGGTATTCATGGTTTTACAAGGTTTCCATTTTTATGCCCCAGTCCATGGTGGTGCTGGAGGCATTATGTTTTTGGGTTGTCCGCCCATCTGTCCGTGAGTCCGTCCGGCTTTCTCGTTCTTGCAATAACTCAAGAACCACGTGAGGTATGAACTTCAAACTTGGTACTAGTATGTATCGCGATAGGAAGACGACCTGAGTAGATTTAGGGGTACATAGGTCAGAGATCATAGAGGTCAATTCTGAAATTGCAGGTTTTAGCCTTAATGCGATATCTCAAGAACCATTTGAGGTATGAATTTCAAATTTGGTACTAGTATGTATCACCAAGGAAAGACGATCTGATTAGCTTTTTGCAAATGTAAGTCAAAGGTCAAAGAAGTCAGTTTTTGAAATTGCAGGTTTTTGCCTTGTTAACACTATATCTCAAGAACCATCTGATCTATTAACTTCAAACTTGGTACACATACTAGTATGTATTACCATAGGAAGATGATCTGATTGGATTTTGGCAAATGTAGGTCAGAGGTCAAAGGTCATGGATTTCAGGTTTTTACCTTGTTTGCACTCTCTTGAACAATTTCAGCCATTAACTTCAAACTTGGAACGAGTATGCATTGCAATAGTGAGACGAACTGATTAGATTTTTGTTACATAGGTTAAAGGTGACAGGTCATGGAGGTCATTATATGTGAAATTAATGTTTTTTTTTAGCTTTGTTATCACCATATCTCGACTATTTTGTATTCGTGACTAGGAGGAAATAAAGTGATCAGACTTTTGGGTTATAAGATGTAAGGTCAAATGTCGAAGAGGTCAACTATCATGTCATTCTAGGCTATTTATTCTGGTTATCACAATATTTCTAGAACAGTTTGAGCCATCAACTGAATTTAGGCAGAGGCATATAGGAGATGCAGTCGCATTCATCTTGTTTAATCTCTATTTAATAATTTGTAATAGTCTATGTATGGACGTTAATGTAGATATGTAAACATCCTTTAACAGATGCTAGAAATTCAATACTGCTCTCTGTAGATCATACCTGGTGTTTTCATGTAAAAATAAGTTGCTTGATTGAATGCATGCTGGGTTTATCGTTTGGATACATTCATTTTTTGGTGTCTTTTCTGGTATTCTACTACTCTTTTGTACTATTTTTTTATGTGCTATATAACAGCAAACAACTGTATACTACATTTATGATAGCTTTTGAATGAAATCTGAAATGCATGTTATGTTAGGCTTGTTAGCCTTTCCACAGTGCGTGATGTAGGTATGTAAATGTAGACATACATGTACTCTCTTCTTTTCTTGATCTGTGTTGTTTTATATTCAGGCTAATCTATCACGATGAATGTAGCCGTAACGTCATCCTACAATGTTACGGTGTGGGTCTGAAAGGGGAAAGTGGAATATGAGGGTGACATTATCATGTTAGAAAGGGGCAATAGTTGTATTTTAGGGGGGGGGGGGGGTGGAAGGAGAAAGGGGGGGGGGGGAGAGGAGAAAATTACATTGTATAATTGCTCTAATCAATAGGGGGGGGGGGGTGAGGAGTATTCTACATGTTTCTACAGCATCAACTGAATGCCAGCTCTAAGTATTTGTTATGAATATTACATGTACCTATTCCATAAAATGTCTCATAAAATGACCATATAATTCAGTAAGTATTACTTTCTGATACTAAAGAATGCTATGATTGAATGGGACTGTCTGTCAAACTGGCATGAGATCAGGTTGGCCATTCGTTTGTTTTATGTTTTTGTACTTGACACAAATGCATTAATCTCTAAGAAGATATTTACCATTTAGTCCAGGAAAGGATTTTAGTCTATCACATAATGTGCTGACATTTTTTTCAAATGAGCTTGTATATATTCAAAAATAGTAAGCCTTCATAATAGTTGTGTACATTCTAGATATAATGGTATGTAATTTTATATGGTTGTTAATCACATTTTATTTGCATGTTTGAAATAGTTGACCTACATGTATATGTATATGCATTATTTTACCTTTCAAAAGGGTCTTTCTCACATAAGGCTGAATGTATTTAAATGGGTGATACACCCATATTGTATGTATTAGTAAGGTTTTGTATCAAAATACAGTAAACTTTACATAAGTTGAATCTGTTGGGATCACATAAAATAGTTTGACTTGTGTAAAATTCCACTTAGGAAATGTAAATAACACACGTTTTGTTGCAGTTCGGTCAACAAAATTGATTCGACTTAGGGGAAATTTGACTCATGCGACTTTGAGTTATGCAAGGTTAACTGTATGTCCTTTGGTTGTATTTATATGATGATTTTTGTGATGATAAACTTTCTCTATCATCTCATCCAGGTTTCTTCTTATGTTTCATGATATCATGATAGCTTACAAAACATGCTATATTCAGGAATTACAAAGAAAAAGAAACTGCTTTGAATTTTAAAATAGAAACAAGCAGTTCTATAAATACATATGTTTTAATGTCTGAAATTTTACCAAGTAGTTGAAGTACCGAGTACATGTAAGAAAAGAGAGAACCCTTTTTTTTTGTTTTGTTTTTTCCTTGTAAAAATTTATTAATTAATATGGGATTCAGATAGATTTCTGGATGATTTAAAATCCTTATAATCCTTTGGGTATTAAAGCCTGAGATGAATCATTAGAAATGTGTGGTTAATTTAATTTAGATGGCCTCCCAACTGGTCAACTTGTAATAGTGTTTTGACATGGAGGTTATTTGCTATGTTAGACTCTTTACATGTAGTTGTATGAGGGCAGGGGGGGGGGGGGGGGAGGTGATGCATTTCTTGTGTACATTTGAATTATATATTAGCCCTGGGGGTGTTTCATAAAGCTGTTCGTACAGTTACACGTGACTTTACAAATGACCTAAATATGACAAGCCAAATGGGATGCTCAATCATTTTTAACTGCATCAACTAAAGTTGAACTGTGCAGATGTAGATTAACATTCTTATTATAACAAAGATTTTTAACTGAAAGTATATTTTTTGCCCTAATTTAATTGACGTTATTGGAAATACAGTCACACTTTGTAAAAACATCAGTAAAAACTTTGGGTATCCTATCTGGCAATTCATATTCAAGTCGTTCATAAAGTCATGCCTAACTTTACGAACAGCTTTATGAAACACCCCCCAGGTTATATTTGTTTAATGCAATCATGTACGTGTAGATTAATAGTTATTAATCATTTAAATGTTCTGTCAGTTGCTACATGTGTGTAATTTGTTTTCTGTAATATAGAATTCATTGATGATGAGAAATATTTTGGTTGTAATTAAGAATCTACAGAATATTAGAAGAATACTTGCGAGGATTGCCATTTTCTGAATTAGAAACTTGTGTTATTTTTCAGCTAGATTGAGTGATATTTTTCTTTTTTCCTGGGGGGGGGGGGGATGTGGGGAAACATGGTAGACAATACCAGGCATTGACCCAATGCAACATGTTGACATGCTATACACATGTCATCCTATCTATGACAACCAGCAATAATACCTTGATAGTTCTAATGTCATGCGTGATCAATGTCTTGGTTGTTATCCGTGTCGAAAGTGTGGCAGGGCAATATTATGATGGTCTAGTGGCTGTATGTTTACGCACTCAACGTAATAAACCAGTTTGTCATTAGTACATGGTACGAATGACCCTGAAATGACCCCATTTGGTATGCGCACATGGTGCACACACTATCAATGCTACTCTGTACAAATGACCTTTATCTGCACATGTGCAAATTGTAATTACGAACTTGCTTATTGGTAGTCATCATCTGTTGGGAGCCAGAAGGGCATTAAAACTATTAAATATGAGTTAATGCCCTTCTAGCTCCTGGCAGACATTATTGACATGTGGGTAGGAGTTGCGGATCTATGGAAATCCAGTGATCATGTTCATTTCTAATGGCTCTCTTAGCCTAATGAGAAGTATCTGTTTGCTTGGTGTCGCTTTGTTTGTTTTATTAATTTTAATTTTAGTACATGATGCTCATGCATGGAGCTGTAATGGTAGATAATTTATGGTTGTTGGTTCACTTGTGTTGTGGTCTTCAGTGTTGTCATATTGATAGTAGCTATAGCATTCAGTGAGTACATGTGGGCTTTTCTAATATGCCAATAATCTGGACCACATTGTATAATTTTTCATGGAGTATACTGCTGGCTGGTCCACTTGGCTGCTCTATCAATAGTTGTTTGATTAACAGCCTGGCTTTTAAGCCAAATAAATGTTTATTTCAAACCCTCAAAGTGAACATGATTATCTTCTCTCAGGAAAGACCACTCATTTCGAGGTTGTAGTGTTTTTTTTTCTTTTCACATGGGAACTAGATTTTAAGTTTATGAGAGACTGATAGGATAGATTTTACCATAGACATATTTGAAAAACTTATTGTCATTTGTATTTGGATGAAGTGATCAAAAAACAATATTAGGAGTCGCCTTTGAGCCAGGCTATTAATGAAGCATGTTAGTGTAAATAGATATTTTCATGTGAATACATTTATCCTGAGCATAGTATTTGTGATGTTTTCTCGTATCTGAGTGATTTGTGAATTGGTATTTGTGAATTTTGACATTTGTGCAATAAAAATATTGTCAAAATAACCAGCATACAAATAGTGTCCATTTTACAATTATTTATGTGTTTACTATGTACATGTATAGTTCATATATGGCTACTGTATGAAATTTTGGTCATTACAGGAAGTGTTGACAATATGAAGGCTAAGCAAAATGCCCAAACCAAACCAAACATCAACAAACACAATAAAACAAACCAAACCAAAACAAAACAAGACAAAACGGCTCAGCTGTCAGGGCCAGCTTAGTTCCTAGACCATTATCGACTTTGGCTTATCATAAGCTACGATGCATAATGCTAGAACTTTTCTTTTTCATTAAAAAAAAAAGTGGTTTCAAAGAAAGACCAGTGTAATCACTGGCGTACCCATGAGTTGTTGAACGGGGGGAGGGGGGGTGACACAAAATCAGAGTCACACCATATAGTTACACACACACACACACACACACACACACACACACACGCACACACCCCAACACACACCCCCAAAACACACACCCCACTAACACACGGGGGGGGGGGGGGTAGTAATAGTCAGGGGCAGATCCAGGATTTTGTATAAAAGGGGCACACAAATGCAGGTTTGTCAACTTTTGGAAAAGGGAGACCGGTATTTTTTTGGTCTCGCCAGCTCTCGAAAAGTCGCTCAGTGGGGGGGGGGGGGGGGGGGGGGGAGGTCCAGTTCCTGTCAAAAAAAAAAAAAAAAAAAAAGGTTTTCGTTCTAAAAGGGGGCCACTTTTGAAAAAATGGGGGCTGCAAATGCATACTTTTCTTTCAAAGGGGGGGGGGGGCACGGGCCAGATGCGCCCCCCTAAATCCGCCACTGGTAGCAGTAGTAGCATTTATTTCCGTTTAGAAAGCAAAATGACAATAATTTACGTTGGATTGCCCACATTCAGCTTAACTGACATAGGAAAGCTGGTCTTCTGTGGGGTCCAGAACAATTACATAAATGAAAACAAAACATAAACAAAAATCTGAACAAAACAAACTTTCAATAGAAAACATTACATGCAACAAGTAATCATAACAAGATAAACAAGAAAGATTATTAACAAAAAAAAAGGGGGGGGGGGAATGGTCCCCTTGGCCCCCTGGCTACACCTATGAGTGTAATAATAGTTGATGCTCATTAATGTAACAAGAGATAATGGAGAGTGAGAGAGAGAGAGAGAGAGAGAGAGATAGAGAGAGAGAGAGAGAGAGGGATCGAGAAATCATTTTGAACACTCCTATTTTATTTATTTATTATATATTTTTTTGGCTGTCAAATCCTGATCTTTATCCCGTAGGGCTCTCCTCACAGTAATACATATTTCTTTTGGGTAATCCCCATTCCCCAGGCATTGATTGCTATTGTTGATGTTGCTTTTTTATTTTGTGTACCATCATTGTTTCTATATGTATAAATAGGGAATATCAAAGTACATGTATAACGCAAATAGATAATGACTCGTTTGTGAAGATCAAATGAAGCACATCCTGGTCATGATACCTTCAGTCTATCATTGGGAAATCACAGTCGTGTAACTTTAGAAAACGGAATTCTACCAATTAAAACTCAACATTCCAAGAACACCGTATGTTGGGTAATAGTATAGTCCAAGGGGAATTAAAATAAGCAGAAAACTTGACACTTAGTATCTTTAGAGGGATGGATTTGATACGATTCCAAACAATTATCATGGATAATCTAAAGCGTTTAAACATGTTAAAAGGGACTCAAGTAAACTTTTCATTTATTGAAAAAAAAATGAAATACGGGCCAAAAACAACTTGATATCATGTAAAGGAAGAGGAAGAAAATGTCAATAATGATACAGACCCTGGATTGGGATTTATGAACATACAGTCACTAAATGATAAACTAAATTGATAAACGATGGTCATGATGGTGGACTTACTGGACTGGAGGTGGTGGAGGTGGTGGTGTTGATGTTGTTGGTGGTAGTGGTGCATGGTGGTAGTGGAGGTAGTGGTGTTGATATTGTTGTTTGTGGTGGGTGGTGGTGGTGGGGGGGGGGGTGGTAGCTGCGGAATGTACCGGGGCCTAAACGGTGGAGAGTGGAGAGAAAATAGCGTTTTAAAAATGCTTTCGATTACATTAGGATATAAATTATTGACGGCAGTTTTCTTTGATTTTACTTGCAAAGTTTTCTTTAAACTGTTCATTCTCTTTAGGGATGATTCAGTCTTGCTTGAGAGTTTTGGATCCATCTCGCAATGATAACTAATTTCAGGACAACTACCAACGGGATAACTGCCCCTATAGGATAAAAAATACCCCGGACAACCATCCTCTTGTCTAGTTACACCCTAGGCACTTGTTTGAGGGTTTTCTCTAAAGGGCATTTTCTCTACTAAAGGTGTAGGCCTAGTCGTCTCTGTGATAGTCCGGGGATGGTCGTCATTATTAAAACGATCGCGTTAACTTGCTTTCAGGCCATAAAGCTTAAACGGTTTCGAATCGGTTTAAACAGTGGTTATGTCATCACTAAAGAGTTCATGTACATTTTATGAAACATTATCAAATAAGCATAGGGGCAAGTCCACGGTTACTCACGTTAAATTAAAAAAAAGTAACTTGGGTAACCGAACATTTACAGGGTTGGCAGAAAGTATGTTTCTTCTTCTGAAGTTTTGATACTGTACTTAGGTAGTCTATTATGTTTGCATTGTTGTAACTAAAACTCATTTACCTAAAACCTGTAGGAAGAGAACAGGAGCTTACGATGTTACGATGTAACTGAAAACCTCTCAAAATGTAATGTGAGTAACCGTGGAATTGCCCATATTATGACATAACCACAATGACGTTCAGAAGCTTGATGCATAGAAATTACCATGCATCGTCCCCATAAAGATCAAATTTCCATACATCTCCAAAATATAATGGTACACGATATGTTGCAAACAGTAACCTAGTGTTTCTTAAATGCAAAGTGATTACTTGGAACCTTCCTTTATTCATTCTGCAAAAATAAATTGAATTCTTTGTCGCTAAAAAGAAAGAACTGAAATGTTTCCTTTTATCCAAAATTCAGTACAGAACTTTTTCTTTCTTTTGATGCTTTGAACTGACATTGCTCAAGTAACAAATTTTACAAGTGATCTTGATTATTTACTATCTTATTGTTAAGTTGTTTATAATTTCTTTGTTTATCGTGTTTTTATGAGCAAGGTCCCTTGTTATAATTTAAGTTTTGAAAGGGCATCCCCATGAAATATTTTTCAAGAAAAGCAAAAAGTAAAGACAAAAGAGACAAGTAAAATTTCATGTTGATGGACTTCTTCTTTTCATCGTGCACCTCTTATTTTCTAATTAAAAGCTCGGTTGCTGCTGGCAAGCATGCTAATTACATTGGCGAATATGACCAATGAAAGTTATGTCTTTTTATTAAACTCACCGTTTTTTTTTTATTCAACGAGTTACTATAGTTGCATTTGTTCTTCCTCCATATTATAGATTGTACGTGATCTATTTTTCACAATTACAATATTATGCCATTGATTCAATATACATTTTGATGATAATAAACACGATAGAAATTCGGTCAACCTATGAATGACGCAAATTTATATTTTTTCCCCATGAATTTCGTATTTGATAAAAAATATGAAATTTTAATTTCTGCCTTACTGAATTCCACCTCGATACATCAAATAAGAGGTGACAATTGTTTAAAGAACCTTCAACCGCGCTGGTAAAAAATTAAAATCGCGATGAGCGATGAGCATTGCATGGTATGAAGGCTATTAAATTTTCTCTCTCTACCACACAACTTTTTTCTTATCATTAGTGCTTTGCTATACTGTCGGACGTTTGTCCATGGAATTATGATGAAACATACCAGTATATTCTCAAAGAGCAATGTCAAAGTACTTGTTTTGACCCAAATACGCCTTTTTTGTTGTTCTTGTTGTTGTTGTTGACGAAATAAAGATTAGCTGAGAAATGTTATCAGTATAAAAGGTTGAGGTATTGCACTTTCTTTCTTATCTACCCCTCTCTCCCTATCTTTCTCACTTTCTCCCTTCTCTCTCCCTTTCTCTTCCTCCCTCTTTCTCTCCCCCTCTCCCTCCCACTCCCTCCCCTCTCTCTCTTTTCGCTTTCATCATAGAGTTCATTTGTTCTCTATAATGTTTCTGTATTTTATTAACACGATAAAAACTATTTTCGAAAAATCAACTCAAGGCAATTTCAATAGTCCTGTCTATCACCTTTAGAAATGTGCGAACATTACAATGATGTATTACGTAATCCGAACCTGATTTCTATGGGCAGTACAAAAGGCCTTCGAAATTGCCCTTGAGTTTTTTTTTTGAAAGTAGTTTTTATCGTGTTTATTCCTTTTTTATGTACAGAGTGAGTCAGAAAAAATGTCCCATCATTTTGAAGTTGTCTTGTTTGAAGTATGAACATTTAATCATGGGTTTCATGATATGTCTTGGTAGAGTTATCCTCCCAGCATTTTTTGGTACCCTTTCATTTGGATCTTTGCATGCATGACTGAACAACAATCTTTAGAGGACTGCAAAATCTCACTTGCGCCAAGTGGCTGGGTGAAGAATGAAAGAAATTGTGAAAGAATTTATACCTTATGTGCACGCAAAAAGACACACACCCACCCACACACACACACACACACACACACACGCACACACGAACGGAGCCCGTTTCATAGTCCCCTCGCGAACTTCGTTCGGCGGGGACAATAATACTAGAAGACTGAAGAGGTATCTAAAGCCCCCCCCCCTGAATTCCTTTCCTGTAAAAAGTATCCCTTTATCGTACTGTTTATTATAATTTATTTATTTTATTCATACATTTCTCTCTTTTAAAAAAAAATCTCATGAGCAACTGTGGGTAAATAGAAACATTGTTTGCGTGATGCTTTGTCGCTTGAATTATGTTTCTGATTGAACATACTAAGGAATTTCTGTAACTTCAAAAGTAACTGTGTGAAGTCAAACACAAAAGGACGTGCACGCGGACACGTGCCCACACACACACACACACACACACACACACGCACACAAGACAAACCACGCATCTGACAAGATACTAAGGCAGTGTTTGAAGAGGGGCACATACAGTAACAGTTACAAACTACATGTATTTTGTTTACAAATGCATTGATGGGGTGGTTTTGAGCACCCCCCCCCCAACAAATTTTGTTGTGAATGCTGTACTAACATCATTTTTGGCCATGCCCTTCAATGACTTTCTTCCTAAGTTGTACAATTCGTGGGATGAAAAATTAATGAGCTAAAATCAGTCATACTGCTACAAAGTCACATGACCTTTTGCAACCACATGTCAGCTAGGAAGAAAAACTAAGATGTTTTTCTTTGTAAACATAAACACCTGAGACGTATAAAGTAAACAAACATACAAAAAAAGTAACTTTCTTCCTTAAGTTGTACATTTATTCTTGTATTCCAAATAAGCTAAAATCAGTCATACTGCTACATCACATGACCTTTTGTAACAACATATCAGCCAGGAAGAAAAACTCCCTTTTTCCCCCCTTTGTGAACAAAAACTATTGGAAGTATTAACAAGCAACCCCCCCCCCCAAAAAAAAAAAAAAAAAAAAAAAAAAATAATTAAATAAAAATAAATAAATAAAAAAAAAAAAAAATAGAATTTTAATTCGTCACTGAAGACGAATTAGGTGGTCTGTCCTGATTTTTATGACGGTGAATGACCTTTGCCGTGTTGATAACGATGTATCTGACCGGGGTAAGCACATCTCGTCCGATTTAACATGTTTTAACTACCACACTGCCATTTCACAGGCCATCTTTACTTTCAAATTTACCCTTGTAAATGTCAGCGCATAATCATGACATGCTCCTTTATGTGTTTATATGCATGTGTGTGTGCCAAACGGTAAGGAATTTGCATGTTTAGAAGCTAAAATATGAATGAAATGTAAAGGAAGATGAAAAAAAAAATGAAAGAAACATTGCAAAAGAGAGAAAAAAATTCCGACCTGATCGGGAATCGAACCCGGATCATTTGATTGGTAGGCAGGGTCATATACTAGTAGTAGACCACAGCATATCCCCATAAACTTAACACTCAAAGCTGAAAAACGGCCTTGGCATAGACGTCATTTTAACTTTCAACTAAGAATTTCAGAATGATCCCGACATGTAATCAAAAACTAAAGGGACACTAACGATAGCCCATAGTCTCAACTATAACATACTAAAATTGGGGAGAAAATAGAGCAGAAGGATGACTCTCATAGGATGATGGCATTGATAATGATTATATTCACGATTGTGATGATTTCAAACTTGTCCTAGTATCTTCAATTCCCATATTACCTATTTAAGTGGAATAGCGCCCTTCCAGATTCGATTTTCAACTTTTGAAAAGTGCTTGAAATTGCATAAAGCGTGTGGAAAATGAATTTGGGATGATTTGGAGCATTTCTAAATTTTTGCGCCCGCACGGACGCGCGGACGTACGCGTACGCGTGCGTTTAACGAAATGTCCTTGACTGGAATGACATTGACCTTAACCATGCCAAATATGAAAGAGAAATGACATTTCGTTATGAAGATATGACCATAAGTTGATTTTCACAAAATGGCGCCTGGATGACGTCACGATAACCTCATGACCTTGAAAAAGATGTGAGAACTTGACCTTATTAGGACTGATGACTGACGAAAATATGAAGAAAATTGACTGAACAGATTTTGAGAAATCGTGATAACGAACTGGACGATTTGATATTGCAGGACATGTGGGAGATTATCCCTTTAGCTTTAATACACGACAGGGAATGAGATTGTACACAAACTACTGCACACTGCTTTCCAATAGACCTAACACGCAAAATTAGGCAGTTTATTACATTGTTTGTGATGGTATATGTTATATTAGTCGGAGAAGATGGTAAAATGAAAGGCCCCCCCCCCCCAAAAAAAAAAAAAAAAAAAAAAAAAAAAATGGACCCACCGGGAATCGAACCGGGGTCGCCGGAATGGGAGGCAAGTGCTTTACCAATGG
This sequence comes from Heliocidaris tuberculata, assembly GCA_025618425.1. NCBI lineage: Eukaryota > Metazoa > Echinodermata > Echinoidea > Camarodonta > Echinometridae > Heliocidaris > Heliocidaris tuberculata. The sequence goes on from CM046839.1 coordinate 3,831,587, forward strand.
ACCAAAATATTTCCAATAGAGATAACACGTAAACGAAATACGGGATTCTGAAATCACATTTTTTAGTTTAAAAATGGGCATGATCCCGACATCTGATCAAAAATTAGAGGACACATTAGTAAAAGCTTATAGTCTCAGCTATAACATACTAAAATTTGGAAGAAATTCGAGCAGAAATAACAGAGATACTGCTCAAAGAAGACGGGAATGTAGAATCAAGCTTTGAGAAAAAGTCATGTCCCTTAGAGAATACACGCAAAATGAGAAAAATTGACATGCCTCCTTTAATCGCAAAAATACACTATGATCCCTTTGTCAAAATGAAAAACAGTGGTGACTTATCTTGTAGAGAATTGTCTCAGCTACAACATATCAAAATTTGGAAGAAAATCGACAACCTGTTACTGAAATATTGTCAAATGAATACAAAAATTATGACGTCATTTTTTCAAAATCAAATTTTTGAGTTCATAGGCAAATATGATGACGTCACAAAATGCGATCGGCCAAAATTTTGCATGAATCCAAATCTACAACTCACAGGCTTTCGGAATATGTAATAAAATTTGGGGGTAGCCAGGCATTCTGACAAGCTATGGCGGATTCCATATAGGCATGTTTTGACCACTTTTTACATTATATTCCCCATTGACGCGCGCACGAATTTGAAAGTTTGACGCGCGCGTGTGGCAATACAGAAGGTCGAGAATGACTGTAAATAGTTGGAAATTGTCAAGAATAGTGTCAGGAATACAAACCATGCAAAAAAACGGAGTTTTTACGTTCTGTACGCACTGCGCACGCGCATAACTCGCGCGCGGACGCGCACGGACGGAAAATTTTGAATGCTTAAAATGTCCTGAACCGTACTCTAATTTGATTAAAAAGTGATTTTGAGCAATTCTAAATTTTGACGTGCGCGTACGTGCGCGTCATGATGAGCGCGCGCATTTTATTGACATGTTATATTGACCCTTGACCTGAAGTTCATGTGTGTCAAATATGGTTCATTTTTGATGACTCGTTATGAAGATATGATCGATAATGTGATTTTACAAAATGGCGGCTGGATGACGTGACGATGACCTGATGACGTTGAAAAAGATGCCCGAGCTTGATCATATAGGACCTGATATCTGACAAAAATTTGAAAAAATTTGACATAGCCGATTTTGAGGAATCATGGTAACAAGAAATGGGGGAAAAAATAAAAGACAAAGAAAATTCTGACGAAATTAAGAGGTGGTCTGTTGACAGACCACCTAAAAATTAAAAAAAATGCCATTGTACAAAAACATGTCATGGGCCCTGTAACATAAAGACTTACAATTAATTGTATCTCGCCAAAATCGATCGTAGCTCCTGGAATCAACTGTATCTTTGCAATTGTATCTTATGGCGTCGTTTCACTGTATCTTCCTCGAATCGATTGAAACTTTACAATTGATCAACTGGTCAAAATTAGCAAAAGCTTGATTTTAGAGAGAATATTGATAAAATTCGTAGCTTTTTTATAGTCTCAGAAACATAAAATTTTGTGAGTACAGTATTTAAATTAACAAACATGTACAGAGTATAACTGCATAATTAAGAAAAGCTTGCTTTTATATTTCAGGGCTTTTTCAAGTAGGTGCATGTTTTTCGACATATTTATTGATATTTCCTGTAAATAATGTGTATAAAGGTAAGTTCTTTACAGAAAACATGATTACCATTTTTAAATTACATTTTCATGTAAGTCAAAGGTTAAAAGTCATAGATGTCAATATCCATGAAATTTCACGCCTTATTATCACAATATCAGAAGAATCATTTGAGTCTATGGGCTCTGCCCCTGCAAAGAAAAAAAAAGAAGAAAAGAAGAGAAAGGTTCCTTCCCCACAAAGAAGAGAGAAAATTTCAGACTTTACCTTACTGATGGTTCCCTCAACTTCCCTTCCCTGTCTGGCTGGGTGATGTGCGCCGAACTGCCCGGCCGCCGTGCATCACAATCTGCACAGGCAGCGCGGCGCGAAACAGCAGTCGTTGACCACTTTGAACGAACAATGTCGAAATATTACATTTGGTACTGTTCTTTCTATCGCATGTACTAAATGTAAGGGGGAAAATAAGATAAATATTTCAAATACTTCCTTTCGAATTCAGCTCTTAAAAATCTCACTCTTTCCTTAAATGGCCGTTTAGGAAGAACTTCTGATATTTCCAGCAAAATCCGAAGTCAAAATCATGTCCAAAACCGAAGAAATCCACGCCAATTTTTTTCGCCATCGCAGGTTTTCATTCCGCCTATATTTGAGAATAAACTCGGCAAAAAAAAAAAATTGTCCACAGAAAAACTCGGTATCGCGCGCGCACATCGATCTCTACGATGCGCACACAGAAAATTGTGACTTCTACGTGTGCACGATAGGGGCCGAATTTTTGACCACCGAATCTTTTAGAGGGAGGTGTCAGCACTCGCGGCGACCAAAAAATGTACACAATGACTTCGATACCCCGTTTCGCCAGAAGTGACAGTAAATGAATGATTTAATTTTCGGAATTATCTTTTCCAACATCGGTGAGTTGAATTTATTATACTTTAGGGATATGTGAGTGTCGGTATTTGTAAATTAAATGCCGATTTTGAGTGAATGTTGGTGACTTTTGTGCAGTGGTGTCTGAAAGTGTGGAGGTGTATGACCGTCCAAAAGTATACACACGAAGTATAGAAATGCCGCTATAAGTGTTCGCATTGATGATATATCTACCGCAGGCCCGTCAGAGCCGCTACGGATGGTACGGAATTGACCTTACCACTTTTCAGCCTAAAAAAAAAATTAAATAAATAAACAAAGATGGAGAGGGGGAAGAAAAAGAGAAGAGAAAAGAAGAGAAAAGGTGTGAGGGTGATAAATGTCATGATTATAGGCTGATCGTAGGCTTATCACCAGCTTAATGGAAGAACATGAACATCGAAGTGACGCATTATCACATAAAACGAAGAACAGTATATATGCCTCAAAACTTGTTCATGCAATCGCAAATCTTAAAAATAATATCCTCAAGAAAGTGATAAAGAAGGAAAGGAAAAAGGGAAGAAAGAAAAAGAAGGACAAATATGACAATTTTTTTTGCTCGCTCGCTTCGCTGGAAAGTTAATATGTGACCAGGCACCACAAAACCACCAAAAAGTCGCTACATGAATTTTTAGTTAAGTTCTGATTCTGAAAGATGAGATTCTGAGCTTTAACTCAGTAGCATTGGATGTTCCTAACTCACTGTACAAAGGGTAGAATGCACAGTTCCTCAGAATAATACTTCTGAGAAATAAGTGTTTAAAGTTTGCAGTCTACTCAAGTACTCTGACTTACAAGGTGTTATGCTGAGGTGACAAAACGAGGATTGGAACTCAATGAAAATTTCTATGAAGGGATTATCAAATTGTCCTAAAACTTGGCATACTAATTAGGCATATCCTGTTCATCCTAGTGCACAAGTATCAATGCAAGAACTTACTCTGTTTAAAAGTTATGGAAGATCAAAATGAGACAAGTATTCAGGGTCGTAAAAGAGAAAAGTAATACAACAAAATCCAGAGAAGACACACATAAGTCTAATAAAACCTATCAAAAATACCACTTTTAGATTGTTTGGTGCCTCCAAAATTTTAGATTACTTAGAAAAAAGTATACTCTTTCAGGAAACACGCAAAACTGAAATTTGACCATGCCAACCCCAAAAACATTGATTGAGCTCTAACTGAAAATCACATAACTTTTTGGTGGTTTTGTGGTGCCTGGTCACATATTTGGGCAAAGGGCGTCCCCCTTCGGCAATAGGCTGCAGCCCCCCCCCCCCCGAGGATTTTCAAAGTTCCGATATTCAGGCAACCACCACTTCATATTCGGGCAGCAAAATGACATGCGAGATTCCCAGATAATAATGTAACTTCTGAATGTAACATTTTCACTACGAAAACGTACAAAAATTGCTCGCTCGCTTCGCTCACTCGCAAAAATTTAGAAACTGAGAAGTTGATATTCGGGCAAAAGGCGCTCCCTTCGGCAAAGTTCCGATATTCGGGCAACCACCGCTTCATATCTGGGCAGCGAGGAGAAAGAATATACATATATTTGTGCAGCAAGGTTCCCAGATAAATATGTAACTTCTGCAGGTAACTTCTGTTCATTTTCACTACGAAAACTTTAAAAAATTGCTCGCTCGCTTCTCTCGCAAAAATTTAGAAACTGAAAAGTTGATATTCGGGCAAAAGGATTCTCCCTTAGCAAAATTCCGATATTCGGGCAACCACCACTTCATATTCGGGCAGCAAAGTGAGGTGCCAGAATATCCACATATTTGGGCAGCGAGGTTTCAAGATAATTATGTAACCTCTGTACATTTTCTCTACGCTCGCTCGCTCGCAAAAATGTAGAAAATGAAAAGTTGATAATGGGGCAAAAGGCGTCCCCCTTTGGCAATGGGCTGCAGCCCCCCTCCCCCGAGGATTTTCAAAGTTCTGATATTCGGGCAACCACCACTTCATATTCGGGCAGCGAGGAGAAAGAATATCCACATATGTGGGCATGCGAGGTTCCGAGATAACTATAAAACTTTTGTATGTAACTTCTGTACATTTTCTCACATGTTTTTTTTGTTTTGATTTGTTTTAAAGGTCTCCTGCAACCCAAATGCAAGTTGATTCCTTTTGATGTGCAGGGATGCATACAACTTATAATTTGTTATTCAAACATCTAAATATGTTTCATATTTAAAAAAAAATGATTGTTCAAATTCAGAAATGGCTGCTCCTGAAAGTATTGGAGAGGACCTTGATTCATCTAACGAGCTCCATCTGAGTGCGCTTTTAATCTCCTTAATTGAGGATAACGAGGTTCTGATACCGGTAGTCAATAGTCAACTCCCGAGTCTTAAAGACAAACTAAAAAAAAAAAAAAACACACAAAAAACAAAAAAACAAAAACAAAACAAAACAAAACAAAAAAAACAACAACAACAATCGAAACTAGTTCCAAAAATGTTATGAGTCATCCAGAATGCTAAATATCATTTTTATTATAAATCAAGTACTGGACATAAGCTACTCACTACAGCTGTTTCTTCGCAACGTTTCACCAGTTACTTCTGGCGTTCTGAATCCCGTTCTGAGGGACCTCGTCTTGTCGTTCACGTCTGTTCGTTGAACCGTGATGTACACGTGAACTTTCAGCGGGAAAATTGGAACGTTGCGAAGAAACAGCTATAGTGAGTAGCTTATGTCTAGTACTTGATTTATAATACCAATGACAATCGAAACTACTTTAGCCTGTTCGAATAAAATATGAATAAAACAATAAAATATAAGAATAAGAATGCACTCAATAAGAAGCAGCGGCGTTGCTAGAGTGGGAGGGGTGTCACATTCCCCTCTAAAAACTGTTGTCGGCAAATGCGCCACCCCCTGTCGGAAAAAAAAGGAGGGGGAAATGGAAGAGGGAAGAAAAAAAAAAAAGAAGGAGAAACACTGGAAAGTTAATATTTGGTCAAAATGCGTCCCCATTGGAAATGGGCTGCAGCCCGCTTGAAAAAATTTAGAAATTGAAAAGTTGATATTCGGGCAAAAGGCGTCAGCCCCCTCCTTGTGAAAATGGGCCGGTATGATCAAGATCTCTACGTCTGCGATTTTCTTTTATTATTATTTGTGGGGGGGGGGGGGGGGGGGAGGGATAAGGGTGCAGCATTTTTGTCGACAAATTTGGGTATCACACCCAAAAAATTTGTCGGCAAATTTGGGTGTCATACCCCCCCATTCGAAATGTTCTAGCGACGCCCCTGCAAATACCGTGTTGGTAAAAAGGTTGGTAAACCGTTTTCTCAAAGCAATTTGTATCCAGTTACATGATTGTTATTTTAATTTGTTACCAAAATCATGTGACATATAATTACGATGAATAGATCAAGATTTGTCATTATTTTCCGGCCATCGAGTGTAAAGACCCTTGGGGTTTAAAGTAAAATCAATATTTTAGGTAGTTTGACAGGGAGTGACCCACAGAGCATCCAATGAAACATCACATGTCCCTGGTAAAACTATATGGAGTGTACAGCCAGACAATCTCAACGAGTTAGCGGTTTTAATATCTTCTGTTTACTTTTTCAGTGCTGTACGCGGTCTAAACTACCCTATACTTTCATCTTTGGTATCTGATATCTAAAATACAAAAAAAACAAACAAAACAAACAAAACAAACAAACAAAAAAAATAAAATCTAAAGACACCCCCCCAAAAAAAAACAAAAAAACAAACCCCCCCCCCAAAAACAAAACAAAACAAAGAAAAAACAAACAAACTTGTCTTCCTTCATGGATTTCTAATGGACTCATGAATTGCAAATTAACATTAACACGTGGAGAAATTTTTGTCAAATGAACCATGAAAAGGGGCACTTTGGCTGAAAATTTGGCTCAAGAATTTTTATTTGTCATTATCGTTTGTTTGTAAACTTTCGGGCACAATATCGGATAAAAGTTACAAAGACTTACTACAATTTGCTTTGAATGAAATCAATAAAACATCACAGATGAAAATGAACAAGCAATGGGAAAGTACTTCTTTTTCATATTTAAATAATTATATATCAAAAAGCATCCAAAATGCAAAAAAGAAAAAAAAAAAAGGAAAAAATGTAGACGGTGTGAATTATCTTTCAGATGGAAACTCGTATATCTAGAGTTTAAATAGTAATAAGCACGTACGAGTGGATATATTACGTAAACAAAATGTACTGAACTCTATAATCTGGTAACTATAATATAGTTTTTAAATCACTGAGAGGCCTCACGTAGCATGATTTTATTGTCATCGTTTGTTTCACCCAAATATATGTTCGGAATACTTACAGTATTTATTACTTAACGAAATCAGGATTCATTAAAATGTACCCAAAATAATCAAACACTGACATGTACAGTATATTCAGATTCATTTGTTATCCTTACTAAAACATCATAAAATTGTAACATATATATATATATATATATATATATATATATATATATATATATATATATATATATATATATATATATATGCTTAACATCACAGAATGTATGAATAACTTCATTAATTAAGGAACATGTATGTAAAAATGCATTTAAAGACATTAATTGAAATACAAATGCAACAATTCATGCATCATAATCATACGAATATATAAAGAGAGAGAGAGAGAGAGAGAGAGAGAGAAAGAAACAGAAAGAAAGAAATTTCATATTATGAGCCGAAAAGATGAATTTAATAAAGTGTGATAGGAGGAAAGAACGAAAGACAAGAAAGACAAAAAAAAAAAAGAAGACAAGATTGAATAGAATAATATAATACATAAGAGACAAAGCAGAGAAGAGTAAACATATACAACAATTACTCCTAAAAGTACGAGTTGTGAGTGGAACAATACTCAGTCATTTTGGTATCCTGTACATGATGACAAAAACTACAAACAAAACAGTTTCATAGGCATTTTCAGCTCCAGATCATCAATAAATGAATACACGAACGATGCTCTTGGCTACAAAATGATAATGCTGATGCTAATTGATAGATAACAAAATCCATAGTTTGCTTCATACACTTTGATTATATACTACTACCCATGTTTTTTATCATCAGACTCTTGAATAACAAATACATATACTATTCCAGGTTAAAAATAAACATGAAACATATCAACAACCAATATCAAACAATAACAACAAATCATAATGAATTATTTTCTTACATGGCGACATCTTTATAGCGGCCACATGGGAACACTTTGGATTAGTCCCATTTCCAAAGATAATTAATATCTCCGAATTCATGTTTTATCTATATATATATAGGTTCCATGCCTCAACAATATACAATCCTTACACATTTCTGTTGGACAAGTCTTTGGTGTGCAATCTCTGTCATTTTATAACTTCCAGTGCTACCATTCCATGATCTATGAAAAAGGTTAAAATATGACAAAGAATCAAATATGTCAGCAACCTTCAAACGCTCGTATTTCACTTGCTAATAACAATAATCGTAACTCGTAATTTTATCAAATAAATATGACTAAGGCACCTGATGATATTCTTATCCATCATACTCAAACTGCTTGTCATTCAAAAAGTCGGCAAGTCTTCTGTTGTAGGGTCGGAAGAAATCTTGTAAAACTTTGCGAGTTGTGTTCCACATAGTAGGGCCTTTTGCCTTCCTGCCATTCACGTTCTTAGCCTTCCTACTCGTGATCTCTAGGATTTTCTCGTCCGAAAGAGCAGCTGCATGGAAAGACATTATATTCTAAGGATTAATGCAACCTAGCTGTTTTTTAATTATTTTTTTTTTTTTGCAGAGTCGTATTCTTTAAGAACCATCATGACCATGAGATGATTTATTTTATAAAGTTAACGTTGTATCAATAAATCATCAGTAGGTCTTCTGATTCTTGCCAATATTCCTATATTCTATTAATGCCATTGTCATAAGCATCATCATCATCGGCATCATCATCAATATCACTATCGTCATCATCACCATCATCATCGTCATCATCATCATCCCATCATTACCAGCACAATTTAGAACACCAATGCCTTGACCACCAGGCTATGAAAACAAATAGCGGTTAAACACTGACCGAATGTAATCTATCTATAAGTATTCTTCCTAGCCTAAAGGAAGAAACATCATTATCTGTTACGAAATGAACAATGAACAGGTCAATAAATGTAAATCAATAGACAAGAGAGGTTGAATATGATGATCCTTTGATACACTGGTTGGACACCGTTTTTGTGGAAATGAAATTGGCCATTTGAGTCTGGCAGTACCGGTATAACATCCCACTACGACATGGTTGTTATAAACTCAAAACGCGTGTCCAGTGGTATCAATGGTATTCATGATCATGAAGTAATGAACTTAAAAGACACATACCTTGGTCTATATTACTTAGCCCAAATTTCATCTGAATCTGTTAAACCTGCAGCTTATACAATCATGTATAAAGCCTTCTTGGTATATTTTGTACTCTTTGCTCCGTTGAATTTTTGCTGGAAGATCAAGGCCATGCTCTTGCTTATATACGGCCATGTACAGGAGGTACATGTAGCACCACTGAAACCACATGACGATCACAAAGACTTTCAAGAAATCAACTTCGGGCAAATTCAATAGCCTTGTTCATCACCGTTCGAAATGTGCCAACTTTACGATGATATATTATACGTAATCCCAACCCGTTTCATAAAACTTGTTATCAGTAATTGTTGTAAGCTACTGAAATCCTTGAATATGATTGATGAGAGCAAATTTGTCATAGAAATGGGGCAATTATAATGGTTAACAATTTTTATGAAAACAGGGCCCTGTTTTCTACAGGCATAGGAAATACAATAGGATATTAAAATTTCCCCTAAATTGATTTCTTGAAAGTCCGCCAAAGTGGAATAGTATCATTTCCTGAATTTACTCTGCATCGGCACCACCTTACATTAGTCCACTGACTACTGGATTCTCCCATTCCCTTAGGTTTAATACAGTGATCACCCGGTTCGTGTGGGAATTGGGTTAAGGGTATATTTTACTTTCACTAGATATAAAGAGGAGCTAGAGGAAAATATTAAGAAAAAAATGGTTGTATATGGAGTTGTAGAAAATTTGTAGTCGACTATACTAATCGGAGAAACGACGATAAATACAAGGCAAAAGAACAGATTGTACTTACGGAGATCTAAGAAATGCAGGACTTTCTTAAACTCTTCTGCAGTGTTTTGTTGCCAATCTTCTAATCTTAGGATATAGACTCCATCATGACCGTACAGTCTCATCCAGTCCTCTGCGAATGCTATGTAAAAACCCGTACTGATACTCTGGTTACGTGGTAAAGAAGAGAATGATATTGAGTATTAAATACAATTATCAAGAACAGTATCATTTCCTGCTTTAAATCAGAACAAACAATTATTATATACAAATAAAAAAAAAACAACATATTTTAAGAATAAAATATTTAAAATAAAATACAAAAGATTAAATCCATGTTTTGTTCGACATGTGAGAAGGGTTTAAATCAAAAAGAAAATACCAAAATGGAGTTCGACTATGTACAGTTGAATGATTAATTTCGACAGAAATAACCTATGATGTGATGATTACAGCGAATATATTCAACGACATATTTCTACTATCAATCGTCAGTAATATGTCTAAATCATACAAGCAAACAAAATTCCTCAAGGAAGGTTTATGGAAAGGTGCAAAGCATGGACATATTGTGGTGTTTTCACAATAACATCTAAGATATTATTATCAGTGAGACTGCTTAAAAGAAAGTTCTACGGTTATCTTACACACTGTATTGTGAATAAACAAAATCTTTCTGAATGTTCATGGAGACACCGTTTGAAGCACTGAATTGCATTATGGACGACTTTGTCAAATGTAGCCAAGCTCTTATCGCGGAATGCAGAATTGTAGTTAAAACCAGAGAATAATCTGTCAATGAATAAAACAGAATTGGAATGAGTTGTACGACACATAATTTTTCGAAAAGCATGTAGATTGATCAGTGCGGGCCTATAACCCTGCCGGAAAGAACACAGTGTCCCACAGTGTATTCACAGTGTGAAACAAAGTGTGAATTCATCTTCTGTATCACACTGTTAAATTCGAGTGTTTTAACAATGTGAATCACATCTTTACAGAGTCGACTATGTGAACACACGGTGAACACACTGTGAACACACTGTGGGACACTGTGGAAACCCGATCCCCTGAAAAAAAAAACAACAACACAAAAAACCCCCCTAAGACAACCCTTCTGTACTATCGTTCCATTCAACTTATCTCGGTTACATTCGTTTTTCCAAAGATACCTAATGGTCAGGAGCAGCTATAGTACAGGACGACCCATGACCTCATACATCACATCCGGGATTTTCGCCCTTTTTGAGGAGCGATTTGATCTTGCCTTAATACCATTTCTTACTCAGAGAAAGGCTATATCTTTGAAAGAAAGCATTGGCGGCCACTTACAAAAAATGATAGATTGGAAAAATAAATTAAGGGCTATTTTCTTTTTTCTTTTTTTAAAAATTGTTCTTATTCATTTACTTCTTTTTCGGGGGAGGGGGGGGGGGGGGGGGGGAGAGGGGTCCGATGGCCCCGTACGGATTTTGGGAGGGCCTACGGCATATTGCAATCAATGAATAAATATATTGGAGGTGAATGACATGTTTCCCACGGTATGAGGGCTACTTTCCCCATTCATGTCCATTGAATTGTTAATAAAAATGATATTCCCCCTAATTTCGGGAGACTGATAGAAGATATTATAGCGTTAAAACAGGCCAGGGGCCCACATAACAGCGAAATATAAAATGAGGAAGATAAAGGAGGGAGGATTGACAGATAGTTTGTTTGTTTTTATTTCCATAACAACATTAAAAGTTAAAATATACATGGTAATTAGAATATGTATGGCGGATAGCCCATTTCAGTGGCACTTACATAGTGCCACTGTTCTTCCATGGGGTAGAAGGGGAAATCCGATGAACAGATACAGTGGGTAAAGCGAACATTTTACTTGCAGATATAATAAAAGGTGAAAATAAGATACAGGAAAATCCAATCATAGCAATGCCAACGCTGGCTGTGTGCGTTTTGTGTTCCGTATAGGTAAAAGACTAAACCACCCTCCCCCCAATATATATATATATATAAATGAATAAATAAAAAAAAATAAAAAATGAAAAAAATCAATTAAAAAAAAAAAAATATATATAAAATACTGCAACTTCTATTTTTTTTAACAATCAGTGCACGTCGAACATGTGTGGTGATGAAGTTTTTATGATGAGAACAGGGAAACATTCCCTGATGAGAACGCCGATTCATCAAAACGATTACGTACATTCACATGCAGAAAATACACACCCACACCGACTTCTTGTGTATATCAGGGAAATGTAAGTATAAGCTGTTCCACAAGTTAAACTGTTCCCTTCAGGAAATTGAAATATTAGAAATTAATTTATGAAAGATGGACGGCACTGCGACCCTTAAAAAGTACCTCCCAACCATCTGAGGATCATTCCCCGCCCGTAGGCACCAACAGGAGGGGATCGAGGCACCTATTCCAACCAAAGAAAACATATCATAGCTTATCATATTATTTATATAGATATGCATGTACAAACCCCCCCCCCCCCAAAAAAAAAAAAAAAAAAAAAAAAGAAACAAACAAAAAAAACCCCCCAAAACCCCCCAAAACAAAAACAAACCCCCCAAAAACCAACAACAACAACAAACAACAACAAACAAAACAAAACAAAACAAAAACAAAAAACAAGCAAACAACAAAACATTAAAGATACTTCACCCCTTTAGCAGCACTAAATCTGGGAGTTGAGTGAAAGAATTACAATTGGAAAACTTGTGCGGATATGAAAAGGATTACAATTTGCTTTTAACATGTTTAAGGAAGTAATAACAATAATTTGGTAACATTTTATTTATAGATAGATGAGATAAGATTTATTTCCAATTCAGTTCAAACATAAAAATAGAAAGATAAAAAAGAAAAAAAACACGTAAAAATCAGCGGCTGTATACAATATAACATTAAGGGGAAACAATCAAAAGGAGTCACCAGAAAAAAAAAGAAAGAAAGAAAAAAAAACCCAAATACAAAAAAAAAACAAAAACAAAAAACAAACAAAAAAACAAAAACAAAACAAAACAAACAGAATATAAAAAGACAGTAATTGATCGGAAACTAGTGTACGCGAAAAGCCAAGGCATGGCTTGAAAAATGCATATACCAAAATAATATAAAATTAAAATTGTCAACAAAACAATAGATACAATAAAACAAAAGCGACTGTAAAAATCACAAAATTTAATAGAAAGTCAATAGATAATTCTTATATTGTCATTTGAATGAATTATTATGTTGTTAGTTAAATGAGGATGAGTCTAGTAAATTCCATAAAACAGGGCCTGTATGACGCAGAGTTTGTTTGCTTCTATTATTATTGTATTTCCACTTGTGAATTTTATATTAGGACCTAATATTATAAGCATGTATTTGAGAATTTATAGAAAACATATTCATTATATGGAGACAATGTATGTGATTAAAATCGTTGCATTGGAGACAGGATTTGCAATTTATTAAGATCATATATTGTAAGGGTTTTAATACGTTTAAATAACGGAGGTGCCTGTGCTAAATAATTTGCTTTTGTAATAATTCTGATTACTTTTTTCTGTAATTTACATAATCCATCAATCCTTTTACCATATGTGTTGCCCCATATTGAATGACAGTACATTAGATGTATTAAAATAAATGCATTATACAAATGATATAAAATGTTAAACGGTAATTTATATTTCAATCGATTCATAATACCAATATATTTTGAAATGTTTCTAGACACATTATCAATATGTTTCTAAATTTTTATCAAGTATTACCCCTAAAATGTTATAGAATTGCAACGTTTGATTAAATTATCCTTAATTTTCAATACACACATGCCATTTTTCTCAGAATTATTCTTTTGAAATAAAATGAAAATTTTTTTTTTTCTAAATTCAAAGATAACTTATTGCACTAAAACCATATTGCAACTTTTGATAGATTAAAAGAAACATTTGCACATTAATCATTAAAATTTCTATAGGAGGCAAGAAGAGTGGTGTCATCGGCATATAAATGAAATTTAAACAATGGCAAGAATTAACAATATCATTGACATAAATTGAAAATAGAGAAGGTCCTTAAATGGATTCCTGTGGTACTCCAGTATCAATGATTTTAAGCTAAGATAAAATAGGATAAAAAAATTGTACATTGTTTTCTATTAAATGAATAAGACTCAAACCATGTCAAACAAATACCTCTGGCACCATAGTACTGTAATTTCTTTGATAAAATAGTTTGAGAAAGGGAATCAAAAGCCTTAGAAAGGTCCATGAAAATTCCTATTACACTTTTATTTGCCTTTATTTCAGATATAATTCTGTCCTGTATTTCAGGGACATCATCTACAAGGTACAAGGTATATTGATCTTGATAAAGAACATCGTTTTGGAGTAAAAAAAAATCATAAAGACGGTTATAAATTATTTTCAAGGATTTTAGAAAAGCATGGTAAAATTGACACTGGTCTATAATTATCAAAATACTGAGGATCCCCTTTCTTAAAAATTGGCACTACTTTGGCAGTTTTCATTTTGGACGGCTATGTACCACTGGCAAGAGACAAATTAAAAATATGTAATAAAAAATATTACTTATTTTATAACTTTGCTAACATCAAAGCCGACATTCTTACTAGTTTTCAATTCTTTACAAATTCGTAGAATTTTACTTGCTGATAGTGGGTTAAAAAGTAAATTATCAGAAATGGGATTATTCATAAACTCAATAAAGGTACGGGCATTATTCTTAATAGATTCATTCATTCTGTTCCCAATATTTACAAAATAATTGTTAAATTCATTTGCAATAGTTGGAGGATCATCAACTCTTTGATCACCTATGATAAAAGAATTAGAAAGACTTTTGTTTTTGTTGTTTCTACACGAAATAACATTAATTAATGACCAGATTTTTTTAGAGTTACCTTTCAAAGATTGGAATTTCAAAATAATAGTAATATTCTCTCTTGGCACGTCGCAACTGCATGGGAGTTTAAGTCATTACGACATTTTTTAAAAATACCTATTCTCATTTATATCTGTATAATTATTCTCATACTTCTTAAACAATTTATTTTTTTTCTTTATCACCTTCAATAAATTTTGAATAAATCATGGTTTTCTTATACCTGCCTTCCTTGTAAATGATTTAACAACCTTTGGAAAATATTCATTGTACTTTCACAAAACAAATGTAAAAACAAGTCATATGCCTTTTCTGCATCACTGCGAATATACACTAGACCAATCAATTATTTGCAGAGCATTGCAAAAGTTTACAATATAAACAGAATTTATCTCACGAAATGTGTATGTCTCTTCATCATCAGTATTATTTTCAACAAAGGGAAAATAAGTTATGCTGTATATTGGGAAATGGTCACTTATATCATTTACAAATATTCCAGAATTGATTGTATTATGTAAAACATTGGTCATGATATTATCTATTAAGGTTGCAGAGTCTCTTGTCACACGAGTTGGTTTATCAATCAATGGATATAATCCTGAAGAAAGTATCACATTTAGAAACGTATCTGTATGAGTACATTTATAAGTATCTAAAATATTAATATTATAGTCTCCCATGATATGAAAGGACTTATTCCGAATATACGACTCATTAATAATAAATTCAAAATAATTCAGGAAATTCTTCATATCACATTTTGGTTGTGTATATATAATTTCAATGATACTATGTTTAAGTGAATTAGGTTCTATCTCTATATTAACACCTTCACATAAGTGGACATGCTCAAGTATTTTAAAATTCAAATCATCTCGTACAAAGAAAGCAACACCTCCTTCTCTTCCTTTTGGTCGGTAAGAACGAACAAAATTATATATCCATTAATAATATTAATAAAATATTAGTATATCAGGGGAAAGCCAAGTTTCTGAGATTCCAATACTCAAAAAAAAAAAAAAAAAAAAAAAAAAATGCGTAATTAGATGGGTCGTACTTCAAGTACAGACTACCTTATGTTTTTTTACGAATTTACCTTTATTTATTTTTCTACCCACTTTTTTAACGCATATTATCTATTAAAAATAAAACCAAAACAAAAAAAACAGCACCTTCAAAAGTACTCCAATTTGGTACAATAGTAGCTATTGTTACTGTCTCGGCACCCGTACTTTTTCAACGGAGTCATAGCATCGTGGCGTCATTTAGGCGCCATTTTGTAAAATTCGACATATACTCTATCTATGCAATGTCATAATATAGCCATATTTGGCATGATGCAAGTTAATTACAAGATAAAAAAATAATTAAACATAAGGTGTGCTCACGTACGCCTGAGACGGTTATTTATTTATTTATTTATTATTAATTTTTATTTTTTGTACGCACAATATCTCTAAAACGGCTTATTCAAAATAATGTACTCAAATTTGGTACAGTGGGAGATATGGTTATTGCCTCAGCAAAGATTTTTTTTTAACATAGTGAATGCACTGTGACGTCATCTAGGCGCCATTTTGTAATATTCCGACATATACTATATCTCTGCAATGGAAAGTCATAACATAACCATATTTGGCATGATGCAAGTTAGGAGAAATTAAGTGACATAGGGTTACTGAGTACCTTTACTTAACTTGCGTTGATTTCTGAATAGCTACCTCTGCGACAAAAGCAAGATTTTCATTTCTTACAAAGGAGTTATAAAACTTGTGACCTTGAAATTCATAGGCAGTATCTACAGGATGTCTACTAAACCTGTGCAATAGGGACATTCACAATGCATGAATTGAATTGAATTGAATTTTATTAAACCTCATTGATTTACATCAATATTCTGTTCACAGACATAACAGAGTGTATCATATATATATATATATATATATATATATATATATATATATATATACATATCTATATATCTATATATCTATATATCTACATATCTATATATCTATATATCTATATATCTATATATGTCGCCGAAACTACTGGCCCGTCTCCGTGGTCTAGTGGTTAAGGCATTGGCGTTCCAAGCCAACGACCCGAGTTCGATTCCCGGCGGACACATTTTTTCAACCTTTGCAAAAATTTCAAAAAGGGAGGACAGCTCTGGGGAACTTTGATTTAAGTTACGTAACCATTTTTCTCTCATTTCATTTCTCACAATCGTATTATTTCCACAAGAGTTGCCGAAGCTGTTGTATATGTTATTTCCTTACAATTATATATATATATATATATATATATATATATATATATATATATATATATTATATATATATACATAAACATACATATAACAAAATACAGATATAAATATTGGAGTGTATAACAGAAGTACCACATAATGTCAAATGGGAGGTAAATAAATAACTAATACAACGCAATATATGGGCAGTGGATTCATGATAATTTAGGATAGTATCCTAAAAAGATATTGTATTATGTTATACTTGCATATCTACGGAAAATGTACACTCAAAGCTTTGAAATTTAGTCTTTTGTTTTATCTACCTGAAATCACAAATATACTAAGTAGGTGGTAACAAGAAATATAAGTCATAATATATCCCCCAAAATATGCATGTCATGATATATATAGAATAGATCTATAAATGACGGTTACCTATGACGAAAGATAAGGTATTTCCAGAGGATGTAGATACAGAGAAGGTAATAGAGCATATCAAGATAGATCATAGATCACAATACAAAAATGTAAAGTAAGTACAGGGAATGCATGTACGTACATCTATAAAGAAATTTATGAATAGATATGAAAAAAAAAAACACAACAAAAACAACAAAGACAAAAACATCAACAACAATTCGGAAATACGAACCTTCGGAAAAACGGGTCTTCGGAAAAACTAGTGCCCACGACAAATCTACCTCCAGGATAACTACCCCTAGGATATCTACACAGGCCTGTTATCCCCGGACACCTACCTCCAAGAAAAAAATACCCGGACAACTACACCATTGGCAAATACCCCCTAGTACATCTACAACACTGGGAAATACCAGAGGACGACAAATTCTCTACAGGACTTTAACTAAAACACTACGAAAATTACCTCATAAATTAACCACCATCCTGATATCGACTGTCGGGCAACGAACCCAAGGGCAATGACTAAATTGGGAACAGTTATCATCCGGACAGCATTGAAAGAGGTAACGGTTTGACGGGGTAATTGTCCCGGAAAGAAGGGGGGTGGGGTGGGGGTTAATTATCGCAAAGGGATAGTTTACACAGTCTTTTATATACCTCTCTACTGGATCTCTTACGATCATGATGATTTTAGCTTGTGGTTGTACAGCGTGGATCAGGTCTGCATTGGTAGAGTTTCCTTCCTCAGAACCCCACGTACGCCGCATATCAAACGATGTGCTGATCGATGCATCCCCTTCCAGAAAACAGGGTTAAAGTAGAAATTAAATATTAATAATAATAAAACAAAAAAAAAAAAAAAAAAAGCAAAACATTCACACAAAAATGCAGCACATTCTGAAAACCAACCACATTACCCCCCCCCCCACTCCCAAAACAACATAGTCCAGAACAGTTGAAGAATAAGAAAAAACAAGAACGAATTGAAGCATAGGCCTACTAGTTAAAAAAATTAGTAGGGGCTTATAGTTTCATTTGTAGCTCATGTAAAATTTTGGCAACCACTATAAATGTATTCTACTTGGTCCCACTAATCAGAAATATTATGTTGCCACTTTTTCTGTTGACCTTTAGTGACCTTAAATCCAAGGTCAAAGGTCAAAGTTATTATCTTGATTATACTTCCTTCAAAGTATATCGACCTTGCTATCATGAAATGATTTTTTATGACAACCGCTCCCCTTTTTTGATGGATGCATTATTTTCTTTCATGGCTTACTGTTTTGAAACAATTAAAGATATAATTATTATCATCTTCCTGGATACAATAGACTGGCAAAAAGCTGGTTAGCTACCTGCGAGTATAAGCAACATAAGCAAAGCAAGTAAACTTTTACCAAAAAAAAGAGAGTTAAGGTGATGACCAAGATGTAGCTTGATTAGGATGCTTTGTATATAACAAGTCTGTTAGTTTACTTTGCACGGTCTTTTATCACATTATTTAAATGTATTGGGCTTCATTAATAAGAGATTGATCTCACGCCCACCATGTCCCTTTCCTTATGTTGATTTTCCAATTCTTCCCAAATTTTAAGGATTATTACTTGGTTGGTAGAGATTTTTAGTGCGAGGTTGCATGGCAACAGGGTAGGAAATGTTTTCAGGAAATAACCATTATATCATTTGGCCTGCGTTGTAAAGTACAATCTCGTGATATCTGGCCCCTCCCGCGACAGAGAAAGTACCCCTTATGACATGAACATTGCCCCTTCTACTCTGCCGTTTCCCCTCTGTACCATACTTCTTCTCCCTATGATTTAATGTGACTGGCCGATAAGAGGAAAGTTCTGGTAACTAAAATCATCCTTTCTTGTAAAATGTATGTCTGCAGGTCTTGTGGATGACGGACCTAATACTAACAATAATATAAAAAAAAACAACAAAAAAACGGGGGGGGGGGCTTGTTTCTAGAGAAAAGCCATATTACACTTGGTTATACTTTGAGATAGTGATAACAGAAAGCATACAAAACAGATATTGGCCTTCTTATCTATTAAATAAATGGCATCTTTAATGTCATGAGCACAGCTATAACATTTATAATGTTTTGTTTGTTTTTCAAAGATAGCGCTTATATCTGTAATGCCAGACATTCCTGGAGCTCCAAAAATATGAATAGCGTATCAAATACCCTTACACCTGGGTGGAGGGTGTGAAATGAAGATTTATGTCTTCTCAACGGTAGTTAGTATCGGGCTTGGATTCAAACCCCTGAACCTCTTCATTAAAAGTCAAGTGAGTTAACAAATAATACAACGACAACTCCACGCATAGGTGTAAACTAAGGCCACACCATTTAAAGAAGTGATGATCGTACAACTGTAGGGTCAATTGTCTCACAGAGAAAGGGCATTTTTGTTTGTCGCGGGAGGGAAGATTCCTGAAGAAGGGGTAGTTTTACCACCAACTTGATTTTTCTTTAATAAGATAGGTCTAGGTCAGAATGTGTAAAAGATGTAACCAAAATCAAGTCAGAATACATCCAGATGAACATCATGGAGCATGCAGAGTGTTTTACACTCAAAAGTTTCATTTAATTTGATGCATGTATTCTGCAACAAAAGAGAACACCCCACCCCTTAAAATTCTCCTATTATCAGCTGGGCCTTGAGTATGTAACTCATTCGTAACAAAGACAAAGGCCCTTTCTTTAATTATGAGTATATCTGTTTTCTATGCTTTATTCCATAATCACAGTTTCACCCAATAACAGAGCCAAATACTGATTTTTAAAGTAGAAGTTTAAAAAAAGTCAATTCATGATGGTATATCAATCTTTTCCACAAAGATGTTGTAGCAGCCCTTCTCCCCCAAGTGCTCCTTTTTTGGACCCCATCCCACTTTGGAGAAAAAAAAGAAGAAATGTTCCGCGAACCCGAAGAGACATTAATTCTTGATTGTAACATGACAGATTGTTTACATAAATTTTCACATTACAAACATTTGAGAGGTCTAACAACAAAACCAATGGCAGATATCATGTTCCTTGAAAAATTTGCTACATTTTGATACCGAGGTCGACATACTTTCAATGAATGATAGTCAAGATAGTGACCTTTTACCTTCGAAAAAAATGGCAACTCCGTTTTTCTGGTGGGACCATGTAGAATACATTTAAAGTGGTTTTCAAAAATTAACATGATACGAACTCAATTATTTAGTACATAGGCCTCTCCAATAAGTTCTGAACATATTTCTTGCCTGTTAAATAATTATATTTGATTGATACACGTCTATAAAAATCTGATTAACAACAATAAAACAACATTGACAATTCCAACAAATCCGGTGTCTGAGAATATGACGCGATGCACATGGAAACAGAGGACTATATCACTTAAGTATACAGTTTTTAAGTCAATGCTCTGTATTTTGCTTCGCCTTGGTGCCCTTTTACTAATATGCAAGTCTGGTTTCATGTATTCGGTACACAATGTAATATCCATTCTACAGCTTACCAAAAACCTTTGGATAAGTGACGTCACCGTCAGAGTTCTGAGATGGATTAGACTCAATCGTTTTCACCCCAAAGGTCTTGTACCAGTTGAGATACCAGTCTACGGGCGAATCATCGTTCTTTCCAGTCATCTTTCGTATTTGATGGACTTCTTTCCCATGAATGGGCACTCCAGTAAAACCATGTCTACGCCATGCCCACCAGTGCGGTTCCTTGGGGACGCTTGCCACTACATCAGGGTGTTGCGTGATCTTATCCCACAGTTCTGTCGTGCCACATTTAGCCATGCCGATGATGTAGAAATAAGGCAAGCAATAAAGTTCATTCTGTTTACTGAACCAGCATGGACTCTTATACTCCGGCAAAAACTGGCGAGGAATTTTCTTGAAAACCTGTGAATAAAATCAGAGTATATATATAAAGCAATTTTAAACCACTGGCGAGAATCTTGGTACTGTCAAACAGAAAGGACCAGAAGATTTTCTAATCCGATGACTAACAATTTCGGAATTTAATGAATATGCAGAAAAAAAAAATCATTGCAGTGAAATTAATAATTAATTTTGATAGTTACAAGTGATGATGACCTTTCATCGTATTCTTTAAATTTTATTAACATTACACTGTGGCGGACAAAATAAGGGGGCAGGAGCTGCGAGCAACCTTTACCTGAAAGCCCTGAACCCATTACTGTCATGACTGTTGTGTGAATACACAGTAACGTGTGGTAGTGTGACCATATTTCGCGCGTGACCTAAGATCGCGCGCGTGGCATTTATCTCAAAAAATGAAAAAAAGATTTAGAGAATCTGAGTGCACCATTAGATAGAGGAAGCTATAATTACCTAGGGACGATATTTTCTTTTGAACTGGGTGAAAATTATTCAGATACTGACAAAAGATCGAAAAATTTTGCTACTTTTTGACTCAGTTTCCGAAAAATAGGAAGTTACCGAAAAGGATCTAGAAATCCTCATTTTGAGAGTAGATGTCATCAAACTTGTAAGTAAAATGTAATACCAAATTATTGTATGATATTTTGTCTTGCAAATGATGCAGTTATCTTACCTTTAATGGATTGAAACGTTGGATAACGTAGATGTAAACTCACGTGCGCAAAATTAGGTCTCATGGTTTTTATGCCTTTTTTTTTTCAGTTCCAACGCGATGCGATCCGCATAGGATTTTGAGACCGTGATACATTCGATATTCTTCGTCGATAAGTTTTCATTTTTGAACCATTTTTAGTCCTTTCCGTTTGGTATAAATATATCTAAATAAATTATTGTAGAGTATGAGAAATCATGGATCGAATATCACATTCTTTAAAAAAAATTAAACGTGTGCGAAATTTGGTCACCCCATTCAAAGCTATAATGGCATTTTAAACAGAAATGAGTAGAAAACTGCAAATCATAAGATGCATAGTTTCTCTGTAATACGAGATGGAAATCATTTCCATTAACTTTCTTTTTGCTGGTAATTGAGTTGTTGCTTTCAATCTAGCTTATAGCTTGTTATTACATGTATGTATCAATCTGCCATGAGCCAGTATCGGTTCATGGACCTGCTTTTTCATTGTGTGTACAATCTGTTCCATTTTCTCTAAAAATGAAGATATTATTACAAGTATCCATTCCAAGAGGGTCCCTTTTTGATATTCTTGTATATTCATGGTATTAGGCTATGTACAGTGAACTTCGTAAAAATCAAATTTGTGTACTTACACTGGGTGCCATTTTTATGACGTCATCCGAAATATTCTGAAATATATTGGGGTCCAAATCTGGTTGATGGTCATCCGTTCTTCTCTGATTATTTTTTTTTTCAGCCATCTCTTTTGCGTCACCAGGCAGAGAGATTCGAGCCAGGCTAACTTTCTTTTCGATTTGATTTCCTCCTTCGTTCTTACCAAGGTCCTCGTAGTTTTGTCCATGTTTGACATGAGCTTGGTTTTCTTCCGGATATTCTTGCTGCAGCTCACCAACGTCTACTTTGTCAAAAGTTTTCTTCATCGAGTAAGGCAAGATGCCACTGCTTAAGATACGAGCCTTCTCATATATTCCATATCTTTGGTAAAGCACAGATGTTACCACGCAAAATATTATCACCGGTGCGATGATTTTTTTATATTTGTCCTGATAATGAGACAGGGAGAAAGAGAGAGAGAGAGAGAGGGAGAGAGAGAAGGATGAGATAGGGAGAAAGGGAGAGAGCGAGAGAGAGAGAGAGAGAGAGAGAGGCGAAGTGGAGGGGGGGGGGGGAGGGGAGAAAACAGAAACCGTTTGTCATTTTAATTTTATTTATATAAGTCCACTGGTAGGAAATATCTAAAGCTAGAGTTATACAGGTGGGCTGTTGGAACATTATCAGAAAATGAGAAGTATGAAAAAAGTGCACAACTAATGGCTCGATATGTAAAGAAATAGTGTATTTATATTGATGAAGAATGCGATATGTGTGAACAAAACAAGTAGGCATATAATTATGGTAGTTAAAGGGAAATCCTTCCTTAATAGCAAGTTGCTTTGAAAGAAAGAGGAAAAATTGGAGAAGCAGATTGGCGAAAGTTTGAACGAAATGGGACAAGCGATAAGAAAGCTATGATTTTTTAAAAGATGTAATCACTATACATATGGGAATTTCATATTGGCCGAATAGGTAATGTCACTGTGGTGTAGCTGTGGACAACTCCCCCATTCGCTCCAACACACAAAATGACTAAAATGTCACTTTTTTCAAAATATATTACTCATAGGATCTTTTTCTTTCATGAGGACCTATAACAATATGCTATCTCCAATATATTTTGAGTACTGGCCCGAGGGTAAAAGCGCCTTGAAGAAAACCGCAAATTAATGATATTTTTGAGTACGACAAATGGGAGAGTTGTCCACAAAAATGTCGCAATCGAATCACCGAATTGCCAATTTGAGATTCGCATAGATGTAGTGATCTCATTTTTCAAACATCCATAACTTTCTTATTCCTTGTCCGATTTCTTTCAAACTTTTCACCATCCGGATTTTCTTATTTTTCTGCTTTCACACAAATCATCTCATTACCAAGGTTGGATTGCCCTTAGTAATAGAACTGTGAAAAAAGGTGAAGTTTAGATCTCGTGGGAACACACCTGACTCAGCTTTGAAACTAATGTGGTCAAGGGTTATCGGTATCGGTAAGGTGAAAGTAAACACTTGCGGTTATGGCAGAGTAGTCTGAGAATCTAGTATTTACTGCCAGATTCAGTTTTCATGCAAAATTTGTGAAGTGATGCGCGCGCACTCCATGTTGAAGTTATCTTTATGTAATTAACTGTGTTTGAGATATTATGCGTACCGGTACAAAAAAAGGCATCGACCATATTTGGATATGATCATGGTCTTAAATGATTAAAATCTTGAAAGCAATAATTCAGGCCACTTGCAATGGAGATACCTAGCATGTCTAAACCAGGAAGTGTAACTTACACTTCCCTGTCTAAACTGTTGTATTGTTTTAAATGTTAAACTACAACAATTTCACTTTCTGAAATGCCAGTATTTTGAAGATGCTGTTTGTGCTCACAGCCACATACAGTACAACACCTACCAAGCAGTCAAAGTTATAGTAACGGATCCTGGGTAATACGAGAACACAGTAGATGAGATTATCTAAGAGTACAGTGGTACTGTTTCAGTATATTGGCTTACGCAATGAATTTTCAAAAGCCATGCATATCTATTTTAACTTTTGCATCTTCGTTTGTTATAACAAGTATCCTATCAGGCATGAACTTGAGGCCTCTAACTTGGAAAACCTCCAAAATCAATATTAGCTTTCTTATTATGCTTTTCCTTTAGCAACGGCATAGTTTTATATTTTTATATGACCGTGACCTAAAATGACCCGGCTTTTGATTGCAATCAAAGGAGCAGCTTCGATTGTGGATAATTAGATGCCTGCACTGTATTTCGTTACATTACAAATACATGGTGGAAGCACTGTGGTAATATTGGTGCAGACCTTCCACTCTCATACGAGAGGTCCTGAATTCCATCCTTGCTCGGTGCTTACATCCCTGTGCAAGGTGTTTTGCCCACATTAAATTTTGTTTAGTTTGACCCAGATGTATTAAATGTGTACCGGGCAATGCTAGGGTAATGATAATTGCAGGGCAGTAATATTACTGATGTGGCTATCTTGGGTAAGTAAGATCAATTTATTATTATTTACTATTCTAAAACTCCCATATTTCTTATGCTGACATTTCATTTTAATCGATAAAGACGGAAAAACTGTCTTTTTCGAAAACCTGTTTCTTAAAAATATATGATATTGTAGATGAAGTAGGGAATTTGAAGTTCATCAATGATTTTTTTAAATATGGGACTAGATTAAGATTCACCACTCTGAAAAGAATGCTCTTACGACAAAGCCGGAAAAGGTAGACGTTTTGTTAATCGGTGACTCATGACAAATGCAAATACATTCAGAAAAAAAAAATGATCAGAAATAATTGTCGGTTGTCTGTATTGAGAAACTACTTGATGTTTTAGAAAGAGTGAGAAATGAGAACAAAGACTTAATTTTACTTGGTGATATACATTTTGACTACATCTGATGATTCACTCCATAATAATCCAATCAATACTATTGAAAACTTATTTCTTCTAACCCAACTTGTTGATAAACCAACTAGAGTCACAAGTGATTCTTGTAAATGCATTGATCACATCCTAAGTTCTATTCCAAATAAACATGTGACGTAGCTCAAATTTCTGTAAGTGACCATTATTTGATATATATACATGTGTTAACTTTAAGAACAAAAATGAAAAGATTTTAAAAAATATTTGTGTCTGTATTGGAAAATCGAAAGAAATCACAATATTTACAAATAATTTACATAATTAGAAACAAAATCACTGAACAAAATATAACAAAGGTAATGTTCAGCTTTGGTGCTCCCTCAAATTTTTTGGGTCAGATTTCTTGGTTTTTTGTTGATAAATAGCAAGATACTAGCAATACTAAGATGATGTAAAGCATTCACCTCATAAAGTGAAATATTTTACAAATGAGAGGTAAAAAATGATTTATAAATCTGGCCAGGGATATATAAACTCCCAACAACAGCAGCTTGCACTATACCCCATAAATAACTCGTGCAAAAACCTATGAGGATTATGTGTATTCCACACACAGTGCACGCAGGCCATTTCTATGCGAAGCCCCGAGACTCCATCGGGGTGGAAAGGCCCTAGCGTGATCTAGCGTTATTTACATATATTTACACTAAATTTCACCGATAATCACTGATGGAATACTACATGATCTGGTGCAAACCTCTTTTGACAGAAGGAGAACAACATGAGACTATAATGAACACATTTCTTTCCAATTTACTTTTTGCTACCAAAACTGTCCATGAGCTTTAACAATAGAATAATAATTGGTACAAAATAAAACAATAATAATGACAGAAAATTGAAGGCGTTACAAAATAAATATTGTTCAAGAATGAAGCTCCGAGACAGAAAAAGTGAACCCGAGGCCCCCCCCCCCTCGACACAAACCAACACCACCAACGTCTACACAGAAACAGACACAAACACACACACACGCAGACGCACCCACACACACACACACACACACCCTCACATTTTTAAAATGATCTTTATGTTGATTCCACTCAATAATCATCCATAAATCATAATAATATATATCACAAATCAACATTTCAATGAAAGTATATAACAAATAAAGCAAATTATCATGTAACGTTTTCTATAAATTAATAACTGAAAAATTCAAAACTTTAAAGAAAGCATTAAATGAAATCTTTTCATAAAATATCCCCCCCCCATGAACAAGGGAAACAATATACATGTACATGTATATCATGTATATCTTCCTTTCACTGACTTCAATAAAAAAATAAAAATAATTCTTCATTACAAAATTGAACTGACTTATACAGATTGTCTTCAAGCATGTCAAGCAAAAACGATACAGTTCATAGGTTATCAATCATACTCATGAAGTAAAAATATCCTAAATTACATAGGTCTACAGTCAGAAAAAAAGGAATGAAATCAATCAATAAAAACAAATTATACCCACATACCCACACATGAACACACCCGCACACACACACACGCTCATTCACAAGCACCCCCCCCCCCCCACACACACACACACAAAATCGCCCCGCCACCCAATCCGGCCCATATCCAAGCCACACTGCAAGGGATCCGGCGAACCCGCCCCCAAAGCCAATGGGTAAAAAATAAGCCTCCCAAGATAGGGCCCCCACCAAGTGAAAGCCAGCGGCCGCACGGCCAGGCGGTCACGCCGAGGCCAGCGGGAGGCAACGGGGAAAATCTTGGGGGATCGCTCTTGAACTACATGAATAGCAATTGACAGTGTACACTGTATTGTATGACAACAGGCAAATAATACATGTGGCATTCTACTGTGCAAAAAAAATACTATGGTACAACCTTGGTCCTAGGATTGCAGGAGGGGGGGGGGGGAATCAAATCTCAAAACGCCATTTCTCGAAATGGGCAGGCAGTGTTTTGGGGTTTTTTTTGGTTTTTTTTTTGCTAAAAAATATTCTATTTCTTTCTGTTTCTTAACAAAGGATTTAAATGTTATGATATTAGGGAAACTATTGTTAGTAAACTTGCAGATATAAATATGATATTTCATTAACAAAAATAAATATGAAACAAATTTGTCAGTACAGATTCCCAAAAGTCTTTCAAAATTGGTAACATTGATGATAAGATTACCATTCTGGAAAATTATGGCAAGGAGGTCCTGCCAAATTGAAGCAACTTTTTTACAGTTACAGAATAAATTGACCATTGTTTCCTCTTTTTTATCACATAAAGTGCAGCTAGGTGGGTCTTTCCTTTTAATCTTAAAAAGAAAATTATTCAGTGCAATGGCCTTATGAAAAATCTTGAAATAAAATGACCTCAGTTTGGTATAAACAGTCCAAAATAATTTGTGTTGTGGACGTTTTCCCAATTAATGGTTACTGGTACAGGTAAATTGTCACTCCAAATTACCTCTTCTCAGGAACATGAGATCTAAGTAATAAATTATATGCATTCTTAGGAACTTTTTTTGAATTCAACAGTATTTGAACTAGAGTTTCATGAACTCCCACAATATCAACATCAAAATTCTCCATCAACTCATCTGGGAAACACTTAATTAAGAAAAAATTAAAAGATCATAATGTAAGACGTTTCCGGGATCATAAGAATTTTGATTTATTGATAAATTAAGTAGTATTGAATGTTTTAATGGAAACAATAATTCAAATGACAAATGTGTTAGTACTATGTGGATCAGGTAGAAATGTATGTAACAATCAACTGAAATGGTTCCGCAGCTAAATATCATATAGAAAACAAATTGTGGAATACCAGGGTAAAATTTCAAACTATAAGGACTTTACAATCGAAATTCCTCAAGGTAGTGGCCTTGCGCCCACCCTTTTTCTTATTTTTGTTAATGATATTTCTGAATATGTAAAGGGTGGTACGTGCAATATCTTTGCAGATGATATTGTGATTTATTTTAGAGCAAAAAACATTACTGATGTTAACTCATAATTACAGGAGAATATGAATGAAATCAGTAAGTGGTATGTAAATAACAGACTTCGCACTAATGTAGATAAAACTAAAGTGATGCTATTAAACTCAACAGTCTTTGAATGAACTTAATATTACTATAGGAGGACAAAGATTAAAGCAGGTTAGAATTATGAAATATCTAGGACTTACGATTAATGAGCAATTGAAATGGATTGTCCATATTAACAATATATGTAAATCTGTAGCATATAAAGTTAATTTTCTTGCCAAACTGAGTAAATTCATAAATTCTACCCTATGAGATATGTAACACTCTTAAAGGTAAGAGATAGTTTTGGGAAGCTCTCAAAAACTTTTCGTGAGATTTCTTTGATTTTACTTAATAAATAGCAGGGTAATAACATAACTAAGATACTGTGAAGTTTTTTCCTCCTCAAGTGAAGTATTTATCGAATGAAAGGTGAAAAGTAATAAAAATCCCTGGCCCAAAAAAGAGGGGATGTAAATTAAAACAACGGCCACACACATAACGCACATGGGGATTGCCGTGTGTTATAGAATACGCTACACACAGTGCGAAGCGCTGGGTTTATTGTGCGGGGAACCTTCGGGTGGATATGGTCTTAGCGTGAGGCAGTGAAAAGCCGTTACCAAGCGTTTCTTACAGATATTTACACTAAAATTTGTTCGAAATCGTGAATGGAATGTTAAAATAATCTCGTACATGTGTCTTATGGTAAAAGGAGAATAGTATGTGACTATGTTAGATAAGTTTCTTGCCAGTATTTTTTTTGCTACCGAGACTGTCTGTGAGCTTTAACTATTGGTGGATATATTGTCGAAATTGTTCGATGGCGTTATTGTCGAGTGCCACGTAAAGTATAAATGGTCCACGAACAAAAATCAAACAACAGGACAAGTCCTTTCTCAGTTTCAAATATATTCATTATATCATAAAGGAAAAGGCCAATCTTGGCATGCCAATAACAATGTGTCCGCGATAAGATGTAATATAATGATAGGCATCTAAAATGTTACAGCCTATATAATTGAATGATAACTACAAGATGCTACTGGTGGGAAAGATTCCCCCAGAAGGAGGCGAATCCTCTCCTAAGGGTGGAGAGGACCAGAAGAGCTGGTGAATCCTTAGCTAAAGGTGGGAGAGGACCAAAGAAGCCAAGAGTTTCTACTGGTGTCTCTTTTTATATTCTCTGGAGTAACTTATAAATGAATAAACATTAAAGGTTCCCTTCTATGAAATTCTAATTCTTGTTATTTTGTACCTGATACTCATCTGAATTGAAAAATGACATCCGTTTGCAATGAATACGTATCTGAATATTTTTAAAATAATATTTTCCCCACGTATTCAGGCCTAAACGAGTCTGCTAAGCTCCGCCCCCTTTTAAACCCCGAATTCTCGTTCTTCGAGCATGATTGACGTGTGACGTCACAAACCGACATCGCCGGTGCTTGTTTACAATATCTTGCATATATCACGCGTGCAAACTAACTTGCAGTTATATACCACCTCGAAAACCACCTCTAAATCGAAGTATGCCGCAACGCTGTGTCTTTGCAGGTTGCAGCAACATCACAAAGGAGGGTGTAAGTCTACATTTATTCCTCAAAGACCCAAATATTAGAAGAAAATGGACCTCAAAAGTGAAACTAACTCGCGTCAATTGGAAGGGGCCGAGTGACCGCAGTGTCCGTGTGTTCCGAGCACATTTGTGCGGAGGACTTCCTCGATAGTACGGGGCTGCATGCGGCGTTTGGCATCAAGAAGAGGCCGTCCCTGAAGCAAGATGCCATCCCCAAAATCAAACTTGATCTACGGTATCTATTGATCATATATCTATTGATCAACTATCACTGTACCTACACTAACTTAGTCTACCAGTACTTATTACTCATAGCAGCACAATGAAAACATGCAAGGTAACAGGAGAGCTAAGGGTTTTCTGGATATCAATGTTATAATTTACTAGAAACAAAACGCTACCACCCCATGCACCAGTAAAACCCTACCCAAGCCCAGGCCAGGCAGGGTCAGCAGGCGAACGACCGAACGGCACGGCGTGTACACCTGCGCACGTCGAGCTCACTGCCTCGATCAGCTATCAGCTCAGCCTCATCGATCAGGACTGGGGCATTTTGCAAGCGCAAACAAGATTCATAATTGGTGGATGTGCGTAAATTAAAATTTAATCGGCAATCTAATTATCAAAAGGAATTACTAGTTATAATTCCCAAGTCTCCCGTCGATATCTTCTCCGTTATTGAAATCAGGGACGTCTCTGTCATATAATCAGAATCCGACATGTCTGGTTCAAACAAATACGGCCGTGCCCCTAATTCCTCTTTTATTTCTTCTGTCTGAAGAAGATGTTATCGTTCGTTGATATAGGATTAAAAAAAAACTAAAATGAAGGGCTGTAATGGCACGAAGTCGAAGCTAGGATCTACACGAAGTCGAAGCTAGGATATACACGAAGTTCAATAGCCTACACACACACTTTCAGCTTGCGTGGAGTCAAGCATTCTGAGTGTGACGTCACATGACGTCATCGATCGCTGGACCAATTTTCCAAAATTTTTAGGGGCGTTCCCAATTAATTTTTTTATTTTCAAGTTTACAGATTAATGAATGGAATTCAGGTAAAATGGTTGACAGATCTGGATTCACAGTAGAAAAGTCTACTAATTGAAGTTCCTTTGTAATTCCATAAAAGGGAACCTTTAAGGGTTGGGTCTTGGATTTAGACATTGGTCAGATGTAGTACTGATGGATATTCATTAGAATAGATGAATAGTAATTGTCACTATAGGGATTGCATATATTAACAGGCAGGTCATCCTCACAAAATGGAGGAAGATGGAAGAGATGTCACTGACTCTTTGGACTGTCCTCCAAATAAACGGAAGGATAATTCTAAGGGTAAATAAATCATAGCAAAGGGTATTACCGGTACCAAATACAAAAGATAGTAATTGCCTGACCGATTACTGAACAGCCACAGAGAGCAGCTGAATGAGATGAATATATTTGGGTACTTAACGGAGTGCCTGTGTTCTGTCAGATCACCCAAGTAGACAGATTACAGCGTGAAAACAGTACGAAATGGGTAAACAATTAACAAAGCTAAAATATTTCATTTTCTGTCTTACAGATACTTTATATAAATTTATGATTCATATATATTACAATGCTATGATTATGCATGTTCCAGTATGGGGAAGTTGTCCGGATGTTTATAAGAGAAAACTACTTAGAACACAAAAAAGAGCTGCTCGGATTGTTACAGGAAATTTTGATTATGAGAATAATAGAGGCACTGACATTGGCGTAAACAAGGTCCTCATACGTGGGAGTATGATTTCCCCTCAAGGGTCATATATATATATATATATATATATATATATATATATATATATATATATAAACAGTGCGTCCCAGAAAAAAACGAAACCCTAGAACAAAGGGTTATTGTGACCACACTATATGATCTATGGCAATAATTACATATTTTCAATACACCAGAAGTATTATGCTTTTAAATCATACCATGATGGCATCAATCCGTAAATGCTTTACCGAGCAGCAGCAATTTGAAAATGACATGTAAAAACTCAGTTGTGCCAGATTTGGGTAAAACCGTGAAAGCGTTAGGATCACATGCGAACATGACCCGAATGAAACACGACTTTTAAAACCCTATGAGAAGACTGTTTTCATCTGTTTCTTTTAATAATGAGGGAAACAATGACACCCTCATCATAAAACAAAGGATGGTCAATGTTATGTCAATGTGGGGGGGGGGGGGGGGGGGTAAAGAAAGGTCATGTTTTGTATTGAAATCGTAGATTTTGTTTAAGTGGAAGGTATATTGAAAGAAATGTCACTATGGGGACAATAAAAGCTACGACCGTCTCATAGTGACATTTCTTTCAATATATATATATATATATATATATATATATATATATATATATATATGTATATATATATATAGAGAGAGAGAGAGAGAGAGAGTGTGTGTGGGGTGAGGATGTGTAAACATGTATATGGCTTTTCTCTGTACATGTCAAAGATACAACTTTAGCATCATGCTTTGCAGTTTCGAAGTATGATTTGAATATTGAGTGAGCGAACAAACAATATTCAAAATTTGTGAGGTCGCAATTACATTGTATTATAAAAACGGAGAAACAAATTTCTGATGAGGTTTCATTTGCAAAATTTCACAATGAAAATTTAATTAATAAGCTATACTTTTAATACGAGAATATTGTCACTTTGGATTAGGGGCACATGCTATGGAAAATGGAAAAGTGGTACTTATCATGTGGAAAAGGACACATAATGGAAAAATAAATGAATGTGTAGAAAAGGTAGAAAAGGCAGTTATCAGAGGTGAAAAGGAGCATAACCATAGCATTATACAAGGTGAGTAATGTATTTTCATTAACACACCCCTTTAATCGTCTTATATGTCGATGTATCATAGCAATTTTCAGTGTAGTAAAATGACGCGAAACCGTTATAACGGTTTAGCGTTATATTTGCTGATTGTTACGTAAGCCCCGCACCGCAAGGTCGAACGGTCCAGCGATTTTCCTAGTCTCTTATTAGTCGTTCGCCCGTATTTGATGTAAGGGTTGTGCATAATGAAAAGGAAGACAGAGAGAAGAAAAACAAAGAAATACATAAGGAAAAGGAAGACAGAGAGAAGAAAAACAAATAAATAAATAAATGAAAAAAAAAAAGAAGACGTGGAGAATATAAACAAAGTAATACATAATGAAAAAAGAAAAGCGAAGAAAATCAAAGAAATACATAACGAAAAAGGGAAGATAAAAGAAAAACAAAGAAATACATAAGGAAAAAGGAAGACAGAGAGAAGAAAACAAAGAAATACATAAGGAAAAAAAGAAGAGCGAAGAAGAACAAAGAAATACATAAGGAAAAAAGGAAGACAGAGAGAAGAAAAACAAAAAAATACATAAGGAAAAAAGGAAGACAGAGAGAAGAAAAACAAAGAAATACATAAGGAAAAAGAAGAGCGAAGAAAAACAAAGGAATATATAAAGAATAAACGAAGACAGAAGAAAAACAAAGAAATACATAAGGAAAAGGAAGAGCAAAGAAAAACAAAGAAATATATGAGGAAAAATACCGCAGAAGAAAAACAAAGGAATACATAAAGAAAAAAAAAGAGAGAAGAAAAACAAAGAAATACATAAGGAAAATGGAAGACAGAGAGAAGAAAAACAAAGAAATATATGAGGAAAAATACAGATAGAAGAAAAACAAAGGAATACATAAAGAAAAAAGAAGAGAGAAGGAAAACAAAGTAATACATAAGGAAAATGGAAGACAGAGAGAAGAAAAACAAAGAAATACATAAGGAAAAAAGAAGAGCGAAGAAAAACAAAGAAATACATAAGGAAAAAGGAAGACAGAGCGAAGGAAAACAAAGAAATACATAAGGAAAAAAGGAAGACAGAGAGAAGAAAA
Source organism: Heliocidaris tuberculata (assembly GCA_025618425.1). Taxonomy (NCBI): domain Eukaryota; kingdom Metazoa; phylum Echinodermata; class Echinoidea; order Camarodonta; family Echinometridae; genus Heliocidaris; species Heliocidaris tuberculata. Next base: position 3,865,533 of record CM046839.1, read on the forward strand.
ACAAAGAAGTACATAAGGAAAAAGGAAGACAGAGAGAAGAAAACAAAGAAATACATAAGGAAAAAAGGAAGACAGAGAGAAGAAAAACAAAGAAATACATAAGGAAAAAAGAAGAGCGAAGAAAAACAAAGGAATATATAAAGAATAAACGAAGACAGAAGAAAAAACAAAGAAATACATAAGGAAAAAGAAGAGCGAAGAAAAACAAAGAAATACATAAGGAAAAATACCGATAGAAGAAAAACAAAGGAATATATAAAGAAAAAAGAAGAGAGAAGAAAAACAAAGAAATACATAAAGAAAATGGAAGCCAGAGTGAAGAAAAACAAAGAAATACATAAGGAAAACAAGGAAATAGAGATAAGAAAAACAAAGAAATACATAAGGAAATAATGAAGATAGAGAGAAGAAAAAAAAAAAACAACAAAGAAATAATATAGTACTGATGCCACGCCAGCCGTGTTGGTCGGCGGCGATAGATTGATCAAGTATAAATTTGTCTTCAAAAGTATCGTAGTTTGCAGCCGTCCCTTTGCTTTTTAAGCCATCCCTGCGAATTTAAAGATTGAGAACGCATCTTGGAATCGTTCATGCTTTCTCCATTCACATAGGGTTTGCGTGCAAATTCTCTTGCACAGTGGAGCGCGGAGAGTGATCTCCTGGTAATCGATTAACTATTTTGATGTCAAATTATTGCGGGTTTGCGTTATAACGGTTTTACGTGATTTTACTACACTGATTTTAGAGTGTTTCAGTACCTTAGGCATATCATTTATAAATATTGAAAATAACTATGGGCCCAAGATAGATCCCTGTGGAACACCTTTACAAACTGTTTTACTATCAGACAATGCCCCATTTACACTAACACACTGTGACCTATTGAATAAATAGGAGTGAAAGCACTTGATGGCATCTAAGGAAAAACCGTGATATTTCAACTTACATAATAACAAATTTAAGTCTACCAAGTCAAACGCCTTTTTGAGATCGATGAAAATAACACCAACCATTTTCCAATTATTAATACTTGTATACCAATCATTAACCATACAGACCAAGGCAGTTTCAGTTGAATAATTTTTCCTAAATCTGAATTGGTTTTCAGATAAACAATCAGTGTCATTCAAGAACGAATCTCTAGTTCCATGTTTATAATCTTTTCTATTATAGAGATAGGTCGAAAAATGTTAATTTCTTCAAAATTGCATTTTTTATTCAACCAGGGAAATGTAATCAATCACAAAAATGACTTTTTTAAAACCCTTTTTTCCCCCCTAAGGGGGGGGGGGGGGGTTCGCACGCACCCCGCGAACCTCTAGTTTGTACGGTACTGGGAGATATAGACATAACGTCGGAACAACGTTTTGACACACTCTTGGCGCAACATTGAGGTGACGTCAATGATATTCATAGACCTGATTATGACTATTAAGAACTAAAAATATACCAAGTTTCAACTTGATTAACCTTGCCGTTTTGGAGATAAGACATAACGTCGGAATAACGTTTTGACGCACTGCTGACGTAACGCCGATGTGACGTCATTGATCTTAATACATTTTAAACTTCTAATAAAGGGTCACCATTGTGCCAAATTTGAAAATGTTTCACATTGTAGCTTGTAAGATATGACCATGTTCATATATTTCCAATACTAAGTCTATGCAAAATGCGCAGGCGCGCGGTTTTTGTGCGTAAACTCATTTTTCTAATTAAAAATGTCTTAGAAATCATTCAGAAACCATCCTGAACTATAACCCTTTCCATTTCAGTGAAAACAAATGACAGTTTTCAATCAAAATATGGCCTACGCGCAAAAAAAACCCCTGCCCGTATGAATTAATGCAAGCTTCGTAAAAAAATGCCTGAAGCGTATACAAAATGAATTTGAGACGGTTTCGGGCATTTTTATTTTTCGCGCGGCACTGATGCGCGGGCGTACGTGTACGGGCCCGTTGAATGAACTGAAATCGACCGGAATGACCTTGACCTTGACCATGCCAAATATGAATAAGAAATGACCTTCCGTTAAGAAGATAGGACAATGAATTGATTTTCACAAATTTTTTACAGAATGGCGCCTTGATGACGTCACGATGACATGATGACCTAGAAAACCTTATTGGGACTTGATCTCATAGGCCCGAATTCACAAAGGAGGTTTGATTTAAACCATGGTTTAAACCCCCTCCTGGGTTTTTTAAGCGTACGTGCGCACGGAATCAGATCCAATCATATATTTTCTTTGCGGAGCGCGCGCATGGGCAATGTGCGCTTATTTAGGCTTATTTTAGTACGCTTACGGAGGTTTAAACCTTGCCATGGTTTAAACCTCCTTTGTGAATTCGGGCCCATAGTAATGTTGCCAGAGTTAGCAGAATTCTGCTTTCTGGCAGAATTTTGACCGCTTTAGCATCTAGCATTATGCTTAGCATAATATGACAAAATGTAGCAGAATGTTAGCATAATTCTGGTGTTTTTGTTTTTTGTGCTGTCAGGGAATTTCTGATCAAAAAAAAAAAAAAAAAATCTGGAGTAAATTTTTGAGTAAAACTCCACCCAAAAAATGCTGATAACATTTTTTTTTTTTTTTTTTTTGCTTGTCAGAGAATTTTTGAGTAAATACACTCCAAAAATGCTTAAATACCTTCTCTTTTTTTCTGGCAGCTTATTTTTTGATTTAGCAGTATTTTGCGCTCCTCCCTAGCATAATTCCATTTTTAACGCTGGTCACACTTGCCCTTAGGGTCTGATGACTGATCCAAATTTGAAGAAAATTGAAGAAAAGTGGATAGAAAAGATAAAAATAAAGAATAAAGAAAATTCTGACGAAATTAGAAGGTGGTCTGTTGAATAAAGACCACCTAATAAATAAATAAAGAAAAATTCGTACAAAAACAGAAGGTGGTCTGTACTTGAAGTAAAGCCCACCTAACAATAATAAAGAAAAAAAAAATCGTACAAAAGCAGAAGGTGGTCTGCACTTAATCCAAAATGGTGTCGAAATTGGCAGCCAATTTTCTTTAAAATGACAGGAAGTGATGCCAAAAGATGTCATTTATATGTCTATCTTAGATGCCATCTTGGATTTCTAGGTTTCCTGACCCACATAACACACTGTAAGTGGTCTGAATGAATTTTCCTGACTCCCATAACACATTCAAAGTGGTTTGAATGGGTTTCCCGACCCGCTAAAACTAGGTATAGACATCAAAATTACATCTCAAGGACGGACATTTCATGATTTGTGGCTATTTTTAGGTCGCTTCGGCCATCCTGGATGCTAAAATGGTGGCCATTTAAGGAACCGTCATGAATGTAAGTCTACTCTTGTACTTTTTTAATACTCTTACGCGTATTACCTCTATACTCCAAATAATACTCACTTCGCCATTTTTAGGAAATTGGCGGCCATTTTGGACGCTACCTTGGATTTCCTGGTTTCCTGACCCCCAATACCACATTGTAAGTGGTCTGAATGGATTTTTCGACCCCCAAAACCTAGGTATAGATACCGAAATTACATCTCTAGGATGCATATGTCATGATTTATAGCTATTTTCAGGTGCTGGCGGCCAGAGCGCGTTGAAAGAGAGAGTTGTGACACGCGCATAATATCCTATGCGTAAGCGGTCTTTATTTAAAACATGGCGGATCATGGAGCTCCCAATACCCAATAGTTCTTTTTCATATACATTCTCTATGGGAGGGAACTATTTGAAGCTCCGTGAATTGACTGACCAATCAGAAGCGACCTCCAGTGTCGCAACTCTCTGTAAGTATAGCTCTGCTTGCGGCCTTCTTGGATGCCATTTTGAAAATAACCACTATCCGAAGGTCCGACTTTCTTAGATTTTTAGTATGTTATTCCTGACATCAAACACTGCCGGAAACCGTTGAAAAACCTTTTGTTGCAATTTTTTTGGGGGGTTGAGGTACTTTTTTCCGTGAATTGACCCGTCTAAGGTGGGCTGTAGAACAGTCAGGAAAATGAGAAGTGTTCACTCCTAAGACAGTCAAACCGCAGGTCCCCCAAAAGTGCTCTATTTTATTTCCAGTTTTGCTTGACTGGGTCAGTCTCTGAATACATAATGAGCAGGAATCCCCTGGAACATCTGATTTCCAATGATTGAATGGAGTGGTTAACATTTACTGATTCTCATGATTTATACATCAAATAAAAGAGGAGGAATTAGAGATTCATGACATACTCTATTTGTCTATGAAAAATGTGACAAAATTGGTGAAAAATAATGTTATTTTATGACCAAAAAATGGAAATGAAATGAAAAGTAAACCTGTAAAAAACTCACATAGTTTTATTATGAGCCAGGCTGAATTTGACATGAGTATAAAGGGCAATATCTAAACTTTACAAATATTGAAATAATATTTATGTACACTTAATGACAGGGTCAGGATCCAGCAAAATGTAACCAAAGTACACATTGGTCGGAATTCACAAAGGTGGTTTTTGGTTTTAAGCAGATTTCGTGGTATAAATACGCTTGATTTAGCGCATACACTTGAAAAGGTCCAATAATGAACGCGCGCCGGTCGCGCGTGGTTGGCAAAAGCGCTAAATTCACGCTTGTTGCCATGGTTCAGCACCATACATAAACCATGGTCTGAACCATGGCAACAAGCGTGAATTTAGCGCTTTTGCCAAATATCGCGCCATAATCTTGCAGGGTGGCCTTGCCAGCCAATCACAGTGCTTGGATTCTATGGTCTTGACAATTTCAAGGATAAATTATGTACTTGGGTTGAATATTGCTGGATCCTGACCCTGTTATAAATGTATGGATGTTTTGAATATAATAATGTAAAAGATGAAACTTCAACGCTTCCATACATATGCGTTTTAATAGTGGCTCATATACTTTTTATATGTCTTTTATTGACTTGAAATCTTATAAAGAAAAGTTTTTTGTGTCACTCTTTTATCACATATTTTCAACTACTTATTCTTTGAATTATAACTTAAAAAGGGTATGTCTGCATTGATAAACTATCCATTTATCTTTCCAGAAAATTTGATGAGCATAGAATTAAAATTTCTTGATTTAATTAACTTTGAATATGACCATGCAAAACAGCCCACTGGCTACAAGGATAATGTGCCATTACAGGCACTAGAAATAAAATCAGCCCTTTTTGCTCATTTGCATACGACCTGCGGTCTGACTGAAGACATTGGAAATGATTAACAATGTTCTGAAACACATAAAATCCTATCAATCCTACAGTATTTAAAACATTATCAAACTTATGCGCGCATGCGCGTAAATGCGTGTATTGTTGCACGCGTGCGCCTACTTGTGTATATTGAGGCATGCACCAATATACTATTAGTACATGGTTGGGAGTGCGTTAGTGCGATCTGGCAACACAAAGGTTTTTATCGTGGTGTACTAACGCACGAGGTGTAGCCGAGTGTGTTAGACACCACGATAAAAACCTGCGTGTTGCTGGATCACACTAACGCACGAACTAACAACCATGTATTAATAGTTTTATAAAACGGGTCTACAATCTTAGTGTTTTCTTACAATCTTAGTGTTTGATCCGGATTAGCCGTGCGTTAGTCCCCTCGCCGTGCGTTATCACTTTTTTTTGCACGGTCACGTGTTGTTATTTGACCAATCAGGATGGCTACATTCTTGAACCCGTTTTATAATTGCAAATGTTCAAGAACGGTCTATAACACATGCACAGCCTATTCCACTCCTTTTAAAGCATTTTTACCGTTTGCCTGCTCATGCACGTACGTGCGCGTTAAAGAAAAAATGTTCTATAATGATACAGGATTAATTAGAATGCTAAAACAGTCTAAGATCAGTCATTTTTATGCTGTATAATGCACTTTAAGTCACTGACCACGCGCGGAAAATATTTAAATGTTTAAAATGGCCACAAATATGCCCAGAATTGATCCTAGATTGTTGTCTACTCTCTTGTACGCACAATATCTAAAAAACGGCTTGTTCAAATGTAATCAAATTTGGCACATAAGTAGATAGGATCAATGTCTCGCCACCGTAACTTTTTCGGGGGGGGGGGGGGGGGGAGGGGCACTCGTTTTCCGAAGGTTTTTTTTCCGAAGGTTCGTATATCCGAAGGTTCATAATTCCGAAACACAAATTCCCCATGCCTGGGGGTTCATAATTCCGAAAATGAAAAAGGGTTCATAATTCCGAACATTTGTTGCATTATTCCGAAGGTTCGTTTATCCGAAGGTTCATAATTCCGAAAATGAATTAGGGTTCATATTTCCGAAGGTTCATAATTCCGAAAATGAAAAAGGGTTCATAATTCCTAAGGTTCGTATTTCCGAAAATGAAAAAGGGTTAATAATTCCGAAATGAAATAGGGTTCGTAATTCCGAAAATGAAAGAGGGTTTGTAATTCCGAACATGAAATAGGGTTCGTAATTCCGAAAATGAAAAAGGGATCATAATTCCAAAAATGAAATAAGGTACCTAAAAAGGAGGGGGGGGGGGACCAAAACGACTGAGCAGCCGACCCCTCCATATTAAGGGTTACAAAAAAGGAGAGAGATAAAAGAGGAAAAAACTATTACCGAATATAAGAACCAGTGAATTATCTGGCGGCCGCCGGATAATTCTATCTTTCCCTATGTTATTCTATATTTTATCCTTCTATCATTTCCTCTTTCTATCTTCATTATGTTATTCTTTGTTTAAGTTTCTTGTATCTTCTTCTCTTTCTATCTTTCCTTATGTTATTCTTTGTTTTTATTCTATTATTTTCTCAATCTACATTCATTTTGTTAAAAATAGTAAACGATAGGATAAAAACAAAAAATAACAAAAAGAAAGATAGAAAGAGAGGAAGATAGAAGGATAAAAACAAAGAATAACATGAGGAAAGTTAGAGAGAAAAGATGATGGAAGGATAAAACATAACACTGGTGGCCGCTAGATAAGTATTTGGCGGCCGCCAGATAATTTCTTTCGCAATGTTAGGTTGTTTTTACTCTCATTCAAAATGACCATGTTTTCCTGGACATTCAAACTTTATGTGTCAACTTACTTGGATTGCATTTCACATCGCTTTTCTGATATAGCTTAAAAACTATGCATTGTCTGATATTCAAAATCTAAAGAAACAAAGAAATATATCTATTCTATAGGTATAGAAAGTTTCAGCCCAATCCAATTAGTACTTCACAGTGTATGCTAGGGAGTTTTGACTCAACCCTTTGTGCGACAAACAATAGGACACAGATTAGGCGCTTTTAAGTGGTCACTCTTCTTTAGAGCCCGTTTTCTCTTTATTGTTTTGGTCATTAGCCTGTATGACACGTTGACATTCTCACTGTAATTTACAAGGGTTTGCTTAGTCCATACAAGACAAGTTATATATCATTTTAAAGCTTAGAATCTAAGCTTCCAAACTGTATTGAAATTTTAAAAACCCTAATTTCCGACTTATTGGTTGTTTTGTGGTGGAGGGTCACATATGTACTTTGAGTATATGAATACTAGTTTTGTTCGTATTCTTCATTAGCTGGGGATGTAGACTACTTTCTTAATACTTCTTTTTTCATTACTATATCACAGCCCACCTGTATAGCTGTACTTGTTCAAGTCTAGTATTTTGTATGCACAATATCTCAAAAACTGCTTCGTCGAATGAAATCAAATTTTGCACAATTAATGTGGGTTATTGTCTCTGCCCCGTAACCTTTTCAACGCAGTCATTGCATCATGACGTCATCAAAGCGCCATTATGTCAACATGTCGGCATTTTGTATATTTACATTTCTACCCACTTTTTTGTCCGCACAATATCTCAAAATGAACTCAAATTTGGCACAGTGGTAGATATGGTTAACTAACCATATCTGCCACTATACCAATGTACCAATCTACCTTTGCACCTACGTTTTTCAGTACACTGCCATTGTACCTTAACGTCAACTTGGCGCCATTTTGTAAAAGGCCAACAATTGCTATATCTTTACAGCAAAATATTATAGCGTAACCATATTTTTCATAGCACAGGTTGACTACTTAATAAAATAATTCAACGTAGGATGCGCGCGCATACGCGAACGCCAGTGCACAAGAGAGATTTCATTTCTCCATCGTATCGAAAATTGCATGTTATTGGACTCCTGAAGAGCTTATGATATGATATGATATGATTGTATTTATTGACCAATAACAAGATACAATACATTAGGCTATAATATTTACAATATAACAATAATAATAATAATGTTAATAATAATAATAATAATAATAATAATAATAATAATAATAATAATAATAATAATAATAATAATAATAATAATAATTGTGGGTTCTTGTATAGCGCACATGTCTGTCAGACTTGACACTCCTGGAGCTCCACAATTGCACAATTGCACAATTACAGGGAAACATTATATAATTAGATCATGGCAAAAACGAGAAGAAAAAAAAGAAGGTAAAATGGAACCAGAAAATCAGCACAGGTGCTAGTCAGGTCAGGCCCCAGGTTTAAGATTTGCTTATAAAAATGCAAGTTATCATTCGATATATATATATATAAGCATTTGATTTAAATCGTACATAATAGCTATAACATTATGAAATACGCCTTTTCCATTAGTTAACAAAATGCATGAGCTAAAAACAAGTGATTGCTTATTTGAAATATCCTATGATGTAACGGAAACATGTACTACAACTGGATTATATTTTACCTGAGTGTATCCTTATGATTGTGGTATGCTTATTAAATAATCATAGTTCATATTTTTATATACGCTTTGCTGCAACGAAAAAATATTCCTGATGAAATACCGTATCTGTATATTTTGCATGTGGCAGCTCCCCCCCCCCCTCTCCTGTTTTGATGCATTATAATCGTGTGGGTGTGTATGCGCGCGTATCTGTGTAATTCATGGATAGGCTACTGTTTTGTGTATTTGAAGATATTTTAGATTTGGTTTCAATGCAGAATTGCAATAAAAGTCCCTCTGTTTGGGCTTGATCCATCTCCCCCTCCCCCCCCAAAAAAAATAAAAAATAAAAAAAATCAAATAAAAATCAATACCATGAGACGATGATTACGAGTCAAGAGAGAGGCCTACACTCTTAACTGGCCTGCAAACACGCATTGATTATACTTGACCTACCGTGAATATCGAGGTCACACACAATCTACAATTCAAATTCCCGTGTTGAAAGCAAACAAACCAGAAACTCGAATTTGTTTTTCGAAATCCCGCTCCAAGACAGACATGCACCTATTGTAGTTTATAAGTATCGCTATTCCTTGTTACCTGTATGAACACATATAATACATTGAGAGGATTGTGACTACTTCTCAAATATATCTTCATTTATTACATTTTGTCACTGCTCAGTGATTATAAGCTTCTCCCCTGCCTCCTCCTCTACATGATGATTATAGTAGACGACAACCTATGATAAAGAAATGATGAAACATACGACAGCCTACCAATATTTACTGATACAAACATTTCCATGTCCTTTTATCAGAGGCGGCGTTCCCCCCCCCCCCCCCACTATTTCAAGCAAACAAAAGTTCCCCTTTTTAACTCTGATAAGTTCCCAATTTTCGTTTTAATAAATGCCCGTTTTACTGTGCTCTTTTCCCCTTCTAATAACTGCCCTTTTTCTTTCCATTAAATGCCCTTCCCCCCTCCTGATAAATGCCTCTTTTCAAATCTTATGGATGAACTTTTATTATATTTTAATTTAATTTTTTTTTAATGTGTTCGACTGAATCAAAACAATCATATCATTAACATAAGATTATAAGGTGATTACGATTAAGGGATGGAGGAGTAGGCATATTGATAAGTAGAAAAGCAGCCACAGCACTCACTGAAGTCAAGTCAGTTAACAAGTGCATCATAGAAGCTGAATTTACAGGACTGAACTTTCCAAACACAACTGTAATAGTTTACATACAGTCCAACTAACACCACTGATGAGGAGGCAGTAGAATCTTTCTAAAACAAACTTTCTGATGTAATACAGACTGTTCCAGCTCATACCATTTTGCTGGTTACTGGAGACTTCAACGCCAGGATCGGGCCTGAACATGGTAACTGTCTTCACTTTTCATGAAGCAACTAACAGAAATGGGAGCTGCCTGAATGAGTTTGTTGTTGAAAACAGACTGGTGGTAGGGAACACCTACTTTCAGAAAAGAAAGGGAGAAGTTGTGGACCTATACAAGTCCCCTTGGAACACATACACAATCGGACCACATTCTCATCAGGAAGAAGTGGTTGAACAGCCTCATTAATGTAGAAGCGTACGGAAGCTTTACAAGCATCGGATCAGATCACATAATTGTTTCGGCAAAGATCAAGCTAAGCCTATGAAAAGCAGCAACTACAAGCGGCAGAGTTATGCATGACCGGACTGTCTTGAAACAAAACAAGGATTGACAAGGATTTACATTTCAGCATGCTAGAGGACGAAAGTGAGGAAAATATTTCTGTGAAATATAACAACAAATTGAACAAATTAAACAACGAAGTAGGACCAGAACTAATACCCAGGAAGAAGAGATCCAAGAAAGCTTCATTCTCAAGGGACGCAAGAGTCAAAGAAGCCAGGGAGAAAGTCAACCTACTAGCTTACAATAAACTCAGAGTAGACACCGATGAAGATAATAAAGCAAAATTCAAGCAGGCTAAGAGGTCCTTGAATGACATCTACTGGAAGGTAATAGGAGAAGATCTAGACATAAAAGTGGAAATGATAAAATCAGCACATGCTAATTGCAAACACAAGGGAAGCTGGAAGCTCACTGACGGGGAGAAAAACCACTAAGAAGGGTCACATCAAAGGGAATTCTGTTGAAGAGAGGAAGAAGCGATGGTACGACCACTTCAACAACTTGTTGGGCAGAACAAGGGATGCAAACACACAAGATATGGTCCAAATCTTTGAAAACTTGGATATCAGTGAAGAGCCTTTTAGACCCAAAGAAATTGTCACAGCAAAAAATGTCATTAACCGAGGGAAAGTGCAGTGGAGAGGACGGAATACCACCGGAAGTTGTAAAGAGGGGTAACATTCTGCTTTATTTCTGCAACCAAGTATTGGAAGGAGAAAACCAGATAGCTGGTCGATAACCAATATTATCCCGATCCCCAAGAATGGAGACCTGAGCACTACTGGAAACTACAGAGGAATCAGCTTAACCTCAGTGGTGGCTAAACTGTCTAACAAGATGATTCTTAACAGAATACGTTCAAAGTAAGATGATCTCCTCAGAATCAATGAAAACGGCTTCCGAGCTGGAAGAAGCACAGTAATCCACACTCTGGCAGTACGTAGACTAATAGAGGGAGTCAAAGCAAATCAGCTACCATCTGTACTAACACTTATCGACTTCAGTAAAGCTTTCGACTCTGTTAACCGCTGCACGATGATGAAAATATTGAGAGCCTACGGTATTCCAGTGAAACTCACTAAAGCAGTAGAGCTGATGTATAAGAACACTCAAGCTAAAGGCAACACACCTGATGGGCCCATTGATATCTTCACCATAAATGCTGGAGTATTAAAAGGAGACACTCTGGCACCCTATCTGTTTGTGATCGTCTTAGACTACGCTCTCAAAAAAAATATCAAGAAGATGAAGTTGGATTCACACTGGAAAGACGAAGGAGCAGAAGACACGGTCCAACAACAATCACTGAGTTTGACTTTGCTGATGATATCGCCTTGATCCCCAATGAATTTCAACAAGCACAAGCTCTTCTTCAAAAGGTGGAGAAAGAAGCAGCTGAAGTGGGTCTACATCTCAACCCCAAGAAGACAAAGTACATGTCATTCAATCAGAAAGAGGACACTCCCCTTGTATACCACAACCTTTGAAGAATTGGAGAAGGTGAGCGATTTCAAATACCTTGGTAGCCATCTTAAAAGGACAGGAAAAGGACATCTCAATAAGAAAAGCACAGGCGTGTAGAGCTGTGGACAAGATGAAGAAAGTATGGAAGTCCAAAATGAGCAAAGAGAGAAAAATCAATCTCTTTCAAGCAACTGTGGAATCAGTACTACTATATGGGTGTGAATCATTGACAATCACCAATAAAGATGCGAGGCAATTGGATGGTTGTTACACACGACTGCTCAGAGCAGCCCAAAATGTCAAGGTAGATGCAGAACACCACATAAGCAATGCAGAACTATACGGCCATCTACCAAAAATCTCATATAAAATTAGACAGAGAAGACTGAAACTGGCTGGCCACTGCTTCAGGAGAAAAGATGAACTTGTCTCCAAAATCTTGCTATGGACACCATCACATGGATGAAGAGGCAGAGGAAGACCAGCAAAAACATACATAGATGATGTCCTTAAAGAGGACACAGGACTGGAGATGGAAGAACTAGGGAAAGCCATGCTAGATAAAAAGTACTGGGCCATCATGTCACGAGGAACCGCAAGGACTCGGCTAAAGTAAAGGAAGTACAAGGTGATTATGGATGGAAAAATAAAAAATACACAACAAATTCGACCCCATAAAGGCACCAAGGGGATGAAGGAAATCCAGCCCAGGACACACGGGCGAGGCCGACATAGATGTTTCAGATCATTTTCAGTCATGTCAAGTGTCTTATGCTTGAAAACAAACATGTAAAAATGCCCTTATTCGTCCATAATTCATTCTACAGTTGCTTTCATACCATTTTGAAATTTTAAGATACTGTATTCTGCACGCGTATATGCGTTTATGTAGGAACATGCCTACATCAAACTTTATTATTATAACTCTGTCGCATTTCATCTGTTCCACAGCCCACCTGTATAGTTGTACTTGTTTAGCTCTAGTTATGGCATGCATTTCTACGGTGCATTTTGCATGTGTCGATTTCTAAAGCCATTTTAACCCTAAAGTTGACCATCTGACACCCGTGACTATTTTTGTTGAGAATTTAATGCTCTATCTCATGAACGTAATTACAGATCTGTAGCACCATTCAAACTGAAATTAGAGCCCTTTTTTGCCAAGGAAAATGACAAAATCACTCTTTGATGACTTCATTACCTCGAAAATGTTACTGCCATGTTCTAAATGGCCTGCCAGAGCATTTTGAGCATTTTCAAATTAAAAAAAAAAATTTGCGAGCGTACAACTTCACCAATGCGCACACTTTTTGTTTAATTAACTTATCTTGTAATGTATTTGCATCATGCCAAACATTGTTATATTATGACTTTTCATTGGAGAGATATAGCTTATGTCGGAATTTTACAAAAATGTCGCCTAAGAGACGCCACGATGCATGGACTATGTTGAAGAAAATTCTGTGCTGATATAATAACCGTATCTACCATTGTGGAAAATTTGAGAACATTTGAATTAGCCGTTTTGGAGATATTGTGCGTACAAAAAAGTTGGTAGAAATAAAAATTTAGAACGATTCGTACAAAAACATAAGGTGGTCTGCACTTGAAGTACAGCCCACCTAATATATTAAGATATATTTGAGAAGCAGTCACAATCCTCTGAATGTACTCTCTGTATTGATAGAGTTACGATAACTGCTGTCTGAGGTAACGAGAAATATCGATGTTTAAAAACTACAATGAGTGCATGTCTGTCTTGGAGCTTGACGTCAGAAAGCACAATCCACTTCCTTTCAACATTGAAATTTGAATGGTGGATTGATGGTGTGTGACCTCGATATTCACGGGAGATCAAGTATATGTAAATATTCAATGCATGTTTGCAGGCAAGTTGGGAATCTCACATGACTCGTAATCATCATGCCATGGTAATGAAAAAAAAAAAAAGCAGGCGACCCAGGCCCACAGGCAGGAAAAAAAAATCTATTGTAAGAGACCCGAAACAAGCAAGAGAAGCATTTATTTTTATATTTATTATAGAGAAACATATATTTATTTCTATCTCTATCTCCTTCCCCCTTGCCAATTGATTGTGGGCAGTGACCCGTTCTTGGCCCCCGGCGAGACGCCTGTGTCTCAAAGAATATAGACATATAGCGTAAACGCTTTCTTGCTATTTCCGGGAACTCACAATGAATCTAAAGTATATAAATAAATTTGTAACCATCATTCTGGTTGACCAGTCATAACAGATATTCACGGGAGGTCAAGTATATTCAATGCATGTTTGCAGGCCAGTTGAGAGTGTAAGCCTCTCTTGACTCGTAATCATCGTGCTATGGTAATGAAAAAAAAAAAGCAGTCCACCCAGGCTCACAGGCAGGAAAAAAACAGAGTCTATTGTTAGAGACCCGAAACAAGCAAGAGAAGCATTTATTTTTCCCCTCTATCTCTGTCTCCTTCCCCCTTGCCTATTGATTGTGGGCAGTGACCCGTTCTTGGCCCGCAGCGAGACGCCTGTGTTAAAAAAATATAGACATATTATTAGCTTAAACGCTTTCTTGCGATTTCGGAAACTCACAATGAATTTAAAGTATATGAATTTGTAACCAACATTTCTGATTGACCAAGCATATTCAGTGTAGTGAAATATCGCTACAACACAAACCCGTAATAGACTGACGTCACAATAGTTAAACGGTTACCAGGAGATCACTCTCCGCGCTCCACTGTGTAAGAGAATTTGCACGCAAACCCTATGTAAATGGAGAAGGCAAGAACGATTCCAAGATGGATTTTCAATCTTTAAATTCACAGGGACGGCTTCAAAAGCAAAGGGACGGCTGCAAAAACCCGATACTTTTAAATACAAACTTATCATGCTTATACTTGATAAATCTATCCTCGCCGATTTCTTTTACCATGCCGTTTTGCTATCAATCAATCAAAATCATAATTCATCTTTTGCAAGCTACTGAACCCCCTCCAAAAAAAAACAACCAAAAAAAAAAAAAAAAAAAAAACAACCAAAAAAAAAACAACCAAAAAAAACCCCCCGCCTGATAGATGTAATGACAGTCGTCGTTTGTCCAATATCCACGTATAGACCATGGGATGGACTTGAAAAATGTGGCTAGTTTTTTCATTTTCGTGGGTCACCTCCTGTAACCACACAAAACATTGTTATTAGGGGTATTCAAAGGTGCTGAAACCAGTTATGAATGTTGCCATCCCTAAAAATTGCTCCCTGTAAAGATAAAAGCATTCTTTAATGCCGATTTTTGTGTATAATTTACATTACAGTCCCACATGTTGTTTTCTGTGTCCTCTACAACATACTGATGCAAAGATACAGATGACACATGGAAGGGGCCCAAATATTGCAAGGGGGGGGGGGGGGAGGAGATATTTTTGTCTTATCATGGAACTGTTAAACATGAGGTGGTCGGTATTTGAAGTACAGCCATCCTAACTAGAGTTGAACAAGTATAACTATACAGGTGGGCTGTGGAACAGTCAGGAAATGAGTGTTCCCGCCGAAGACAATGGAAATGATTACGAATCTTCTGAAACCAATGAACCTATTCAATCATTAAAGTGATTTGGTAACTTTGTAGAGGCTTGATAAAATCTGAGCTGCCTAGCCTAACATGCTGTAAGTGTATGTAATATGGTGTAAAAATGAAGCCTAGGGAAAAAAAGCACTTCAAATCAACATGTGCTTGAGTGCTTCACAAAAGTAAACATATGTAAGTGACCGGAAATGCCAGACTCATTTTCTCCCTTAGATTCAGTGTTAGACTAAAGCGTATGGCTATACGCTTTCGTAAATGGGAGTATTCAGTCATAGATTTCTTAATAATAGCATTATATATTTGAAAACCTTTCTATGCCTGGCTATTTATTTATCCTTCTGAACATCATTATACAAGACAGATATCAAAATTCAACAATTTATTAAATGAAGCTTCCACAAAGTTACCGATTCCGGTTAAGCATTTTAAATAATTATTACACTGATGCGAGCATCCGCGTATATTGGAGTATTGTGGCGTGCGTGCAGGTACTAGAGGGAAGAAATACACGCACCAATTGTTCAATGTATACAAAATGTTCAACAATGCCCTATAACACATGCACAGTCTATTCCAGTCCATTTAAGGCATTTTTACCAATTGCGTGCGCATGTGTGTACGTTTGCGTATGTGCGCGTTCAAGAAAACTTTCTAGAAATTACATAGGATTAATTAAAAAACTAAAACAGTCAAAGATTAGTCATTTTCATGCTGTATAAGGAACTAGAAAATTCCTAAGAAAATACTTACATACTGTAACTATAACTATAACTTCTTTGCAAGGATATCGATTCCTAAAATGTCGTTAGGATTATATTCAACTAGTAACGCGAAAGCTAATGTAAAACAAATATTCTCCATCTAAAAAATCTTTAAAACACGATTCAATTGGTTGTGGCATATGCAATCAACATAATCTGATAGTATAATAGCACCGACTATTATAAGCATAACAGTACATCGACTATCTAGCGTAAAATCATACCACTCGCCATTACTCCAAAAACATGCCTTTATAGAAAAGCTCAAAAGTAACCAACAATAGATCGACTTCTATCCATAGCACTCCTACATGGTAAATCTGAAAAGACAAATAAGCTCCATCATAATAACAACTAAACTAATAGTCTGGGAGCCTGTCCAGAAATAGTCACCCCATTTTACCCATAAGACTTGACCCCTTAAAGTTGCTTAGACCATATAAGTTACTGAGCAAAAGGTTGTCAGCCTGAACGTAGTCGCTGGGTTTAGCCCCCAGAGCCCCCCAAAGAGACCCCAAAGTCGGGTCGATTTCACCCCCATCTCCCCCATGCACCAAACTTTGTCAGTAGGAAGTAGTATGACTGGACATTACAAAACACAAAAAAAAAATGACAAAATTTTCCGTCGGGATGGGGTGTCAGACGGCCCCTAAGAATTGGGGTAAATTTTTCCCCTTGAAGCCCAGGGACCAAATTTTGTCAGAAGGAAGAGCTATGGATGTACATTCCAAAAATATAAAAACTAACGAAATTGTTTATCGGGAAGGGGGACCCCCAGAAATGAAAACTCTAAAGTGCCCTTTGACAACGCCCCGAAATGCTCTGTATGTGAAGAAAAAAACATTTCTTACCTTCAGACTAGGATAACTTAAAAGTGCTTTATTCAATTCAATTCAAACTTTCATAACATAATTTTGAGTATAATAATCTTTTTGCGGCGCCATTTAGTGTTAGTTTGTCTTTTGATTAATAAATTATTAAATTGTGAAAAATGTATTGCTTTCTCAAAAGTTGCCAAAAAAATACTGTCAGGATTCTTTAAACACACCCATTGACCATCTGACAAGGCATAATAGGGAAGCTTGCTTGGTAACTGTGTAATTAACACATGAATAGTACATTTCAGCCTGGCAGTCCTATATCACAGATACCTGAAAAGCTCTTCTATTATGCCTTGTCAAACAGGTGAAGAGGGTCATGAGTGTGTTTACATAATCCTGACAATATTTTATAGCTCCTTTTGAGAAAGCAATACATTTTCCCCAATTTAATAACTCATTAATTAGAAGACCAATTAACACCAAAGTGTACAGCAAGAAGATTATTATATTCGAATTATGCTTTGAAAGTTTGAATTGAATTGAATAGAGACTTTTTAGTTATCATAGTCAGAAGGTAAGAAAATGGTTGTTCTTTACATATAAAACATTGGGGGGGGGGGCAAAGCGTTGTCAAAGGGCACTTAGGGGTTTTCATTTCTGGGGGTCCGACACCCCCTTCCCGAAGGATAATTTTGTCAGTTTTTATATTTTTGGAATGTACATCCATCATGTCCATAGCTCTTCCTTCTGGCAAATTTGGTTCCCTGGCTTCAAGGGGTAAAATGCTGTACAGTCCCGAGAAGTCACGTGAAAATATATCTGAGCTTGTTTTCTACAGTTTGTTTATAATACCATGCTTTATAGGCCTAGATTTTGCATTAACTGTGCATTAAAGAGGCGGAGATGTATTGCCCATTTGTACCAATGGAAAACATGTTAATAATGGACATGGATGAGAGATTTTGATATATAAAATCGGCAATATAGGGACATTGAAATCATATCTTTAGCATTTTATCTGCATTTTATAGGAATTCTCACTACTATAACAGTCTTTTATATTAATTTTATCAATTTTATCAATTACTAGAAATGATTTCTTCCTTGAAAATTAGGGTTTTTTTTTTTTAACGTTTCTACTAAAAAGTATGTGTGTGTGTGGGGGGGGGGAGGGGCTTCAGCCCCCAGTCCCCCCCCCCCCCCCGATCCGCGGCCCATGATAATAATGGCGAAGGACTCGGAATTTCTTCACGAGCATAAAAGTAAATAAAATATATAACGCGCGGGGTCGCTCATTCGGAGAACCCAGAATATATCTTGAGCATAGTCCAAAGAATATATTCTGAAAATAAAACAGAAATGAAATCATGCCCATGCTCCACGCATAGCTACGGGTATATGTCTCTCTTTAGACAAACCAACATGATCATATACAACACACAACATTCACTTAACCATGGCCAATCACTGCATCCAAAAGCAGCATACCTATTTCGAACTTCCGTGTATAATAAGGGGGTCCAATAGTGCTAACCCAGGATGATTCTTGTCCAATTCTACTACTACGTTCCATGCTCGTATAGCACGAACGCCAAAAGGGAAGTGGGAATGTATAGCAGTTCCTCTGAACTCTACACACTTATCTACACACTTACTATATTATCCCTTCCATCAAATCTATGACTAGCTCGTGCCTGTATCCAAATAGTACACTTAAATGATCATAAACCCTAACATGTATTATTATAACACACTATTATTTCTTTTGCCACTTGCAAAACCAAACAAATTACCAGATCCTCATTCAAGCAATAAATGATATCTAGAATTAAGGTAAAGCTAATTCCCCAACTCATCAACAACTCCTCTGCATACATAGTTAAAATCAAGTGTACAATATTAGAAAACTATGAATTAAATAATACATGTGATTCATTAATTATGCCAACAACAAATACGAAACAAGATCTGTAAACCTAAAGTACCTAACACTAAACTAACAATTTGTGTCCAAACGCTTAACTTGACGTGAATAATCAAACCAGTCTTTTGGAAACAAAAAAAATTATCATTTCCAATAATATAGATTATTTTGGAGAACTTTTGGTATCGTTTCGGAGAGCTTTTGATATTGTGCTGATAACGTATTTAAGATCATGAGTTCCGTCTAACCCCCCTACTCCTGTCATTCACTGCATAAGCAGTGAATTTGGGAACCGAGGAGGAACCAGATAATGGTCTGTTAGCGGAGGTTCCAACTCGGGTGAGGGGTTAGTCACAAGACCACAAATAAAATAAATTCCAAATGAATTATAAGGAAAATTAATAAAAGATTTAATAAAAGTGCTGGGACACAATGTATAATAAGGTGTCATTGCAAAGCGTTGATGGCACCCAAATGCCGATGTCTTTTAAAGAAAGGTGACGACTTGTAATTTTCAGCAACAGTTCTTCAAACGATTTCAAGTTCCAAACTTTTCAAGCTGCGTCTCCACAAATTAGTAATTAGTGGTAGGGACGGGGAAGGGGAAAGCTGGGAGGATAGATGGGGAAGGGAAACAGATGGGGTAGCCAAGTCGGGGAACTAAGTCTAGAAAACATGCAGTGGACCTTCCTTTATACTTCATCATCAAACATTCATTTTACTATCACTCCATTGGTCATTACCTCAAAGGGGGCTGGACTTTCATCAGCGACTATCTTTCTCAATGATCAGGAGTTACAAATCACTGCCAATTAAAGCGTCTACCTAATAAGATACAGGTTTTCTGAACCTCCAATAATAAGGCCTATTTATCATGAAATATTAACAAACATCCCTATTCATCCTTTGTTACAGGAAGTGTGGGAACAACTAAAAATCAGCTACCCTTTTTCTTACTAGATATAATAGTGGATTTAGGGCATGAATGGAGCGGTGGCTATTAAGGCTTAATCTATGGTGGTATAAGGGAGGGTTAGAGATATGAATGGAATAAAAGACAATGGAGTTTGGGCAACTGTGAGAATGAACTTAGCTAATATTACCAGCACAACTTATAAATCTCAACATACAATATACAATAGGGAGATAGAGAGAAATGGCAGTCAGCACAGAGGCAGAGAGATTAAATTAACTCTAAATGATATTTACAATACAAGGCATATTTTCATGCCCGCTACATATGAATACTTCTTTCTGGCAATTGCGTTATTTTTTGTTGTTGATATTACTGTAATTCAGTGGAGCCTTACTTTGACTAAGCATTCCTTCACTCAGTGAAGCATTCCTTACATACATGTACCATGACGCTCGTTAAGGTGAGGTTTCACTATATAAGAGTGGGGCATTGTCTGTGTGTTGTGTTTTGTTGTGCTGTGTCGTTTTGTGTCTTTTATTATTCATGTATACTTTTTTGATATTATTGTAAATATGTTATGTAGTTGAGTTTTGTTTTAGATAAAAACACAAATACAAAAAAAAAAAAGAAAAGAAAAGAAAAAAGTTCCCCCTAAAACAAATCTCTGTAATTTTTGAATCAGGAATCTTTGAGGAAATCTGAATACAGAGCCATGTAGCTTTACTTTTCAGCTACCTTTCATGTGAAATTCAGGGGAAATCACTTGGTCATGCTTCAGTGAGCACGCCCTTAAGGCAAAAATGGCCACTTTTCACAAGCCAAATGCCATAACTTTGATTCAGTGATATCGGAACAAATTTCAAATTTTGAGCATCAGAAGGCAAGCAATATACGTTTCATGTGCTTCCTAATAAACATACCAAATGACTTTGCGCGCAAAATTTCCCGTTGAGTGAGCACGGGGTGAAAAATGCCCAAACTGCAGTTTTCACATCTTTCCCGTGGTAAATTTGATCTTCTGCTGCGAATAGAAAAGTGGGTAGATTTTTTTTTACAACGATTTAAAAACATGAGGGGTCTGTAGGTGAAGTACAGCCCACCTAATAATGGATGGATTTCTAGAGCGCATTTTGCAAGTTTCGACTTCTAACGCCATTTTCACACTAAAGTTGATCATCTGACAGCTTGGAACCACATATATCTTTCGTTGAGAATTTTCAGCTCTACCAGACGAACGTAATTACAAGTCTTTAGCACCTTGCAAACTGAAGTTAGAGCCATTTCTGCAAAAGTCTCAGACCATTCTGAGCAGTTTCAAATTTTGCGAACACGCACCTCATGTTTAATAAACTTCTTTTGTAATTAAATTGCATCATGCCAAATATGGTTATGTTATGACTCTCTATCGCAGAGATACAGTATATGTCCCTATTAACAAAATGCGCCTAGATGACGTTACGATGCAATGACTATTTTGTAAAAGTAGGGGTGCCGAGACCATAACCGTATCTACCACTGTACCAAATTTGAGTACATTTGGACATACCGATTTTGAGATAATATGCGAACAAAAAATTGGGTAGAAATCAAAATTTAAAACGATTGACTGAAAAACATCAGGTGGTTTGTACTTGAAGTGCAGACCACCTAATAATTGAGTGGATTTCCTGAGCATATTTTGCATGTTTCGACTTCTAAGGCCATTTCCACCCTGAAGTTGATCATCTGACAGCTTGGAACAAGAAACAGCTTTTGTTGAGAAATTTCAGCTTTATCTTACGAACGTAATTACAAGCCTCTGCAAACTCAAGTTAGAGCCTTGTACTTGAAATACAGTCCACATAATTATGGAGTGCATTTCTAGAGCATTTTGCTTTTTTCGAACTTCTGAGACCATTTTCACACTGAAGTTAATCATCTGACAGCTTGGAACCAGAGACAACTTTTGTTGAGAATTTTCAGCTCTACATTACGATCGTAATTGCAAGTCTTTAGCACATTGGGAACTGAAATGGGCTATTATGATCAAGATCTCTACATCTGTGATTTTCTTTTAATTGGGGAGGGGGGGGGGGGGGGAGATTAGGGTGCATCATTTTTGTCGGCAAATTTGGGTGTCACACCCCCCCCCCATTCAAAATGTTCGAGCGATGCCCCTGCATTTGACCGTCTTCCTGTACCCATTTAACTCTATTTCCTCCTTTTTTTTTTGTTTTGACCTTTAGCTATATATTTTCCATCTCTGTATTTGTAAAATTATATTATTATAGTAAAATTTACAGATACAGAGATGGGAAATATACAGCCTGCCAGAGGTCAAAGCAAAAAAAAAAAAAAAATAATAAAATGCATATATCTTTTTGTGTTTTCTATTTCGTTGTCGTGCGGGGCCTGTTTTGCTGTTTTGCACCGTAATCTCTTCTTTCAATCTGTTTTGCACCGTAATCTCTTCTTTCAATCTGTTTTGCACCGTAATCTCTTCTTTCAATCTGTTTTGCACCGTGATCTCTTCTTTCAATCTGTTTTACACCGTGATCTCTTCTTTCAATCTCCTGAAAAGAAAGGGAATATCATTTTGTATCAACACTTAGATAGACATGAATGGGAAAATGGCCCTCACACCTTGGGAAACATGTTATTCACCTTAAATGTATTTTATTCCTTAGTTTATTACAGTCTAAAACGATCAGAAGCGGGGGTGGGGGGGGGGGGATCACATCACTTTAACATAGGGAATCCCACCACGGTCCTCGGGGGGGGGGGGTATAGGAAGAGTTCTACTTCAACCAAAATTTCGCTTTAAGTATTTTCACAATTATATGAATACGAATAAAAATAGGATTATGAATCTCGTCCCCCCTCGGTCTGTGACTATAAAGGGGGAGGGGTGGCGGGAAGGGGGCCAGTGGGATGGGAGGGGGTGAAGAAAAAAAGTCAAAAAAAAAAAAAAAGAAAAAAGAAAATAGCCCTAAATAATTTTTTTTTTCATTCTTTATAAGGAGCCGCCAATGTATGTTATGTATGGATAGCCTTTCTCTGAGTAAGAACCACAAACAAGGCAAGATCAAATCGATCCTCAAAAAGTGCGAGATCTCGCCCGGGTGTGAAGTATGAGATCGTGGGTCGTTCACAGGCTATGGGGCCGACATTACATAAATAACAATTTGGGTCCATTCGTAATTCAGTGCCAAGACAATCATAATTTAGTCTCCTTCGAGATGAATAGGTATTTTCTTCAAAATTCATGCAAGTTTTTGATGAATAACACATTATCGCATGAGGTAAAACAATTATCACTTTACCCGAAAACATATGCAATACGGTGATTCTTTTTTTAAAAATTCATTTGAAATGTTGAATATATTTTGGCAAATATACCTTGATGTTAATCATATCACAGCTAGCACCCGTGGATGTCCACGGGCCGCTTCTGCTTGTACTTGAATAATAATTCAATAACACTTACATTCTAATAGTGTTAAATAACCATACTCCCGTACTTTTTCCCCATCTATACCAGTGACTGTGTCAGCTCGTCTACGAATTGCAGCGTAATCAAATATGAAGATGACACAGTGATATCTGGCTATATAACTGACAATACAAGTGAAATTAACAATGTCTCCACTGTATATGAGTTTGTCGACTGGTGCGACCGTCATCACTCAAAAGTAAATGTCGAGAATACCAAGGAAATGATAAAAAGGGAGGCCTCTCATGGTGAAAATCAAGATGTCGTCAAAGGTGATGAAAAATGGCTTTTATTCAATTTCTTAGGGGGTCCCATTGTGCCCTTTTGACATCTTCCCCTGTAACTTTTTGTATGATTATTAGATTTCATTGAAACTTGGTAATCGTATTTAGAATTATATTCCGCAAATGTTAATACCAACCAAACGCATGTACCCTACTTACCAATTTCAATACAAACCAACATGGTTTGGAGAAGTTTTGATTTTTTTTGTTTTAGTTTTATTTTAGTTTTAATATGGGTTTGATACAATATTTAGACAGAAGAAAGATATGGTATACAAACACCATTTTGATGATGGTCACCTTAATTAATTATTAGTAGAGTACCCTGCAAAGCATTATATAAACCTCTGTTCAGGGAAAATTTGAGATTTTTGACATCTGTCAACACATAGAACACATAAGCAGTTACCTTATAGGACATAACTTTTCATCTCATAATCCTGATTTAACGAAACTTGGACATTCTGTTGAGAATGATATTCTCTATGATTTAAACCACAAATGTTTGTATAAATTTCCGTTGCCATGGTAACCGTTATTCAGTAAATGTAATTTTTTATGATTTTTTTAAAAACAGAGATTGCTTTGAACGTCGAGAATTCAGTGTAAATGTGAGTTTAGATATGATAAACCAGGCAGTCATGAAATCGTTTATAAATCTAATAAACCTGAATAAGATTGTGATAATTATTCTTTATTGTTATATTTTTGATCTTTTTGAAATCTTTATTTGTTTAGCCGATTATCTCGCTACGTTTCTGCCACTCTGATAATATGTAATTTTTTTTTTTAGATCTAATGTCGTAACCTCAGTGGCTTCAATGTTCTGTGATGGTAAGCTGTAGACACTATGATTTGAACCCCGAACTTGCAACACTGAATATTTTATGTGAACATACTGTGATATCATTGACAACAACCAGATTTTATACTTTTAGGCTCACTGTTGAAACTGAAATCTGATTTATTCAGTAATGAAATATTCTATAACAAGTAGGCTTTGCGTAGACGTTGTACTTTAGAATGCATATCTTGCTGGATTCATTTTTTAGAGTGGTCATTGGATGGCATTGGTTATATATCATGATATTGTGGTCTTTCAAAAAAAAAAAAAATCTCTATCTTGATAACAGTTGAAAAAGACTGAACAAAATGAATCACAACATAGTAGTTGTAATAGCCCTGACCAATGAACAAGATATCGTTTTTATGATGCTTTTCGAGACAGTGGAGTATTCAAGTAGAATAAATTACATTTACATGAGAATAGCATACATTTGTTATTAATTTCAAATTTATTGAATTGATAAAGAAATATAGATACTGTATAATATGTGAATATTACTTTATTGCCTGTTTTTGTGTTTGTAACTTGTTTTTCATTCATATGAACATCATGCAGCCTATCACAAACACTTGGAGTTACTAAAATTCTGGGTTTTGATCTTTACCTCCTATTTTGCTCTATTTATATATATTACATTGTGATATGATTTACATTACATACAAGAATTATCTTATGATATCTTATAATAAATGTATATGCCCCAACTGTAAAATCAGAAAAGGAATCGTTTTTCAAAGTGATGTTTCACTGGATAAAAAGTATTAAGCAAAAAGGTGATTTACTTGTCTTTGGAGGTGATTGGAACTGTGTGCAAGATCCTCAGCTTGATACTCAAGGCTGGTCACAAGTATATAAACCCATTAAGTGGCTACAAAATATTCAGAACAAATTTAGTTTGAATGACATTTGGAGGAAAATGCATCCATTAGGAAAGCAGTTTACGTGGCGACAATTGTCAATGGGTATTTTTTCTCGACTTGACTATTGGCTTATTTCATCGTCATTGTATTGTAACGTTCAAACTACTGATATTAGACCTGCCATCAGATGTGATCATTGTGCTATATCACTAAGACTGAAGATAGAAAGTGCTGAAAGAGGGAAAGGTCTGTGGAAGTTTAATAATTCTCTTTTGTATGACATTTATTTTAAGAACAAAATTAAGAATATCATAAAAACTGTATCGTCTAACTACAATTATATGAAAGCAAGAACTAAATGGGATATGTGTAAAATAAAGATAAGAGAATTTGTTATGAAATTTTCTAAACAAAGACAGAAAGAAAAGTCAAAATTGTATAAGACAATGTATGATGAATATATTGCATTGTGCAGGAAAGTTGACAGTAATCATACTAGAGAAGATATAGAAAGAGTGACGGAATTGAAAACTGAAAACTGAAAAATTGAAAAATGGCACTCACATCTATGTAAAGGTGCATTTGTTAGGTCTAGAGAACGTTGGATGGAACTTGGTGAAAAATCAACTAAGTATTTTCTCAATTTAGAAAAGAAAAATGGGAAACGGAAAGAATTTGATTGTATTAATAAAAATGGAAAAATGATTACTGGAAATGAGAAAATTCTTAGAGAAATAACTAAATATTACAAAGAATTATATTCCCAAATTTTTTTTGGTGAACTTTCTGATATTAAAAGCTATTTGGGAACTACGAATTTAACTACTCTTTCTGAAGAAGATGCCTTGTTATGTGAAGGACCGGTAACAGAAAAAGAATGTCTTGAAGCTTTAAAATCAATGAGAAATAACAAGTCTCCAGGCAGTGATGGTCTGACTGCAGAATTTTATAAGTGCTTTTGGGATGACTTAAAATATTTGTTACTTGATAGTTTAAATGAGGGTTTGGAAGAACAAGAATTGTCTGAAAGCCAGAAGCAGGCTGTTATAACACTGTTGCATAAGAAAGGAGACAAGAGAATCGTAGATAACTGGAGACCGATATCATTGTTAAACATTGACTACAAAATCCTCGCAAAAGCGCTTTGTAAACGTTTGAATAGTGTTCTAGAAAATATAGTCTCTGCTGATGAGACTGGGTATTTAAAACAACGTTCTTCTGTACAGAATATTCGTCTCGTTCTAGATATTATTGATTATTGCAATTATACAAACTCCCCGGGCATTTTGATTTTTTTGGACTTTAAAAAAGCGTTTGATAATATTAGTCATGATTTCCTTCTTCTGTTGTTAGATAGACTTATGTTCAAAGAAACTTTTAAAAACTGGGTCAAGGCACTTTATAATAATGCGATCGGCAGAGTCATTAACAACGGCTGGGTCTCCCAGGATTTTAAAATAGAACAAGGTGTAAGGCAGGGTTGTCCCCTATCAGCTCTCCTCTTTATATTGGTGGCTGAGGTCATGGCTGTGAGAATAAAGCAAAATACCCACATAAAAGGTATTGAAGTTCGCTCGAACAACCCAGCTGTCATCGAAGACAGTATTGTAATATCACAATTAGCCGATGACACTGTCATTTTTGTTGACTCTATAGAGTCTGGGAACTATGCTTTAAAAGAAGTGGAGACATTTGGAGTCTTAGCAGGACCAAAACTAAACTTAATGAAAACCAATGTCATGTCTACGTCTTTTCAAGAAGAATGTTTAGACAATTTAGAATGGACAAATGAGCCCATTAAATACTTAGGTGTATATATAACTAATGAACGAAAAGAATCTGAAAGTTTAAACTGGAATTCAAAATTAGAGAAAGTAAAATCTTTGTTGAGAGTTTGGAAAATGAGGAATCTGACATACTATGGGAAAATAACAATTACAAAAACGCTTATTCTTTCTCAATTTGTATACAGTGCGACTTGTCTACCTATTCCACAAAATATAATTACTACCTTAAACAAGTTGATTTACAGTTTTCTTTGGGGATCAAAGAAAGAAAAGGTCAAAAGAGCGGTTGTAACTCGTGCTGCAACGAGTTGGGGTTTAGAAATGGTAGACTTACGAACCAAATTTCAGTCATTGCAACTATCTTGGTTTTCAAAGTATATCAAAGGTGGTAAGTCCAAATGGAGAACACTTTTCCGATTTTGGATTAGTTTTATTCAAGATATACCGTTAGTTTTAAAAGTGAACTGCTCTAGCAAAGACATGCTTTCTCTATGTAAGATGTTTAAGTTACCTGAATTTTATGTTAATCTACTTGTGTACTGGTGTGAATTGAGATATGTTAATTTTTTAAATGTGAAAGATATACGTAATCAAATTTTGTGGTACAATAGCAATATCAAACATGGAAAAAAAGTCTTATTCTTCAAAGAATGGAATGCAAAAGGAATTTATAAAGTCAGTGACCTATTTGAAAACGGACAATGGGTATCTTGTAACTCTCTATACGAACGTTTATTTACAAACTCTTTGTTAGTCAACTTTAGACTCTCTAAATTAAAAAAGGCGTTTCCAAAGGTATGGGTGAACAAAATAGAAAATACAAATTACAATCCAGAAATGGAAAGCCTGCAAGAAGGGTTTGAGATATCAAATGGTGACCTCATTAATATAAGTCACATGAAAGCAAAACACTTTTATATTCTTTTAAATGAATCCTTACAGGAAAATCCCCAGGTTTCATTATTATGGCAGGAAATATTGCAACTACCGATAAATTATGATTGGAGATATGTATTGGATTTTAAATTGAAAAGGATCAAAGATAACAAAGTAAGACAATTTAATTTCAAATTACTTCATAATATTTTACCTTTTAAAGATAATCTTAATAAGTGGAAAATCTCATCCAATATGACTTGTTCATTTTGTAAAGAACCAGAATCACCTGTACACATTTTGCTTAAATGTCGTCAAGTCGCAGATTTTTGGAAAAGAATTCACAATTAGTATTAAATTTGTTTCAAAAAGATATTGTACTAGAAGAAAAAATCATAATAATTGGTTTTAACATTAATGAAGTAAAATTCATGCTTATTAATTTATTATTTATTTATGCTCAGTATGCAATTTATAAGGTGTATATACTTAATCAGTTTAGAAGTAAATCCTTTAACAGTCAGTCAATTTGGATGGCATTCAAAAATTATTTTATGTTTTATGTTAATTGGCAGTACAAAAACAAAAAAGAAGTACTAAGGAATATCGAGATGCATCTGTTCTAGTTCCTAATTCTTTTCTCCTCTTTTCTCTATCATATTATATCACTGTTGTTGTTTTTGTTGTTGTTCTTCATCATTTGACTAACTTTGTAAATATTGTCTTCAGATCCTATGTAATGTTGTTAAATGATATATTGTAATAAAGTACCTCGAAAGAGGAAAAGAAGAAAAAAAAAATCTTATGATAAACATTTAGGAGTGCATATATACGTCTATTAACGACGTCTATTGTTTACAAGTAGTATGATTTGATAATTTGTTAAACGATGATTCTCTTGTATGCATTCGACTACTTTATTTAGTATTCCATACATCTGAAATCTTGCCAATGCAACACAACATGCCAAGTATATCATGCTACAGAGTACCGAAGTGCTGACGTCATATTCGCTCGTCGTCCTGGTTGCTGGTTCCAAACAACAAGGCCCGCGCGTGGGGTTCTCCGCGAAATCATTCAGGCAACGGGCTGGAGCCGGGCAAATTCAGTGTTTGGCGCAGCTGGTGTGGTCGCCGCGCCATTGTTCGGCACAAAACTGTTTTGAACCAGCAATCTTGACACATTGGCCGGTATGACGTCACACTTCGGTAGTCTATAGCCGTTTTTAATATGTGCCACATTAAATGTATCAATGAAGGCCTCTGTAGTGTTCATTATTTTTAAGCGGTGCAGTACACAGTCACTTTACATGTATTTCTCCGTCTGTCTCTCTCTCTCTCTCTGTGTCTGTCTCTCTCTCTCAGCTAGCTCTCGAAATACATGTGAACAGTCACTTTACATGTATTTCTCTGTCTCTCACTCTCTCTCTGTCTCTCTCTCTCAGCTAGCTCTCCTCCTCTGTCACTCTCTCTCCCCCTGTCTCTCCTTCTTTCTCTCTCACTCTGTCTAAGGCTCTAATCTTCTCTCTCTCTTTCTCTCTACTCCCTCCATTTCTCTTTTTGCTTCCTTTCTCTCGACCTTCCCCTTTTCTCTTTCAGTGTCATCTCCTTTCTCTTGTTCTTCCCTTTATCTCCTTGTACCTCCTTCTAAGTGCAACGTGATTCCTTATTTTTCTCTTTTATCAGCCCTTATGTCTTGTTCCTTCGGCTGTATTGTATTTCTATTTTTGGTAGTATGATTATCGCTCTGGTACATTTCCTTTTTTCCTCTTCTTCGCTTACCCTCTTTGTTTCTTTCTTATTTTCTTTCGCTATTTTTATTTGAGTATTTATATGTTTATATGATGTATGCATTTAAATTGTGATATTGTCACTATGTTTTTTTTTTTTATTATGTACATTATATTTTGTTATTAAGTATAATATTTTTCTTATGCCAATAGAGGCTAATTTTCTGTATTTTTGAAATATGAATCAATAAATGAAATCTGAATCAGAATCTGAATCAGAATCTGAATCTAATGCTGAACTAACGTTGCTTTTCAGACGGTGATAGAAGCTTAATTAAATTCAAATGATTCTAATGCTTGATAAAGTTTTTCAAACATGGGCCTATTTCTCTTTGCAAACCTCAAAACACAAATAAATCTGTCACGATGATTTTGTGGTTTACAACGTGGAAAATATTATCCAGTGGATCCAAATTTCTACATATCCATAATGAAATTGTAGTGTCCAATTATATTATGCTTAGACATGCTACTAAAATAAGGCAATTTTTAACACCTTTATTTTGTCATTAATTCACTGTATGAATGTGTAAAATTATATGCTATAATAAATTCATGATACAATACATAAAATAACATTCTCTTTGTGTTAAGTCATTCAGTACTGTAATTTGTCGTATAGCCTAACCTCTTCTTTGCAAGTAAATTATTTTTTTTTTAAATAAACAAAATGAAATTCGATACTTTGGTGATGACAAGCTGAAAGTTTGCCTCAGCCAGTATAATCTTGTGTAAATTATACATTAAACAGACTAGAAATAATCTAAGTTTACACTAGTAGAAATAATTATCTCAGCATGATTCATTCAACTTAAATTAAAAATTGGTTGCTCCAATTGGAAAGAATGAAGTTATCACTAAGCATCAAGAAACAAATAATAAAGAATAATAATAATAATAACGTCTAATGTTATTTGGGTGCATTAGATTTACAAACAATGATATGATTTCTTTGTTATTAAATCTAAGTCACATTATCGCTTAATCTCAGACTTTCAAAGTAATTTCTGTTTGAAAAAATACAAAAATTAAATGAAAATGAACACTGAATAACACTTGCCAAGGCAACTAAAAACAACATGAATATATCAATATTGTTCTAAAACATGCGAAATATCTTTCAGAACAGTCTTCAAGTTTTATTGAATTGGGATTATGAAAAAAAAAAACAATTACAGCCTAAAAGGTGAAAGTTTGTGCGCTCAATGTCTTAAAAAATATCAAAAATTTCAAATTTCCACAAAACGGAGATTTTCATAATGATTTGCAGGGTACTCTGCTGATAACTGATATGTCTATTAACATACATCAAAAAGATATATAATATCATTCTACTAATCTGAATATTGTATCAAATCCATATCAAAAATAAAGTTTAAAAACCGAATCGATTTCACCCCAAAATATCAAGACCTTCTCAAAACCACTTAGGTTTGTATTGAAATAGATGGTTGCCATGGCAACAGTCAGTGAGATGCATACGTTTGGTTGGTATCAAAATGCGTGGAATATGATTGTTAATACGATGACCAAGTTTTAATGAAATCTAATAGTTACATAAAGTTACAGGTTAAGCTGTCATAAGGGTGCAGTAGGACCACTAGCAAAATAAATGTATGTTTTCGTCACCCTTGGCGCCACGTTGATTTTTTTTCCAGTTAACATCTTGAATATCTTGAAGTACATTATAAAGAAGGAAAAAAAACAAACAACAACAAAAAAAAAAAAAATAAAAAACAAACCAACTCATCTAAATCATATCATAATACGTAAATAAATCAAAGTATAAGGTAAAGTTCTTAACGAATTCTAGTAACATCCAGAGTTTGAGATCGGCTGCATGATCTTCATATAAATGAAAAACAAGTCAGAAAGACAAATCATATAGTGTACATGTAACAAAAAAAGGCAATAAGGTAATATTCAAATATTCTGTATACAGTATTTATACTCTTTTATCAATGTGCAATCCCATTATTGTCAATGATCACCACTTTGTTCAAGGTTCAAATCATAGCGTCTAAAGCTTATACTGTAAAAATTTTTGCCGTTTTTTCACGGGAATTTCCTGGCAGTCAGAATGCCGGGAATGCCCGTTTTCCACAGTTTTTTTAAAACCGGAAATCAATATATATTTACAATGAAATTATGTAAATTTACAATAAAATTATGTAAATTTACAATTAAATTATGTAAATTTACAATTAAATTATGTAAATATATGCTGATTTCCGGTAAATCAACAAACTTGCTGTTTACAGGAAAAGACTGTAAAATTGAAATAACGGCAATAACTTGTAATTTCAAGGGCTAAAAAACCTGTAGTTTTACAGTTATTTTTTTTTTACAGTGTACCATCTCAGTACATTGAAACCACTGAGGTTACGACATTGGATTTTTAAAAATAAACCTATTATCAGAGTCGTAGATTGTATTATGCATAAATTTGTTGAATACCTGTAAAGTTATGCATCATATATTCATAGAAATATCTCCTCTCATCATATTTCATTCAACATGAGCAAGCTAATATTAGTTGTTCCAGTTAGCAAGAATAAAGAAATCTCTAGGCCCAATTAGTGAGATAATCGGCTAAACAAATAAAGACTTTAAAACGACCATAAAGATAAAGATATAGAATAATAATCACGCCTGATCTTATTTGGGTGTATTAAATTTACAAACAATACCATAACCGCCTGCTTATCATAATTATCTAACTCACATCTATACTAATTTCTATACGTTCAAAGATATATCTGTTTTAAAAAAAAATCATAAAAAGTTACATTTACATGAATAACGGTTATCATGACAACACAAATTGGAAATACGTTTTTCTTGGTTTAAGTCATGGAGAATATCATTATGTCTTATAGGGTAACTGCTTATGTGTTCTATGTGTTGACAGATGTCGAAAAATCTAAAATTTTCTCAAAACGTAGGTTTATACAATGCTTTGCAGGATACTCTAATGATAAGCAGTTATGGTGACCATTATCAAAATGGTGTTTATATACACCAAAGAGATGTACGATATCTTTCTTCTGTCTAAATATTGTATCAAACCTATATTAAAACTAAAACTTAAAAACCAAATAAATTTTCACCCCCACAATCAAAAACTTCTCAAAACCATGTTATGTTGTATTGAAATAGACTGTTGCCGTAGCAACGGTCAGTAAGGTACATGCGTGTGGTTGGTATTAAAATGTGCGGAATATGATTCTAAATACGATGACCAAGTTTCAAAAAATCATACAAAAAGCTACAAGGGAAGATGTCAAAAGGGTACAATGGGACCCCCTAAGAAATTGAATAAAAACCCATTTTCATCACCTTTGACGCCATCTTCACTCTTAAAAGAGTTGGGCAATAAAAAATAACCAATTTTTAACCAACACTGAGCAACATACTGACCTCTAAACTATTGGTTAAAATTTGCCCAACTGATGATGGGAAATGAAAATGCTATGTGGTTGGGCAAATTAAATTGCCCAACAGCTGTTCACCAATCACATTTACCCAACCTTCAATTTGCTCAATTATTGGTTATATATTTAGTTGGTTAATTCATTGCCCAACAAATCTTACCCACTGATATATTACCCAATTGGTAGTTTACCAACTGTTGGTTAAGCCTACAGAAGAACCAACTTTGTTTCCAAAACAAGACATTTGCCAATTATTTCCTTTTTCCTCCAACCTATAGGTAAAAAAAAAAAAAAAAATTGCCTGCTATGTCTTTCTGGGTCTTAACCTAATCAAACCTAATCTATCGTACTTTAAGCTATCATATCCTATATCTTAACCTATCCTATCCTAGACCTATCCTATCCAGTTGGTGCATTCTGGTGCAAGCTCATATATACCCTTTATAATTTTTTTTATGCATTTGGTGACAGTTGGTGACACCCCAAACCGTACGCAACTAAAATCCATGAATATTCATATTTAAC
Organism: Heliocidaris tuberculata; assembly: GCA_025618425.1. NCBI lineage: Eukaryota > Metazoa > Echinodermata > Echinoidea > Camarodonta > Echinometridae > Heliocidaris > Heliocidaris tuberculata. Next base: position 3,899,266 of record CM046839.1, read on the forward strand.
TTTACCAACTGTTGGTAAATATATGCCCATTTATTAGGTAAATACAATTGCCACAAATTGGTCCAGCTTGCTTTAGTTGCGTTGGTTAAAATAGTTCAGAAATTGGTAAACTTTTAATCAACTCGTGTTTGCCCAATTTAATTCGCCCAACATTTTAAAGGTAACAGATAGTTTTGGGAAGCCCTCAAAAACTTTTCGTGAGATTTCTTTGATTTTACTTAATAAACAGCAGGGTACTAACATAACTAAGATGAGGTGAAGTTTTTTCCCCCTCAAGTGAAATATTTATCGAATGAGAGGTGAAAAGTAATAAAAATCCCTGGCCCCAAAAAGAGGGGATGAAAATTTAAACAACGGCCACACAAACTACTTATATGAGGATTGCTGTGTGTGTAGAATACGCCACACATAGTGCGAAGCGCTGGGTTTATTGTGCGGTGAACTTTCGGGTGGATATGGTCTTAGCGTGAGGCAGTGAAAAGCCGTTACCAAGCGTTTCTTACAGATATTTACACTAAAATTTGTTCGAAATTGTGAATGGAATGTTAAATAATCTTGTACATGCGTCTTATGATAAAAGGAGAATAGTATGTGACTATTTCAGATAAGTTTCTTGCCAGTTTGATTTTTGCTACCGAGACTTTCTATGAGCTTTAAGAGTGCCCTACCCAACCATACTTACAAACTTTACTTAACAAACCCTTTCCCTGAATCTTGTGCAAATTTTACCCAACTGTTGGGTAAACTTCTGTATGGCAAAAGTTTCCCTCATAGATTTCGACCAACCTATCTTTGTCCAATTAATTTTACCCAACATGTAAGAGGGACTGGCCAAAATTATCCAATTGCTAGGCAAAAATTCCCAACCTAGATTTAACCAGTACTGCTGGTAAATATGAGCCAAACAGTTGTGTAAATTTATTTGCCACAAATTGGTGAAAGCCCTTGGCGATGAAATGGTTAAAAATTGCTCATAATTGGGCATTTTTTTTTTACCAACTATCATTACCCAACATAATTGAACCAACATTTTAAGAGTGTTGATTGGCCACATTTTTTTCTTGTTAACATCCTGAATATCTTGAAGTACATTATGAAGAAGATTTAAAAAAAAAGTTGGTTTCGTTTAGTCCGGGGGGGGGGGGGGGGTGCACGGATACCCCTCTTAGATACCCGACTATTACTCTGTTCTATTAAGCCCTCATTGAATGATCTCAAACTATAATATTATTTGTTATTTTGGGAATGCAAACCAAGCTGATAGCAAAAAACTGGACAGCACTAGGAAAATTGCGCAACTTGTAATCGGCAGAAGCCTGCATGTAATATCTGGCTTGTATGAGGAGAGGGTCTTAGCAAAAGTCCAAGGTATTATGAACGACCCCACCCACCCATTACATCCTCATTACCAGTATAATCGATCAGGTTTTCGTCTGCGAGTGCCGCGCTCCGCAAGAGAATGCACGAACGAGGTAATCTTTAATTTGTGCACAACTCCATTCTTGTGTATATAATTTGTCGCAGACCTCATATGTTGTGATATATAATATGATAATAATGATAACTGGATATTAATTTGTTCTTAGTTGAACTATTCATATGTATATTTGCTCTACGATGTTAATGCATGTATTTTTTTTAATTTCTCCCTCCTTCCTTTTCCTTTCCCCCTTTTCTCTTTTGCACTACTAATCTCATGATCCATACACCTTCAGTTTCTATATATACTTGATTTTGCAAACACTGTAACCTTCTGTGATCAAAATTTGTACTCTGTAACACATTTATTTGTATTCTGTACCAGTGAGAAAAAAAATTCCGAATGGACAATAAATATTCAATTCCACGGGGTCAATTCAATTCATATAAAATGGCGAGGACTGACATTGTTTTAAAAATGGCAGATCAACCTTTTGAACATGCTAGATTCAACATTTATAGTGTTGGATCCATGTTAAAAGTGATTATACCACTACGTTGTCATTCCTCGGCCCTATAAAATGGTGATGTAACACTAATTCACTTTTTAAAGGGTGAACAAGAAACAGAATAAGTAGCCCTGTATGTCTTTTATTAAGTGTTGTCAGTAGATGATCTACGCCTGCATATACGTAATACTTACGATATCCATCTTGACACATCAGGCTAAAGTCGAGTCCATGGTACAAATACAGCAAGGGCGACACATAGTCATAGGCCCGAGAAACATAAAGCCTCTTTCATGGAGAAGATACTTCAGAGCTCAGTAGTATAGAAGGATATATCTAAGGCCTACACATGCAGTAGAATCCTATGGTAAGAGTGTAAAGACATATGGAAAAAATATGGGTGCGGAAAATTCGATGGTTATCAAATGAGCTACATCACACAAGGGAAGAATTAGCGTTTAATCATGGCGATTGTACTGCCCTGTCGATCCCCTGGACAATGCTTGAAACGCACGGACTAGTCCTTTGATTATTGCGGGGGAAGTCTTTCTGCATCACAACGCCTTTACCAACCTGTTAAGAGCTACTGTCTGAGAGAATCAGGCAGGGGTCGGCAGATGGGGGTCGGCAAATTGGACTCATATTTTACACTTTGATCAAGTCCTTTTGAGGTATTTTCAGAAATAGCCGTGAAACCGCTCCGCCATTCCCATCAGTATTTTTACCACCCCACCCCAAAATGCGCCCTCTGTAGCCTATTTTTACACTTTAAATTTACGAAAAACGCCCAACTTTATATAAATGTTTCACCTAGGTAAAATGACCGACCGGATCTCTTTGAAATTTTAGCCACAAACTATCTTTACCTTGCTGGTGTTTCTGATATAAAATTGGATAAAAAATGATTATACTAAATGGTGATATTTTTACCTGGAAAGTTATCATTTCTTCGATTTTGGAGAATTGTGAAAAAATGCAGTTTTACGGTAAATTCAACAGAGTATAAAAGAAATTGCCCAACTTTTTATGAGCTATTTTTTGGTCAGGAAGTGTTGTTACGTGTCCACTATTGATTTATGATTTCAAAAGTGTGGAGTGTCTTACACTTTTTATGCACATGTCTGTTAAAAACGACCCTTTTAAAACTTTTGACAAATTTCTAAAAAAAGTTTTTCAAAGCTAACTTTAACAAACAAAGTAATAAATGACCCCATGTATCTTTAAATAATACTTGGGCATGTGGAGACATCATAGTGCTATGTTCGATATCTGAATTATGGAATTGTTGGGCATTTTTTGTATTTATATCAAACTGTCTTTACATTATGCCAATCAAAGCATTTTTGAAAATTTGCTTGCTAGAAAAAGACCATAACAGTAACATAAATTCATCTTAAGCTAATATCAATGACCTAACAATACTGAATCAATACTTGGTCACAGAGTGCCTTCATAGTACTAATTACGATAACTGATTTCAAAAGTGTGAAGTAATGTGCACTTGTTATGTAAAAATACCCTAAGATGTGCCATTTTTTTTTTTTTTTACATATTTTGGAAATAATTGAAGATAGAGAGAGAGAGAAAAAAAAAACACGTTGATTGCTAGTTAAATTCATATCGGGATAATTTTAATAAGCTAAGCTTTTTTAAAATCAATAATTGTACACAGAGCGCCTTTATAGTGCTGCTTTCGATAACTGATTTTAAAAGTGTGGAGAAATGTGCATTTGTTATGCAAAAAATACACCTAAAATATGCATTTTAAAAACATTTTTGTGAAAAATCGAAAGAAAAAAAAGTTAATTGAAACCTATATTCATATCGGGCTAATGTCAGTGACCTAACCTATTTGTAATCAATAATTGGTAGCATAGCGATTTCGAGAAAGTGGAGTAATGTGTATTTGATATGTAAAAATAAACCTAAAATATCTTCAATTTTCCCCCTTTTCTTGAAAGAAAAAACACTTTGATTGAATCTGGAATTTATCTCACGCTAAAATCAATGACCTGACTTATATTTTGAATTGATACTTGATCACAGAGTGCCTGCATAGTGCTACTACCAATCAGTGGCGTATCTACGGGGCGCAGTGGGGGCACGTGCCCCGGGCGGCACTTGAAGGGGGCGTAAAAAATGCAAAAGAGAGAAAGAAAAGGGGAGAAATACAAGAAAATTTATGGTCTTTGAGGGTTATTTGCCCTCCAAAGACAAAATTCGTAAGAAATGGTGTTTTATAGGGTTCGAAATGCGGAAATTTTTCTAAAGCTCGGTCGCTTTGCTCCCTCGCATGATTATGTTCATGATCTAGCTATTTCGCACCCCCAGTGGCGTTTATAAAGTGTTAACCATTAATTGACTCTAGTTGCTTTGCACGCCAGCCCCCCCCCCCCGTATTAGGCAGGAGCTTGTTAACCCCCCCCCTGATTATATGTGCATAAAAAGCACTTTCAAAGTATAGAACATTCGAAAGAAATCATAAAATTGCCTTGCAATTGCCCTGCTAAATTCCTCAAATATATATATATTTCTTCAGGGTTTTCATTCATTTTGCGCCCCCAAAACAGGAATGTTCAAAATTGAAAGAAAAAATCTATTGCTAGGTCGCTGTATTCCCTTGTATTTTTTTCTTAGGGGGAAAAATACAATTTGAGAGGTGAAAAAGCAACGAAAAAAAAAAAATGTCTGCCGCTCGGTCGCGTTGCTCCCTCGCTTATACCTGAATTCATCGAATTTGGGCTAACGACCCCGGGTTATGTGCATCAAAACTCAATTTTACGTAGAGCCATCATTTCTAAATCAAAAACGCTCAGTAATCTGAGTTTGAGCATGGGGGGGGGGGGGGGGGGAGGGGGGGGGGGGGGGGGGGGGGGGGGGGGTTGCAGATTTGATATTTTGCCCCGGCCGCCAGGACACCTAGATACGCCACTGCTACCAGTACCTCATTCCAAAAGTATGGATTAATGTGTACCTTCTAAAATATTCAAATTTTTAACATTTTTTTTATTAAATAAGAGAGGATCAAGTTTTAATCCATCCAATCCCAATATCAATGACCTAACTCCTTTTAACTATTCTAGGCCTACCTGGTCACAGGATGCCTACATATATGTGAAGGTGTGCTTACAAACTGCCAGTGTTCACATTTTTGCACAAAGAAAGTTTAACCTATTATATCCACCCAAGTCTAATACATAACACCACATTGATTTTCCCAATACTTCTGTTAGAATGCCTTTGTAATTTCACTTTTTTATAACTTGATACGGAATTATGCTGCGCATCTTATATAGACAATAGTTTCACGTTTTCATATTTACAAATGAGAGTTTAAAGTAGTTTTAACCCTATTCCACAAAACCTGTGCAAATTTGGATAGAAAGCATAATTTATGTATTGGTGAAATATTAATGCAATTCAAGTGGACGACGATAACATTTAATCTGTTACATGTAGTTTATCGAATTTTCATTATTCTAAAGGTTCGTTGGTACTTAAGTTCATTAATATTAAAGACTCATTTTCACAAGTAAGAACGTTCGGAATAAAAAATAAACTCTATTTCATTTTCTGAATTACGAACCTTCGGAATAATTAAATCGATTTGATTTTCGGAATTATGAACCTTCAGATAAACGAACCGACAAGCCGGACTCTCGGGACTTCGGACAACTTTTCAGAAGATTCAGTCACTAGACCGACATTGTCGTTGGTTGTCGGTCTCAGAACTGTCGGTCTACAAGGATATCCCGTATTTGTGTTTTTGAAATATGAAGCTTCGGAAATATGAATGTTCGAGGGGGAAAAAACTCTTCGGGAAAACGAGTAGCCCATTCCATTTGACCTTGCATTTGCCTGTGAGTAGAATGTGTATCATGAAATTAGCATGCTCTTCTTTTATAATAATTCTTTGCTGCTGTAAGCGCTGTGAAGTCATCTAAAGAAAACGTCGATCGAAGAAGAGGAAAAAATGGATATCGTAGGTAGGGATCAAAATAGTCAAATGTCAAACTAACGGGTTAGAAATCATTTTATCGGACTAGAAAATATGTAGCAATAAGACAAAACAGAAAAAAAAAGGTTTACTATAATTTCAAAGGGGTGGGCACAATCAAACAAAAATATGCAATATAAAGCCTAGGGCAAATTCTTAATCTGATTATCGTGCATGTTCCGCATTGAAAACGTAAATCATTCAAGCAACAGCCATGCGAAAGATAAAATTGAAACAAGAGTCAATAATCCGGGTCCTCCTCTGAAAATAGCGATGCATACTGAAATATCCAATTTCCGAATTTTCCCCAGTACGGTACTGCTACGAACAACCCAAAATTAATGATTGTGTTTTTTTTTCAGAGAAAATATTAAAGATTGTAAAATGATACCAAATGTACAGCTAAGATTCTTTAACATTATCAATATGGCTTTGATTGAACTCGAGAAAAGGGGAAAAAGGAGGTCATCGTATAAGAGAATAATTATTCCTTTGAAAATGGCAGGATTTCAGTTGTAAACTCATACCAAATTTACATAACCAATGATAGGATAAACAAAGGAAGTGGTTCTCTAATGATTCTAAATATAATGATAATAGTTTTGTAATTCCAGAGACATTTTCAATTATACTCGATTTTTCCGATTTTTTTTTCTCCGGTTTATACAAACAAAACATATAAGAAAATAAAGAAGAAATATTTATTCCTATCTGATGCCCTCTTTTGGCGACCTTTAACCATTATTTTGAACTCTCAAATCAACTGTCTCTAGCTTAGTCCCTTACCGAACATGTGAAACGGACTGATACACATCATTTATGAATTCTACAATTCCTTCCGAATGAAATTCTCTGTCATCAATAAAAATGGGACCATCTTTCCCTTGGGGTCGTCAATTGAGTATTCTAGGTATGTTTACATGTACAAAGTTGAGCAAATGTGAAGGGGTATACCTTTCAGTGGATAACATGACTTTTTTAAACAACAGTTTCATTGCTTTTAATATTCATAAATTTACAAGAAATGTACAACTCAGTCGAAAACCACACATTTTCAGCTTTTCGCGGGAATGAACTAATTTAAGCGGCTGGTGACAAAAAAAGTAAAAGCCACTCCACGGATTTAAAGCCTGAAATATATTAACCTAGGTTTGGCCCACATCCCACGGAAAAGCCAACTTTTAAAAAGTTGAGATATAATTAACGAAAAATTAAGACACTCCACAAATAGATTAACCTAGGGTTGGCCCACATCCCATGGCAAAACCAACTTTTAAAAAGTTGGGCCATTTGAGATATACTACTTCAAAAATTACCCAAAATGGGAATTTTTCAATTTTCTTGAAAATGGAAAATTGGCATCACCCCTAAAGAAATAATGGAATGATCCAACATCTTATTTTGAATATTGTCTGTACGGTTCTAAAGAAGAAGGATAGAAGGAGAAGTCCTGTTTGAATGGCATAATCCTAAATACACTTTTACTCTGAATGAACAGTGCATTAGATTTCAAAATTCATGTCCTTGATTTTTAGGGTTATTTTTAGGGGGTATAGGGATAACTATGAATGAAATTATGAACGGAAAATTCTAACATCATTTTCGTAGGATATACCCTGTAGGCTATGTACCACAACTTCAAAATTAAAAAAAAAAAAATCCGTCGACCCCCATATTTATCTTCCGACTTTTTTTTTCAAATCTGCCTGATTCTCGCAGGCAGATGCTCTTAAAGGATACCTGAGGCCTGAAAAGATCATTTGTGTATAGTTAGCTTACACAAAATCAACCCCAGAAAACTTAACACGAAATTCAATGGTAACAGCATACAGGAGATATTGGTGTTTGGAAATGAAATACCCCCAAAATTAATGAGAAAGTTTACGACAAATCGCCCGTTGCAAAGATTCATCGATGTATTGCTACAACCCATCGATGAATCTTTGCAACGGGCGATTTGTCGTATCAATATAATTAATTCGCTAAGGCCACGCAGGGGGTCGCGCGCCCGCCCCGATTGACTTTGCACGCGCTGCAGGAGGGGGTCCGTTGGACCCTATAGAATTTTTTCCCGGTGCCCGCCGCGAGCCGCCTTCCGTCCTGACCGGTCGGCCTGGCCGTCCGCATGATTGTCGCCCCCTTCGCGTTGCACGACGACGTCGCGTTGGCAGCAGGTGAGCGATCTCCTGAACGACCAAACCCCATTGGCCCGCGTGCTTTGCCTCGCCGCCGACCGAATCAGACGACGACTGCGCGTGCGTCCGGCGAACGGTACGTAGTGCAGACTCTGTATCTCTCACCGGGGGAACCCACGGAAGAAAATAATTATGCCATGGGTATGTTCAACAGAGGTCCGTGGTATGTACGTACGATTTGTATCATAGTCCGCTTTGTGATCAAGTATACCATGTAGGAGCAGCACCCACCAGACTGCGGTGCAATCTAAATGCAAGCTCAATGCATGCGACGCGATTGCATATCCATACAACCATACTAGGCGGGCATACGATACAACAATACACTGAATGCACATCACTCAACAGGAGTTGACCGGGAATTCCAGAGCGAACTCATACATTAATTTTAAAGATGATTTTGGACGTGAGTTATATTATTTTGAACTAAATAATGTTTGCCACTGTGGCCATCTCGTGAAATAAGCCACCGGTCATCGAGTGTGTACACACACACTGCCATGTAAAGTCAATGGAGGATGTGAACCCTCATAGACACTTACACGCAATAAACTGCATGTATAAAGTGAATGCGGGGTGGCTTATTTCACGAGAATGCCGACTTTGTTTATCCCTTTGTTCTCTGTATAATTAACTGATGAAATTCTTCTCTTTTTAGCCGGACTCTGTCTCGGCGTCGTTGCACTCTGCTCTGAGCTAGCGGTACCAGCCCTGCAGCCTTTGCTGCATGAACTCCGGGGGAAGAAACCTGCAGTGAAACTGTTTATTTCAAGATTTTAAGGTTAACTTTGGACGTGAGTGAGGTTGTCGAGAACAAAAAATGTTTGAGTATAGTATTTGTGGGCTCTGTTTTTCCCTATTCGATCTGTATTTAGTTGAAAACTGATTACATTCTTCATTACAACGCTGGTATGGTAATCCGTCACGGCAGTGCCCACCGTCTTAGGCTGAGCTGTAGTACGACTTGGCTGGTTGATCTCCCAGCGAAATGTCTAGCAGTAGATACCTTACTGAGCGCTGCTTATTTCAAGATTGAAAATAGTATACTTGCCTTTTTCTTTTAACTACAGTTAACATTTGACGATGAATTTATCCTACCGTATGTCAGAGCAGCGGTGTACCCAGGATTTTTTAAAGGGGGGTCTTTTTACTCAAAAATTCCCTGGCAAGTAAAATAAAAAAAGCAACAAAAAAAAATACAAAAACAGTATTTTTTTTTTTTTGGGGGGGGGGGAGTCTTTTATTCAAAAATTATCTGACAAGCAAAAAAAAAAAAGGTTATCAGGAATTCTGAAGGGGGTGTTTTATCTTCAAATAACACCAAACGGGGGCTGTTTGAACACCTAAAACACCCAAAACACCCCCCTTGGTACGCGCATGTGTCAGAGTAGATTCTATACATTACTTGAATTTTAAAGCCCGCACTGCAGTAAATGCCTCACTGGGTTTCTTATTTCAAGATTGGAAACAGGTTAGGCCGAATACACCTGTATTCATTTTTTATTCGATGGTTAATTCATCTTATTTGAGTATATTCTACATCTATTTTGTTTCTTTAAAAAAGAGTTTGAGGGGCAAACATTATGCTAGGAGCGTTATTCCATTGAAGTCATGGGCGTATATATAGCAGGCAGGGGGGTGGGGATATGTGAATGCATCATTTTTTTTTTTTCATTGTAGAAAAATAAACTCACAGTATAGATAGCACAAGCAGGGGTGAAGGATGGGATGGGTGACGCGGGATTATGTGAATGCATCAATCATTTTTATTTTCATTGTATTTGGGACCTTTCTATGCCACTGGCTGGAGTAGAGTGAGGGCAGGGGCATGATAGGGCCTGCCTTCACTATCCACCATGTCAAACGGCGGATCCAGTATTTTGTGAGGGAGGGGGCCAGCGCCGGATTAATGATTTTGTGATAGGAGGGGGCCCAATATTCGGAAATTCATACTTCTATTTTTTAAATACTTTTAATGTGTATTGTAGAATGTGATTGAACGCATGTATTGCTCGTACATGTATTAGTGTCTCATTGAATTTGAGAATTATAATATGTGTAGGTGAATCTTCGCTCGATTACTTATAGAAAATATATAACTACCAATTTCTAACTAAAATTGTATTTCTTGCTATAGACTAAGTAATGAGCGACCTCTACGATGACAACAATATTCCATACACATAATTTTACAACTATATTTAAGTTCTCATGTAATAAAACAATAAGCTAAATGGAAACACTAACATCAACAGAAAGTCTTTTATCTCTATTCCACTCTCTCTCTCTCTTTCTGTTATGTTTATATTCTCTACATCCATTTCTCTCTCTTCCTATTTGTCTACCACCACTCTCTCCCTCTCTTTCCCTCTCCCTTGATGTCATAATGATATCTAACATATAATTAAAATATATTCTGTACATTACATAACATTATACAATATTTTTAACTGAGTATGTGGGTATGTTTGACTAAGTAATTGTGATCATGAGCACGTATGCGTGATAATTTCATTAACAAAAAAATAATAAACTCACAAGAATGTACACATCGATTGTGAAAATGTTGAGAGTACAATGTAAAAAGTGAACCCGTGGATTTCCACGGGTCCCGCTAGTCTATATATTAATACTCAAAACCGTAAAAGGCCGTTTTTTGTGGAAGCAAAAACTCTTTCCCCCCGCCGTGTCCGCCCTCGCCGTGGCGCGGGATCGGTGGCATAATTCCACAGGTCGTGTAACTCGTAGTCCGCGTGTCACGTCGACCCCGTCGTCGCCGTCGACGTCCATAAACGTGATTTGGGGGATTGGGGAGGACGGGCAGGCCGAAGGAACGGCTGCTTTCCGTGTGGATACCTCGCAAGACGGCGGTGTCGTCAGCCGTGCAACCTCCCTTACGGCCCATCACAGGCACGGCATGCATGCGCATGGCGAGTGACGAACAACGTTGTGCACGAGGAGTATCAACTTGCATTGTGCGACCGTGTTAGACGACTCGCGTTAGCCATCTTGCTAAACTTGCTCTTACCGGGGGGAACCCCCGTAAGAAAATAACGATGGCATGGGGGTTGTCCCACAGTGTCCCAGCCTCGATAGAGCTCCGTGGTATGTGTACGTATGTATTTCATTGTTTCATAGTACACTTTGTGAAAAGTACACCATAGGAGTAGCACCCACGTACTGCGATGCAATTTCAATGCAATGCATGCGATCGACGCGACAATGCATATTATGCATGCAATTTGTATGTACTGTACACACATGCATTCAACATGAGTTGACTACGGTTTCCCAAGCTTACAAATACATTCTAAGGTTGATTTTGGACGTGAGTGACATTCTTTAGATCTAACAAACCCTACGCCTGTTATACGCAATCCTACGCGTAGGTACGCCAATTGCATATGTTGTAGGTACGCGGTACCTATGCACAGGGTACGCAACAATACCCCAGCCTACGCCGATCCTGCGCGTAATAAAGGGGCTTTCACACCAGCCCTGCGTAGAGTTGCGTAGTGTGGCGTACGGACGATGCCGAGCTTACTCTGCCCCAAGCAGTGCCTCCGTTAGCCTACGTGGAAATACACTGGACGCGTCACGCAGAAAGTACGCAGTTTTACGCAAGTCTACGCAACACTACCGTAGAGTTACGTAAGGAAGGGCGTAGTGTTGTGTACTTTTGCTTAGTGTGGGTTCAGCATAAGCAAACCTACGTACCCTTTACGCCAGACCTATACGTATTCGAACGCAACCATACGCATGTTATACGTAATCCTACGCGGAGGTACACCAATTGCATATGCCATAGGTACGCGGTGCCCATGCACAGGGTACGCAACCATACGCCACCGTACGGCAGCCTATGCAAAACATACGCAGGGACTACGCCGGTCCTGCACGTAATTTTGGCGTACTCGATACGCCGCACAACGCAACTCTACGCAGGCCCGGTGTGAAAGAGGCTCAAGACTATAGATCAAGCTTAATTCGTTAATAATAGTGCTGATGAAAGTTGGCCACAATATTCACTCTTTCAGTTTCAGGGGCAAACATGTGCTAGGGGCGTTAACGGTTAATCCTTTGAAGAATTAATAGAGTATGCTGGAGTCATGGGCATAGATAGCGGGGTGGGGGTGGGGGGGGGGGGGTGTGCAGTGGTTGATGGGGGATATGATTAACTTCATTGTAGAAAAATTTGAATGAAATCACTGGAGTCATGTTCATAGATAGCTGGGGGGGGGGGGGGGGATGGGGGTAAGTGAAAAAAAAAAAATTGGCCAGCCCTCCATGAATTTTTTTTCGCCAGCCCTCCAAAAGTCCCTCAGCGGGGTGGGGGGTGGGGGGGGGGGGGGGGGGGGGGTGTAAGTGAAAAAAAAAAAATCGCCAGCCCTCCAAGAATTTTTTTTGTTTCTCCAGCCCTCCAAAAGTCGCTCATTGGGGGGGGGGGGGGGTTACCAGATTTTATGGGTTCCAGTTTTCCCTCATTATTCTCACAAGCAACAACAAAAAAATCAGCATTTTGGGCTGTCTTTTTTTCCCCCAGGGGGGGCCAGGCCCCCCCCCCCTGGATCCGCCACTGATGGGGCATATGTGAGTGCATCAATTTTATTTTATTGTACAAAAAATGTAATCACTGGATTCATGGTCGTAAAAAGCGGAGGGGGGGGGGTGGGCATTAATTAACAGTTTATGTTCATTGTAGAAAAAATGAAATCACCCCCAAAGAAAGTGGAACCTTTCTATACGCCACTGGCTGGAATGAAGGGAGGGGAGGGGCATGATAAGGGGATAGAGCCTGCACTCACCATCCATAATTGTCCACAGATTATTATTAAGTGGTGGATTCACAATTTTATCTGGGGTTTCAAATATTGCAGGGGTACGTGAGTAAATTGGATTATGACTTTTGCAAATCATGTTTCATTACAAAAAAATGTAATGGATGGCACGGTAGAATTTCATATGTTTAGGCATCAGGCACCTTCGCTCACGTTTCTCCTTAGGTGATATTGTGAGAACGGGGTGGGAAAGGACAGGTAAAAAATTTGCTTCAATAAACACACAAACATAAAACAATCTTCATGGAAGTTAAAAGGCATTAGCTCAAATAAAATAAGATTAATTTCACAGTATTATATGGCCAGTGATTTTCACGTGGAAACAAGTTTTGAAATAATTATATTGTTATTTCCTACATAAAAACAGTAGATATGCAATCTCTCTCATCAGCAAAAGTGTATTATACATAATCACCACTAAAGACATAAAAATGATAAATTATTTTAGCCCAAAACCAAATAAAAAACAAACAAACAGACTTTTACCTTTCAAAAAAAGCATGTGACATATTCTATAGTAAGAATGACATGTTGTAATCTTAAACTTATTTTTCTCTTAATATTTCATGTATTATTCACTTGAACTAATAAAATTAAACAATACTAAAAGAATCTAAGATAAATACAAGAGAAACTAAAAATTAACTTAGATGAAAAACAAAAATTACAAAATATTTCTTTTAGAAACCATTACCCATAGAACCATAATTATTAAGCATTTGTCTTATTAATTAAAAAAATACATGATATTCATGTACACATATTAACCTATCATTTGAAAACATATAGTTTGAATATGATTATTTGGTAACAAAAACATTGTAATATGTTTATCCCATTCAATATAATTTTAATAAGCCACAATTTAAAACAGTAATAATTTCAACATTGTTCCAAAGAAGATGTGTTCGCAAAAATCAATCCATACTTCCCTGGCTAGCACCCGTGGAATTTTTCCACGGGTACTGCTGCTAGTACTTTCTTATGTCGCGTAAACAAGACTAGCTTTAACAAGACAACATTTCTTCTGTCATTACGAGACATGCGAAAGTTTAATTTACAACACATCATACGTTGCAAAGGTTTTGAATTCATGAAAAATATGGATTAGTTTTGAGTTTACAAAATTTGTATGAAACCAACAGAAATAAGGCTTTGTGAAAGTATATCGTCATTTAAAGGATTTTCCAAGTTTGGAACAACAGATTTATTTCTGGAAAAGGGTAAATTTATTGGAACAGAGTTGAACATTCTATTTTTACAAAAGCAAATTACAGATATGTGAAAACTCAGATATTAGTCTGTTTTCAGACCTTTTGCTTTGTGTATATCTCAATTTGGTAGATTCTTTATGCAGTAAATATGCATTGAAAGTTATTGTAACTAACTCAGAAATATGCATCATTTTTATGCATTTTAGAAATATTTCAGACTCTAAACCCTCTAATTTCGGTTATTTCTGAGTATGTATGCAATTAATGAGAGTTATTTCATGATGTTAACGGTACACACTTGATGTATTAAACAATTGTTATTTTAGAGGTGTTTGTTTAGTCATGATGTCACAAGTAAGGCATTTGGAGAGATAAAAGATAATATTTTAAAGCTGCATCTGAAATACAATGAAGACACTTGTCCAGACATGGATTATTTTTTACAATCAATATTCAGTTTATTTGCAAGATTTCCCAATTTGTCAGGTGATAAATGCAAACATGACATCATGAGTTTAAAAGCAAAGACTTCAAAGCTTTATATGCAACAGATTTACAAGCATACACATATGTACATATGGTTTATCAGAATGAATGGTGTTATTTAAACCGAAGTACATACAGCGAAACAATTTTATGATCATGAAACTGAGGATGCTTTCCCCCCTCTTTTCTTGAATTCATAGATTGAATAAAAACAGTTACATCGGTTCTTCGGAGGTCAACTCAGTCGATCATTGTATATATACAATCTCAAACGGATTATTCCAGCCTGGATTCCTTCTCCTCATTGATCCAATAATGTTCTGATTATGAAATTAGATTTTCACTTTTTGAAAATTCAAGACCACAAATTTGTGTGTATCAGTAATTAATTCAGAACACAACAATGACATTGTGCATCGCACCTGTCAATTCTGCCAAACTTTTGCTCTCCAGTGTCATTGATGATTCATTACTCCGGGTTAAAAGAGGTGCTCTGGAATTTCTGCTGCAATGCACAATAGCAATTGTTAAGGCCCTGTCACACCTTCCCGGGCAAGCTACGCGGGCTTGTTGCGTGTATGGATTTTCCAGCACGCAGAATAGTTTCTGCGGGCGGACAAGGATTTCGCGTGCGTCTTACCTGCTGGACGCGTGCTACTTACGTTCTACTTGCGTGTATTCCGTGTGACCTGCGTGTCAGGCGCGTGGGTGGCGCGTGAGAGCTTCGAAACTGATCCGTGTTAGTTACGGGCGACATACGGGCGCTGCGAGGTACCTGCGTCACAACTGCGTGTTACCTGCGTGGAAGTTGCCTGCGAGGTGCGAACCTGGGTAATACTAGCCTCTTGTCGAGGCCCTGGCGCTGTTGAAATCCTTGGCGATATGGAGGCAAAATTTCTGGCTCGCTTCGCTCGCCAGAAAAACCGAGGCGCTTGCGCCGAGGGCCTCTTGACACCCGACCTGAATTATATATTCATGAGGCACGATTTCCTACTGAATTATGCATGAAAACGTGAATAGTTAGATTACCGCGGCGATCGCCCAGCAAATTGGCCAATGAAATCTCAAGGATTTTTTAATTTCAGTTCTGGACTAGTCTATTATTTTTTTGGGGGGATTACGTAAATCTCTTGCTCAAAATACATTCACAGACAAGCACATTATGAAGAATTCGATCTCTAGCTTACAAACCATGGTAATTTGAAATAAGACAAATGTACATATTTCTCAAGAGATCATCATATATTTACAAATAATGAAGAATGGGCAATAAAAGTCACCGTTCAACAATAGATGCATCTCCATCAAGTCTAACATACAACACTGTTAATGTTACAGTGTTATTAACAAATAACACTAACACAGTTAGTTTTTAGATCTTGACCGAGTCAAATTCAAAATTATACCTTCTAAAGTCACATCTTGTGACGAAGCGTCCCCAAGATAGATGGCTTGAAGTCCACGTTTCTTGAGCGACTTCACCTGGTCTCTCATCAGAGACACCAAATGGGAAATAATCAACAAAATGCTTCGTGAAGATGATAGACTAGAAGCTGATGTAACCAAGGAGTTACCAGCAACTTCACTGCCCGGCAAGGCCCCGGGGGCCGGGATCCGCCTGGCCCTCGCAAAGCAGCAGTCTGATTCTCCATCCCTGGCCCACGGAGGTAATCAGCACAGAGCGGTAGCGCGTGAAAAATAACACTTTTTCCATAGCCAGTAGGCAGATTCACAAAAACATCTTGTCCTTTATGTGCAGATTTGATTGCATCACCTTGCAAATCTTTGAATCTGTCAATCTTCAACATTCTAGCGGCATATTCTAAGCTCTTACAAATATCGTCATCACTCGTCGTGGAAGAAACGTTGAACGCCATTTATATTATAATATGTAAGAAATAGCGTGCAGTCGAGTCATGAATATTTAACATTACGTCATGGTAGCTCGCGCTTATTGGATGATTTTCACCGACCAAAGTTTGGTCGGAATATTCGTCAAAACAATGAAATACAAAAGAAATTCAGATCGGGTGTCAAGAGGCCCTCGGCGCAAGCGCCTCGGTTTTTCTTGCTCGCTTCGCTCGCCACCAGAAATTTTGCCTCCATATCGCCAAGGATTCCAACAGCGCCAGGGCCTCGACAAGAGGCTAGGGTAATACTGGTCGAGTGGATGGAGAGACCATTATTTCTCGTTTTCTTCAGTTGGAATAAAGAGGCCCCGTCGGCAGAACGTCATTATCTTGGCCGCACGCGACCCTCGACTAACCAGCAGAAAGGCAGTAAGTGACCCTCGACATACACGCAATTTGCTCGTATAGCTCGCTCCACGTCCGCAGAACTGACCAGCTACACGGATGTTGGCAGTATCGACACCGTTCCTTGCCAGTAAAACACCCGTATTATGCTCGTAGAATGCCCGCAGATGACACGCGTTTCCGGCGCAAAGCCACAGATCCACGGGCAACCTACGTACTTCAAGCGGGTTAACTACCTGTGACTTGCGGCCGCTACGGGCCTCCTACTGGTGTTCTACGTGGACCTCGGCGGGCAATCCCCCGCGACTCACCCGGAACAAGTTTTGGGCATGCTCAAAACTTGGCTGCGGGTAAATCGGACTTGCGTGCGCACCTCCGGGCAACTAAGGGCGAGATACGTGCTAGGTACTGTCAGGTGAGGGCCATCTGCGGAGACCTCCGGGTAGCAAAAATTGTTCCCCGCAAGTCACACGCAAGGCTTGCCCGGAAAGGTGTGACAGGGCCTTTATGCTCTGAATTAATTACTGATACACACGGATTTTGTGGCCTTGATTTTTCTAAAAATGATAAACTATTTAAAAATTCGGAACATTTTTTAAAGAATAGTACTCAAATGTCATGAAACTTACTCCAAAATTTGGCAACCTCCAACCTTACAATTTGAAAACCTCAGTCTGATATGAGTAATAACTTTTAAGTTATTAAGGATCAAAAGTGTTTAATGTTGAACTAAAATTCCAGGTATTTCAGTTTCATACACTACTTTTGCTCAGCCAACCTTACTTTTCAATCACAAGACAATGAAGTTGAGTATGTATGCTTTGATTTGATACCAAATGTGTAGACATTTGCCAAATTTTGACAAAGGTATAAGCATTTTCCCAAAATTGCGTTAAAATGTGAATTTTCCTATTGACTTTGTACAGGAGGCGCCGCTTCCGGAACCACCCCTGCTCTTCTAACTTTAGCATGTTATAACTCCAATTCTATATATCCTACGTTAATTAAACTTTGCAGACAAATAGCATGGCAATCATGGTAATAGACCTTCAAAATTACACCAAATTTGTTGGAATAGCTTTTATGGTTTTGAAAAAATCCAACATTACTTCAGCATGAAAGCAAAAGGTGTAACAGGACCACCCTTTTTTTTTTGGGGGGGGGGGCAGTTCATGACACATAAACTGCTACCAAACAACCTTTCAAGATTAGCATAGTTATTTCTTAGTCAGGCAAGGCCAGCAAGTCTTCTTTTCCTTGGTCATTGTTGTAACATTTAGATAACATTTACAGATGGCACAAGTAACGATATAATGGCATGAACATTCAGACGGACACTGTGAAAGCAATTTTCACTCTAAGTGTTATCTTGATCGTGATGGTTCAAATTCAGAAATGGCTGCTCCTGAAAATGGTGGAGAGGAGCTTGATTCCTCTAATAGTCAATAGTCAACTCCCCAGTCTTAAATAAAAAAAACTTGAAAAAACAAACAAACATTCGAAACTACTTTAGCCAGTTAGAATAAGGGGGGGGGGGTATGGGGGTGTCACATCCCCCTCTAAAATTTGGAAAGAAAAAGAAGGGAAAACACTGGAAAGTTAGTATTCGGGCAAAAGGCGTCCATTGGAAATTGGCTGCAGCCCCCCCCCCCCCCCCCTCCCTATGGATTTTCAAAGTTTCGATGTTCGGGCAACCACCACATCATATTCGGGCAGCGAGGTGTCAGAATATCCACATATTTGGGCAGAGAGGTTCCCAGATAATTATGTAATTTCCGTATGTACAACTTCTGTTCATTTTAACTACGAAAAGTTAGGAAAAAAAAAATGAAAAGTTGAAAATGCATCAGCCCCCCTTGCAAAAATGGGCCCGTATGATCAAGATCTCTGCATTCACAAATTAAAATGGAAAAATGTTCCCCCCCCCCCCAGGATTTTCCAAGTTCCGATATTCGGACAACGACCATTTTATCATCGGGCAACGAGGGAACAGAATATCCACACACTAGGGAATTGAGGTTCCCAGATAATTATTTAACTTCTGTACATTTTCACTACAAAAAAATATTAATTCAAAAGTTGAAAAGGCGTCAGTCCCCTTGCGTAAATGGGCCTTTATGATCAAGATCTCTATATCTATGATTTTCTCTTATTATTTTCTGTGAGGGGGGGGGGGGGGGATTAGGGTGCAGAATTTTTGTCGGCAAATTCGGGTGTCACACCCCCTCCCATTAAAAATTTTCTAGCGACGCCCTTGATAAGAAGCAAAGATATTTTAAATCACCTGACAATTTCAAAATTTGATTCGTATTTGTCTTTCTAAAGCTTTCAAATGCCGTAAAGCGCTTAGTACCAGAAAAAGAAAGAAAAAAAGAAGGGGAAAAAAAAAAAAGATAACGTACTCATCCAAATCTACAGTAACTCATCCGTATAGGTTTTCTCTCGCATATTCCGAGACACTTTCAAAATATTGTACAGAGAGTGATCTTGATTATTCCATTATCAAAGTGCTATTACACGGATTTTACTTACTTTTAAAAATGGAGTAACATGCAAAAGAGTGTCACTACCTAGTCTCAATAAACGAAATGATGAAAGCAATGAAAAATGAGAAGAAAATGGCTAATCATTTTCGATAACTGGAGGAGCTTGAAAAAATAAAATTAATGCTTGATGACGAGAGCACATTTTGAAAAATTTCATTCTAGCATCTGCTGGCCCGGAAAAGCATTTGTTCCCCAAACAAGCTAATGCTTGTTCTTGTTTGCAAATACACTTACTTTTCTTGAAGAGAAAGTTAAAGCTTGTTTTCCAGGATGATATTTCTAAGCAAATGCTTGTCTTCAGCAATTGCTTGGCATATGCAAGTAGAAGCTTTTTCTTGAATCTGGAGCTATTTACTTGCCAATATTCGCTTGTTTTGAACATGTACGAATGTAAGCAAAAGGTTAGAAAAAGCGTGTGCTTGGTTTTATCGATACCCGCCATTGTCTCTAGTGGATGACCTGTTTTGATCGTGCCTATGCCAACATTAACCTGTGGTAAATGCAGGTATACTTTATATTTAATTAATTAACAAATACCGTGTTGGTAAAAAGGTTGGTAAACCGTTTTCTCAAAGTACTTTGTATCCAGTTACATGATAGTTATTTTAATTAACAATTTGTTACCAAATCATGTGACATATAAATAAGATGCATGAATAGATCAAGATTTGTCATTATTTTCCGGCCATAGAGTGTAAAGACCCTTGGAGTTTAGAGTAAAATCAATATTTTAGGTAGTTTGACAGGGAGTGACCCACAGAGCATCCAATGAAACATCACATGTCCCTGGTAAAACTATATGGAGTGTACAGCCGGACAATCTCAACGAGTTAGCGGTTTTAATATCTTCTGTTTACTTTTTCAGTACTGTACGCGGTCTAAACTACCCCCATACTTTCATCTTTGGTATTTTATATCTAAAAGAAAAAACAAAAACAAAACAAAAACAAACAAAACAAAACAAAACAAAAACAAATAAAAAAAAAAAAAAAGAAACCCCATCAAAAGACCCCCCAAACCTTGTCTTCCTTCATGGATTTCTAATGGACTCATTAATTGCAAATTAACATTATCACGGAAAGAAATTTGTGTCAAATGAACCATGAAAAGGGGCACTTTGGTTGAAAATTTGGCTCAAGAATTTTTATTTGTCATTATTGTATGTTTGTAAACTTTCGGGCACAATATCGGATAAAAGTTACAAAGACCTACTACAATTTGCTTTGAATGAAATCAATAAAACATCACAGATGAAAATGAACAAGCAAAGGGAAATTACTTCTTTTTCATACTTAAATAATTACATATCAAAAAGCATCCAAAATGCAAAAAAAAAAAAAAAAAAAATGAAGAAAAAAAAGTAGACAGTGTGAATCATCTTTTAGATGGAAACCCTTATATCTAGAGTTTAAATAGTAATAACCACGTACGAGCGGATATATTACGTAAAATGTACTGAAATCTTTAATTTGGTAACTATAATACAGTTTTTAAAGGGATTCGGTAACTTTGTGGAGGCTTGATTTTTACACCATAATTGCATACACTGATAGCATGTAAGGCCAGGCAACTCAGATTTTATCAAGCCTCTACAAAGTTACCAAATCACTTTAAATCACTGAGAGGCATCACGTAGCATGATTTTTATTGTCATCCTTTGTTTCACCCAAATATATGTTCGGAATACTTACAGTATTTAGTACTTAATAACATCAGGATTCATGAAAATGTAGCCAAAAAAATGTACAGTAGATTCAGATTCATTTGTTATCCATACTAAAACATCATAAAATTGTAACACACATATATATATTTATATATTTACATATATATATATATATATATATATATATATATATATATTTATATATATATTTATATATATATGTTTATATTTATATATGTATATTTATATTTATATATATGTATATGCCTAACATCACAGAACGTATGAATAACTTCATTAACAACAAAGGAACATGTATGTAAAAATGCATTTACAGACATTAATTGAAATAACACGATAAAAAGTACTTTCGAAAAATAAACAAAGACAATTTCAATAGCCCTGTCCATCACCTTTAGCATGTTTAGAAATGAGCGAACATTACAATGGCGTATTACGTAATCCGAACAAGATTTCTATGGGCAGTACAATAAGCCTTTGAAATTGCCCTTGAGTTTATTTTTCGAAAGTAGTTTTTATCGTGTTAAATACATCTGCAATAATACATGCATCATAATCATATGAATATATAAAGAGAGAGAGAGAGAGAGAGAGAAAGAAATAGAAAGAAAGAGATTGCACATTACGAGCCGAAAAGATGAATTTAATAAAGTTTGATAGGAGGAAATAACGAAAGACAAGAAAGACAAAAAAAAAAAAAAAAAAGAGAGACAAGATTGAATATAATAATATGATACATAAGAGACAAAGCAGAGAAGAATAAACAGATACAACAATTACTATTGAAGGCACGAGTTGTGAGTGGAACAATACCATGAAAACTCAGTCATTTTGGTATCCTGTTCATAATGACAAAAACTGCAAACAAAACAGTTTCATAGGCATTTCCAGCTCCAGATCACCGATAAATGAATACACGAACGATGCTTGGCTGCAAAATGATAATGCTGATGCTAACTGATAGATAACAAAATCCATAGTTTGCTTCATACACTTTGATTATATACTACTACCCATGTTTTTATCTTCAGACTCTTGAATAACAAATACATATACTATTCCAGGTTAAAAATAAACATGAAACATATCAATTGAAGAACAGCTATGCACTTTGTAACCAATCATAATGAATTATTTTCTTATATGGCGACATCTTTATAACGGCCACATGAGAACACTTTGGATTAGTCCCATTTCCAGAGATAATTAGTATCTCCGAATTTATGTTTTATCTATACAGGTTCCATGCCTCAAAAATATAAAGCATTACACATTTCTGCTGGACAAGTCTGTGGTGTGAAATCTCTGTCATTTTATAACTTCCAGTGCTACCATTCCATGATCTATGACAATTAGGTTAAAATATGACAAAGAATCAAATATGTCAACAACCTTCAAACGCTCGTATTTCACTTGCTAATAACAATAATCGTAACTCGTAATCTTAACAAACAAATATGACTAAGGCACCTGATGATATTCTTATCCATCATACTCAAACTGCTTGTCATTCAAATAGTCGGCAAGTCTTCTGTTGTAGGGTCCGAAGAAATCTTGTAAAACTTTGCGAGTTGTGTTCCACATAGTAGGGCCTTTTGCCTTCCTGCCATTCACGTTCTTAGCCTTCCTACTCGTGATCTCTAGGATTTTCTCGTCCGAAAGAGCAGCTACATGGAAAAACATAATATTCTAAGGATTAATGCAACCTACCTGTTTTTTATTATTTTTATTTTTTAATTTTTTTTTGCAGAGTCGTATTCTTTAAGAACCATCATGACCATGATATGATTTGTTTTATAAAGTTAACGTTGTATCAATAAATCATCAGTAGGTCTTCCGATTCTTGCCAATATTTCTATTAATGCCATTGTCATAAGCATCATCATCATCGGCATCATTATCAATATCACCATCGTCATCATCATCATTACCATCATCATCCCATCATTACCAGTACAATTTAGAACACCAATGCCTTGACCACCAGGCTATGAAAACTAATAGCGGTTAAACATTGACCGAATATAATCTATTCTTCTTAGCCTGTAGGAAGAAACTTCATTATCTACTACGAAATGAACAATGAACAGGTCAATAAATGTAAATCAATAGACAAGAGACGTTGAATATCATGATCCTTTGATACACTGGTAAGACACCTTTTTTTTGGTGGAAATAAATTGGGCCATTTGAGTCTGGCAGTACCGATATAACATCCCACTACGACATGGTTGTTATAAAATCAAAACGCGTGTCCAGTGGTATCAATGGTATTCATGATCATGAAGTAATGAACTTAAAAGACACATGCCTTGGTCTGTATTACTTAGCCCAAATTTCATATGAATCTGTTAAACCTGCAGCTCATACAATCATGTATAAAGCCTTCTTGGTCTATTTTGTACTCTTTGCTCCGTTGAATTTGTGCTGGAAGATCAAGGCCATGCTCTTGCTTATATACGGCCATGTACAGGAAGTACATGTAGCACCATTGAAACCACATGATGATCACAAAGACTTTCAAGAAATCAACTTCGGGCAAAGTCAATAGCCTTGTTCATAACCGTTCGAAATGTGCCAACTTTACAATGATATGTTATATCCCAACCCGTTTCATAAAACTTGTTATCAATAATTGTTGTAAGCTACTGAAATCCTTGAATATGATTGCTGAGAGCAAATTTGTCATAGAAATGGGGCAATTGTTATGGTTAACAATTTTTATGAAAACAGGGCCCTGTTTTCTATAGGCATAGGAAATACAATAGGATATTGAAATTACCCCTAAATTGATTTCTTGAAAGTCCCCCAAAGTGGAATAGTATCATTTCCTGAATTTACTCTGCATCGGCACCACCTTACATTAGTCCACTGACTACTGGATTCTCCCATTCCCTTAGGTTTAATACAGTGATCACCCGGTTCGTGTGGGATATAGGGTTAAGGGTATATTTTACTTTCACTAGATATATAGAGGAGCTAGAGGAAAATATTAAGGAAAAAATGTTCGTATATAAATTTGTAGAAATCTGTAATCGACTGAACTAATCGGAGAAACGACGATTAATTACAAGGCAAAAGACAGATTGTACTTACGGAGATCTAAGAAATGCAGGACTTTCTTAAACTCTTCTGCAGTGTTTTGTTGCCAATCTTCTAATCTTAGGATATAGACTCCATCATGACCGTAGAGTCTCATCCAGTCCTCTGCGAATGCTATGTAAAAAAACGTACTGATACTCTGGTTATGTGGTAAAGAAGAGAATGATGTTGAGTATTAAATACAATTATCAAGAACAGTATCATTTCCTGCTTTAAATCAGAACAAACAATTATTACATACAAATAAAAACATATTTTATAGTAAAAAATAACATAAATAAAATCAAACAATTAAATCCATGCTTTGTTCGACATGTGAGAAGGGTTTAAAAATAAAACAAAACAAAACAAAGAACACCAAAATGGAGTTCGGCTATGTACAGTTGAATGATTAATGTGGGCAAAAATAATACATGATCTGATGATTAGACCAAATATATTCAACGAAACATTTCATGCTATCAATCGTCAGTAATATGTCTAAATCATACAAGCAAACAAAATTCCTTAAGGAACAGAGGAAGGTTTCTGGAAAGGTGCAAAGCATGGACAACTTGTGGTGTTTCCACCAGAGCATTTAAGATATTATTCAACATCAGTGAGACAGCTTAAAAGAAAGTTCTACGGTTATCTTACACACTGTTTTGTGAATATACAGAATCTCTCTGAATGTTTCTGAAGACAACGTGTGAAGCAGTGAGTTCCATTATGGACGACTTTGTCAAATGTAGCTAAACTCTTATCGCGGAATGCATCATCGTAGTTAAAATTAGAGAAGAATCTGTCGATGAATAAAAGAGAATGGGAAGAGTTATACGACACATAATTTCGAAAACATGTACATTGATCAATGCGGGCCTAAGCCCGATCCCCTGGGAAAAAAAATACACCTAGGACAACCCCTCTGTACTATCGTTCCGTTCAACTTATCTCCGAGGACCATTACCCCAGGAAGAAAAATCGGTTACATGTCGTTTTTCTGAAGATACCTTCTAGTCAGGAGCAGCTATAGTATAGGGCCTATGGTAGTCTTACAGTGGAGACACTATTTGACGACTGACCAGGGTTTGCGCCAGCAAACTAAGTCGGACTACCCACGACCTCATACATCACATCCGGGATTTTCGCCATTTTTGAGGAGCGATTTGATCTTGCCTTGTTTGATACCATGGTTCTTACTCAGAGAAAGGCTATGTCTTTGAAAGAAAGCATTGGCGGCCTCTTACAAAAATGAAAGATTGGGGGAACAAAATTAAGGGCTATTTTCTCCCCCCCCCCCTCTTTTTATTATCTCCTAGATCAGCTCCTGAATGATATTTGCAGATCGCTTTAGACTGTAATCAATGAATAAATATATTGGAGGCGAATAACATGTTTCCCTCGGTATGAGGGCCACTTTCCCCATTCATGTCTCTGAATTGTTCATAAAAATGATATTCCCCCTAATTTCGGGAGACTGATAGAAGATATTATAGTGTTAAAACATGCCCGGTGCCCACATAACAGCGAAATAGAAAACGTGGAAAGATAAAAGAGGGAGGATTGACAGATACAGAGAAATACAGACAAATGCTCGATCTCCTAAGGTTATTTTTGTTTTATATGATGGGGTTTGCAGTAATAAAGTATCTTGAGAACTGCGCAGGTTGTGGGTATGTTTGCGAGCTTTGAGTTGTAACAGTTCCACAATATATTTAGGGGCTTGACCAATTAAAGCTTTATAGACAATCAACAGGATTTTAAAAGATATTCTCTGTCGCACTAGTAGCCAGTGCAGATCTCTCAAAACAGGAGTGATCCTTGAGAATTTGGAGCATCCACAAGTCAGTCTTGCACAGAGGTTTTGGACCCGCTGCAGTCGTGCTATTTGAGAGTCAGGGAGTCCATACAATAACCCATTACAATAATCTAACTTGCTAGTGATGCATGCATGAGCAATTGTTTTCATACTATCCTGATCAAAATATTTTCTAATATGTCTGAGATTATATAACATGTAGTATGATGATTTACATACATTGGTAATGTGTGCTTCCATATTCAAATGACTGTCAAAATGCACTCCCAGATTTCCAGCGTTCATAGATGGTTTTATGACAGAACTGCCAATAGATATCCCATCGAAATTAAGTTTGGATATCTGTTTAGATGTGCCAATGAGCAACAATTCAGTTTTACTGTCGTTTAGCATGAGTTTGTTTTGCAGCATCCATTTACGTATATAACTGACACATGCTTCTATGAGCGAGACGCTTTGCTCTTGAGCAAATACATCGGGCCTAAATGACAAGTAAATCTGTGTGTCATCGGCGTAGCAGTGGCATGATATTCCAGGAAACATATTGTGGACCTTTGTAATGAGATTACCTGTATACAGAGTAAATAACAGAGGGCCCAACCGAGACCCTTGCGGGACCCCGAAGGGCACTGGAAAAGAATCAGAGACAGCATCATCAATCTTGATCTTTTGATGTCTATCTGTCAAATATGATTCAATCCATCTGAGAGCAACATCATCAATGCCAAAGCAGATCTTCAGCGTTTCCAATAAACAAGAATGATCTATGGTATCAAATGCGCTACTTAAGTCTAATATGAGCAAGATAGTGACTTTCTGATTATCCATGGCCATCAATAAGTCACTCTTTATTCTTAACAGTGTAGTTTCAGTACTATGACATTGTCTGTATGCTGACTGATTGGGTGGCAGAAGTGAATTACAATTCAGGTGATTCAGAATTTGCTGGTAAGCAGCACCTTCGACTAGCTTTGATATGTATTTCAGATTACTTACAGGCCGAAGATTACAAAATTCTGTCTCAAGACCAGGTTTTTTCAAGAGTGGTTGCACTAAAGCGACTTTCCACTGCGCGGGGAAATGACCAGTTGAGAGAGAATTCTTAATCAAGGATGTGACCACAGGAATCAACGCGTCGATGCATTGTAAGAGGACCTTTGTGGGCATTGGATCTAATGGACATGACTTTTTACTGAGTTTCGATATAAGTTTTTCAACATCATGCTCAGAAAGGGATTTAAAGTTGCTGAAAGTAACTACATTACGAGAAGTTACTTGAAGAGAGTCTGTAATTGGTATGTTCATTGCGTCCAATCTTGACTCAATGTCGTTATGAATCTTCATGACTTTGTCATGAAAAAACTTGCCCAACTCATTTACAAAACTGGGTTTATCGGTATTGCATGGTATTAAAGGTTGCTTACTTGCTACATTTAACAAAGACTTAACAACATTAAACAATTGTTTTTGATTGTTTTTGTTTTTAATGATAAGATCTCTGTGATGGTTTCTACGAGCTTCATTCAAAACATGCCCTGTAGAATTTCGAAGCAACTTATAATTGCCCCAATCTTTATCAATCCTGATGAAGTTTTTATGATGAGAACAGGGAAACATTCCCTGATGAGAAGACCGATTCATCAAAACAATTACGTCCATTCACATGTAGAACATACACACACACACACACACATACTACTTCTTGTGTATACCAGGGAAATGTAAGTATAAGCTGTTCCACAAGCTAAACTATTCCCTTCAGGAAATTGAAATATTAGAAATTAATTTATGAAAGATGGATGTCACTGCGACCCTTAAAAAGTACCTCCCAACCATCTGAGGATCATTCCCTGCCCGTAAGCACCAACAGGAGGGGATTGAGGCACCTATTCGAACCAAAGTATCTGGGCTATGTGACTGCCAAGCTTTCTATTATGCCCTGCCAAACAGGCGCAGATGGACAATGGGTGTGTTAACATAATCCTGACCAAAGTCAAAGTCCTGACCGCTCGCTATTCATACGGACCGCTATTCATAGCTAGAAAACCGCCTATTCATTTAACACGCGTTATGAATAGCGGTCCTTATGAATAGTTATGAATAGTGGTCCTTATGAACGGAAGTCCTTATGAATAGCGAGGTAATTTGTCTATGGTTTGCGCGCTATTCAGAAGGACCGCTATTCGTACAAAACCGCTATTCATTACGCGTCATGGATAGCGGTCCTTATGAATAAGTGGTCGTTATGAATAGCGGTCCTTATGACTAGCGAGGTTACCCCCATCCTGACAATATCATTTGACTACTTTTGAGAAAGCAGTACAATTTTCACAATTTAATAAATTATTATTGAAATGATCATTAGACACCAAATTGCACCCCAAGAAAGTTACCATACTCAAGATTCTACTATGAAAATTTGGCATGAATTGAATGAGACACTTTGGAGTTATTAAGGTTACAATGCCAAAAAATGGTTTGTCACAACTTTGGTGTCTTTTTCAGGGGCGTGTAATACACCCCCTTCCCGATGGAATTTTTTTTCTTCAGTTTTTACATTTTTGTATTTGTACACCCATAACTCTTCCTTCTGACAAAATTTGGTCCATGGGCCTTAAGGGGAAAAATTTGCCCAAATTTTTAGGGGCGACTTGACAACCCATCCCGACAGAAAATTTTGTCAGTTTTGGTGTTTTGGTAATGTATAGACATACACCTTCATTCTGACAAAGTTTGGCGCATATGTTAGATGGGTTGAAATCAACCCGACTTTGGAGCCCCTTTTGGGGGCTTTGGGGCCAAACCCGGCGGCTTCGTTCCAGCTGACAAGCTTTATGTGAATGACGTGGATAGTCTAACTAACTTTAAGGGGTCAAATCTCATATGTAAAATGGGGTGACTATTTCGGGACAGGCTCCTGGCCTACAAGGTATTTTCAGAGGATGTAGATACAGAGAAGGTAATAGAGCATAACAAGATAGATCATAGATCACAATAATGTAAAGTAAGTACAGGGAATGCATGTACGTACATCTATAAAGAAATATGAATAGACATGAAAAGACAAAGACAAAAACAAAAACAACAACAACAACAACAATTCGGTAATACGAACATTCGGAAAAACAAGACTTCGGAAAAAGCGAGTGCCCCCGACAAATCTACCTCCAGGATTACTACCCCTGGGATATCTACACAGGCCTGTTACCTCCGGACACCTACCTCCAAAAAAAAAAAAAAAACACCACTGGTAAATACCCCCTAGTACATCTACAACACTGGGAACTATACCAGAGGACGACAAATTCTCTACAGGACTTTAACTAAAACACTACGAAAATTACCTCAAGAATTAACTACCATCCTGATATCAACTGTCGGACAACAAACCCAAGAGCAATGACTAAATTGGGAACAGTTCAGTTATCATCCGGACAGCACTGAAAGAGGTAACGGTCCGACGGGGTAAATGTCCCGGAAAAAAGGTTTGGGGGGGGGGGTGGGGGTTAATTATCCCAAAGGAATAGTTTACACAGTCTTTTATATACCTCTCTACTGGATCTCTCACGATCATGATGATTTTAGCTTGTGGTTGTACAGCGTGGATCAGGTCTGCATTGGTATAGTTTCCTTCCTCAGAACCCCACGTACGCCGCATATCAAACGCTGTGCTGATCGATGCATCCCCTTCCAGAAAAAAGGGTTAAAATAGAATTAAATATTAATAACAATAATAAACTAGAACTGCAATCGTATCGGAACGATGTGCATGCAATGTCGTCCGTATCTTTTATTTTTTTTGAAAAGTTGACATGTGAAATATAAAGTTATGCATGTTGAAACATGATATCAGATAAGATGGGATAAAATAATGCATACTGTTAAACTAGGAGATGATAGAAAAATGAAAACAAGAAAAAAGAACAAAAAATCAAAGAATGATGATAATGGTGATGACAATGAGGATGATGGTGATGATGGTAATGGTGGTGTTGATGATGATGATGGTGTTGATGATGATTGTGATGATATAATAATGGTAATGATGATAAAGATCGATAATGATAAAATGATGATGATGGTGATATTGATAATGGTGATGATGATGGTGATGATATGATGATGATGATATAATCATGGTGATGATGATAATGATGATAATGATGATAAAATGATGATGATGATGGTGATGATAATGGTGATGATGATGGAGATGATGATATTGATGATATAATGATGATGAAAATGGTAATGACGATGATATAATGATGATTGTGATAAAGATAATGGTGATGATGATGGTGATGATGATGATGATGATGGTGATGACGATGATGGTGGCGCACGCCCTGACCCAAATGGCTTTCCACACGCTCCAGTCCACATGGCCTCAAAACAATGAAGCATAGTAAACTACGCACGGCACTTTGGGGTTGTGCGGTATTTAACATAAGGAAAGGAAGAAATCAAAGATCATAGAACAATGACAGTAGGGTAAAACATAGAAAGACAAGATGACAAAGAATAACATAGGGAAAGGTAGAAGGATAAAATGCCTTTCCATAGCCTCTGGCCACGTGGCTTCCACACTATATGTGACGCAGAGTATACCAGACCACATCGGCTTTGCGTAGAATTGTATTGAAGAAAATGTCGTTAAATGGCATGTACTGAAATGGCTTTATTTGCTAATAACTGGGCTCTTTTTCGTTCTTTATTTGCCGTATTTGGTATCATACGAAAGAGCATTTCATGGCCGTCATTTTGGGACCACTTTCATATTTTAATGGCAATCCTCTCGAAGCGTGTGATGCATGATAATTTATAGAACAAAATGGCGTCTAAAATGTCACGCTTGACCGATTTTAAAAATCCGGCTTCGAGATTCTCTTCATTTTGCCTCAAAGAATATTCCTGCAAAATTTCAAGAAAAATAAAGATCGTTCAGGGGGCCAAAGTTGGGATCCCGATTTGCCCCATAGACAATACGTGTAATGCATGGGCGGAAACTCTGCAGGATCCGTATTATGACCTGACTTAAATCGCGATTTACTGACAATTTTCTGTGAGACCATATACCGTGTTTCGTATCCCCGAAAAGGGAATTTCACTGCAGTCATTTTGAGCCGACTGCCGTTAGGGCGCCATTTAAAATAAGCATATTATTAAATAATATGTTGTGCAGGGTAAATTGAGGTTTTTACCACGCCACATCGGCTTTGCGTAGAATTGTATTGAAGAAAATGTCGTTAAATGGCATGTACTGAAATGGCTTTATTTGCTAATAACTGGGCTCTTTTTTGTTCTTTATTTGCCGTATTTGATATCATACGAAAGAGCATTTCATGGCCGTCATTTTGGGACCACTTTCATATTTTTATGACAATCCTATCGAAGCGTGTGATGCATGATAATTTATAGAACAAAATGGCGTCTAAAATGTCACGCTAGACCGATTTTAAAAATCCGGCTTCGAGATTCTCTTCATTTTGCCTCAAAGAATATGCCTGCAAAATATCAAGAAAAATAAAGATCGTTCAGGGGGCCAAAGTTGGGATCCCAATTTGCCCCATAGACAATACGTGTAATGCACAAAATGGCATCTAAAATGTGACGCTTGACCGATTTTAAAAAATCCGGCTTCGAGATTCTCTTCATTTTGCCTCAAAGAATATGCCTGCAAAATTTCAAGAAAAATAAAGATCGTTCAGGGGGCCAAAGTTGGGATCCCGATTTGCCCCATAGACAATACGTGTAATGCAAGGGCGGAAACTCTGCAGGATCCGTATTGACCTGACTTAAATCGAGATTTACTGAAAATTTTCTGTGAGACCCTATACCGTGTTTGGTATCTCTGAGAAGGGAATTTCATTGCGGTCATTTTGAGCTGAATGTCATTAGTGCGCCATTTAAAATAAGCATATTACGCCATATTATGTAATGCATATTAATTTGAGATTTTTTGCGATAACTTCGTGATGACGTCATCAATTTTGACCAAATTGAGCTGACAGTTGTCAAATACATTGATACACACACCTACCAAGTTTCAAAGATGTAGGTTTAAATTTCGCAATTTTAGAGCAAGTTGAAGTTATTTCGGCATTTCCGTAAATTTCATGATTTTGACGAGCAATTTTCACCAAGTTGGTCTGTGATAAGGTATATATTATTTCAGTTGGCTGAATAGAGTATATCTTGAAGCACCTAAATCCAAAAAAGGGTACGGTTTTAGCCAGGTATGATGGAGATACGGCCACAAGAAAATAGCCATTTTGGAAACTTTAGAGGGCGCTATTTTTATTATGTCGAATCATTGAAGCATGAAACTGATCAGGGATGTGTGCAATGACAAGATAAAGCCACAGTGAAAATTTGAGACAAAAATGACTTGATATGAGGAAGTTATGGCAATTTTTCAAATTCGGGAATGAATATTTGAAGAATTTTAATGTTTTTTAATGTTGCCGATTTCGGATTTGAATTTAGAGTATGAAGATGAAATTTTGAAGGTTAGGTAAAAAAAAGAAAGTTGAAGAACAAGTCTTACTCTATATAGAGCACTTTGTTAGAAGTCTGTAGCATGTAGGATAGTGGAGATAGGCAAGAAGAAAGAAAGACATGAAAATGGCCCGAAAATGGACAAAATGGCGCCTGGATGTTCATGCATGAGTGATTTCGGAAAATGAAGAGTCAGGTGCACAACTAGACATGGCAAGGAAGATGGCTATGAAATTTGAAATGAAATGGACGAGAGGAAGGGACCTAATTAGGAGGAACAAGCACTACGTGCAAAATGAATAGGAGTTTGAGGTAAGAAGATCAAGAAGAAGAAGAAGAAGAAGAAGAAGAAGAAGACTAGAACTGCAATCGTATCGGAACGATGTGCATGCAATGTCGTCCGTATCTTTTATTTTGTTGAAAAGTTGACATGCGAAATATAAAGTCATGCATGTTGAAACATGATATCAGATAAGATGGGAGAAAATAATGCTACTGTAAAATTAGGAGATGACAGAAAAATTAAAACAAGAAACAAAGAACAAAAAAACAAAGAATGATGATGTTATTGTGATGACAATGATAATGATGCTGATGATGGTGATTATGATAATGATGATGATGGTGATGATTATGATGATGATCATAGTGAGATATAATAATAATAATAATGGTGATTGTGATCATGATTACTATGATGATATAATGATGATGATGATGGTGATAAAGATGGTGATGATAATAAAGATGATGATGATGGTGATGATGTTGATGGTGATGATTATGATGATTATCATGAAGATGATGCTGCTATAATGATGATGATGGTGATGATAATGATGACATAATGACAATAATGATGATGATGATAATGATGATATAATGATGATGGTGATGATGATGATGATGATGCTATAACGATGATGATGGTGATGATGATGATGATGATGATATAATGATGGTGATAATGATGATGTAGATGATGGTGATGATGATAATGTTGATTATACTGATGATGATGATTGTGATAATGATAATGATAAAGGTAATGATAATGGTGATGATTATGATGTCTTAATAACGACGACGATAATGATGATTATTATGATGATGGTGGTAAAGATGGTGATGATAATAATGGTGATGATGGTAATGATGATGATGATAATGATGATGAGGATATATTAATAGGCTTCGGCCACGTGGCTTGCACACTATATGTGACGTATAGTATACCACGGCAGATTGGCACTGTGTAGAATTGTACTGAAGAATATGTCATTAAAATGGTATGTACTGAAATGACTTTCTTTGCTATTATCTTGGCATTTTTTGTTTCTTTATATGCCGGTTTTGGTATCATACGAAAGAGCATTTCATAGCGGTCATTTTGAGACCACTCTCATATTTTTATGACAATCCTATCGGAGCGTGTGATGCATGCTAATTTATAGAACAAAATGGCGTCTAAAATGTCACGCTTGACCGATTTTAAAAATCCGGCTTCGAGATTCTCTTCATTTTGCCTCGAAGAATGTACCTGCCAAATTTCAAGAAAAATAAAGATCGTTCAGGGGGCCAAAGTTGGGATCCCGATTTTCCCCATAGACAATACGTGTAATGCACAAAATGGCATCTAAAATGTGACGCTTGACCGATTTTTAAAAATCCGGCTTCGAGATTCTCTTCATTTTGCCTCAAAGAATGTGCCTGCAAATTTTCAAGAAAAATAAAGATCGTTCAGAGGGCCAAAAGCGGGATCCCGATTTACCCCATAGACAATACGTGTAATGCATGGGCGGAAACTCTGCAGGATCCGTATTATGACCTGACTTAAAACGCGATTTACTGAAAATTTTCTGTGAGACCCTATACCGTGTTTGGGATCTCTGAGAAGGGAATTTCATTGCGGTCATTTAGAGCTGAAAGTCATTAGTGCGCCATTTAAAATAAGCATATTACGCCATATTATGTAATGCATATTAATTTGAGATTTTTTGCGATAACTTCGTGATGACGTCATCAATTTTGACCAAATTGAGCTGACAGTTGTCAAATACATTGATACACGCACTTACCAAGTTTCAAAGATGTAGGTTTATATTTCGCAATTTTAGAGCAAGTTGAAGTTATTTCGGCATTTGCGTAAATTTCATGATTTTTACGAGCAATTTTCGCCAAGTTGGTCTGTGATAAGGTATATATTTTTTCAGTTTGCTGAAAAGAGTATATTTTGAAGCACCTAAATCCAAAAAAGGGTACGGGTTTAGCCAGGCATGATGGAGATATGGCCACATGAAAAAAGCCATTTTGTAAACTTTAGAGGGCGCTATTTCTATTATGCCGAATCACTGAAGCATGAAACTGATAAGGAATGTGTGCAATGATAAGATACAGCCACGGTGAGAATTTCAGAGAAAAATGACTTAATATAAGGAAGTTATGACAATTTTTCAAATTTGGGAATGAATATTTCATGAAATTATGTGTTTTTTAATGAACCCGATTTCGGATTTGAATTTAGATTATGAAGATGAAATTTTGAAGGTTAGGTTAAAAGAAGAAAGTTGAAGAGCAAGTCTTACTCTATCTAGAGCACTTTGTTAGAAGTCTGTAGCATGTAGGATAGTGGAGATAGGCTTGATGAAAAAAAGGCATGAAAATGGCCCGAAAATGAACAAAATGGCGCCTGGATGTTCATGCATGAGTGATTTCGGAAAATGAAGAGTCAGGTGCACAACTAGGCATGGCAATGAATATGGCTATGAAATTTGAAATGAAATGGACTTGAGGAAGGGACCTAATTACGAAACACAAAAGATACGTGCAAAGTCAATACGTTTTCGAGGTAAGAAGAAGACAAAGAAGAAGAAGAAGAAAAGGAATGTGCAGAACGCGAACGGAAATAAGGCAATGTCGAGGACGACATTGAAAATATGTCATACAAGGACAACTTCCTCTGGGGTACCGCAAGGCTCGGTTCTAGGGCCCCTGCTGTTCACAATCTATATTAATGATCTGGTTTCTAGTATCAAGTCAGGAAAGGTTCGCTGACGATGCAACTCTGTATGACAGTGGTAGTACTCGAGAATCGATTGAAAGTTAACTCAATTCTGCAATGAATGAAGTTTACGAGAGGACATCTAAGCATAGACTGATGTTAAATGATAAAGAAACACGAAAGTGATGGTTCTTGGTTCTCGACAACGATTGAATACCTTGCAGGATAAAAAAATATCTGTTTCAAAAAATGGTACTTTATTAGAATGTGTATCAGAACATAAATGTCTGGGTGTGATGATTGATGATACTCTGACATGTATTTAAATCTCTTGTTGCTTTTGTTTTAAAAGTCATGAAACAAAAACTGAACAAAAACTGAAAGTGAACATTGAATAACAGTTGCCAAGGTAACTAAAAGTAACATAACTATATCCATATTATTCTTAAACATGCGGAATGTCTTTCTGAACGGTCTCCAAGTTTCATTGAATTGGGATTATGAGAAAAAATTGTTACAGCCTAGAAGTTAAAAGTTTGTGCTCACAATGTCTTAACAAATATTAAAAATCTCAAATTTCCACAAAACGGAGATTTTCATAATGGTTTGCATGGTACTCTGCTGATAATTAATATGTCTATTAACATACATCAAAAAGATATCAAGACCTTCTCAAAACACTTAGGTTTGTATTGAAATAGACGGTTGCTATGGCAACAGTCAGTGAGATGCATACGTTTGGTTGGTATCAAAATGTGCGGAATATGATTCTTAAGACGATGACCAAGTTTCAATGTAATCTAATAGTTACATAAACATGATACAGGTTAAGATGTCATAAGGGTACAGAAGGTCCCCTAGCAAAATAAACGTTTGTTTTCGTCACCTTTGGCGAATTGTTGTTTATTTTTCCAGTTATTATCTTGAATATCTTAAAGTACATAATAAAGAAGGTTTTAAAAAAAATCCCAATTCATTTGAATCATATCATAATACGTAAATAAAGCAAAATGTAAGGTAAAGTTCTAACGAATTTAAGTAACATGGAGAATTTGAGATCGGCTGCATAATCTTCATACTAATGAAAATCTCAGAAAGACAAATCATATAGTGTACATGTAAACACTAAACCGGCAATAGAGTAATATTTAAATATTCTATATACAGTATTTATACTTTTTTATCAATGTGCTATCCCATTGTTGTCAATGATCACCACTTTGTTCAAGGTTCAAATCATAGTGTTTATTTACGACATTGGATCTAAAAGAAATCACATTATCATCAGAGTGGTTGATTATATTATTCTTAAATTTGTTGAATATCTCTTAAGTTATGCATCATATATTCAAAGAAATATCTCATCTCGCATTTTTCATTCAAAATGAGCAAGCTAATATTGGTTGTTCCAGTTAGCATGAATGAAGAAATCTCTAGGCACAATTAGTGAGATAATCGGCTAAGATTTTAAAACGATCATAAAGATAAAGATAAAGAATAATTATCACACCTGATCTTATTCAGGTGTTTTAGATTTATAAACGATTCCATAACTGCCTGGTTATCATATCTAACTCATATTTACACTGAATTATCGACGTTCAAAACAATCTCTGTTTAAAAAAAAAAAATCATAAAAAATTATATAACGGTTACCATGGCATCGAAAATTGATACAAATATATATATATAAATATATATATATATATATATATTTTTTTTTTTTCTTGTTTTTGTTTTTGTTTTTGTTTAAATCATGGAGAATATCATTCTGAACAGAATGTCCAAGTTTCGTTGAATTAGGATTATGAGATAAAAAGTTATTTCCTATAAGGTTACTGTCTTTGTGTTCTGTGTGTTGAGAGATGTCGTAAAATCTCAAATTTTCTCAAAACGAAGGTTTATATAATGCTTTGCAGGGTACTCAACTATTAAGGTGACCATCATCAAAATGGTTTTCATATACACCAAAAAGATGTATAATATCTTTCTTCTGTCTTAATATTGTATCAAACCCATATTAAAACTAAAGTTTAAAAACTGATTTCACGCTCGGTGTTGGTGTTTGTGGTTAGTGTTTATTTTGCCGCGAAATCATGATCTAACACCGACTATGAAATGAGAAAAAAATCAGTCGGTGTTAGGTGTTGACCTCTGATTTTCTGACGTAGTTCCGGTTGCCGGTGTTTAATTTTTGTCAGATGTCTGCTGAACCGAGCTCGGCAGCCGGTGTTTAATTTCATGTACAAAATTCCGTTCACTAACACTATACCCTAGGGATTAAGGAATTTTCATTTCACGTTCGGTGTTGGTGCTGGTGTTGCTACTTGTATGCTAGATAAGGGAAATTTGGGGGATTAGCCGTGAGAAATAAAGTCAGTAGGCATCATTCGAAGTGTAATTTTACAGGTGTTATGAGGTAGTATGTTCATATAGGTCTGAAATTAAATCTAGGCCAACATTTAATCCAACGTTCGATCTAGAGCACACGGAAAGGAACTAGATCTACCTTTGCTTTTTAATGGGGCGGAATGAGTGAATAAAAAATCCTACCTGGTTTTTTTTCCAGATAGATTTGATAAATATGATTTTCGATATTCCGTAGTAAAAGACCCAGAGAATCCACATTATTAACTAGGATGAGTTCTAAATCAACAATCACAATGCAAAAGTAATGAAACTTCACGGCTAATCTGAGCCGATGCCCGAAATTTGGCCATTTGCCATGTACGCGCTGGGCCGTCCGATCCGGCGTCTAGCTGCATTAGCTACCGCAGCATTTTCTGCTGCAAGTGAGAAACTCGAGAGAAATTAAATCTAAACTTACTGTTCCTATCAATACTATCCATTTCTGTGAAGTTTCTTACCGGTCTCTAGATCAAATAAGGATTGCTTTTAGAATCACCGGACTACTCGGGCAATTTTACGATATTCTAGACTAATAATTCAGTAGTTAAAAACATTTTTTTCTTCTTCGTTGAGAATGGTGCTGACGCCAAATTGTACCTTATATATATATATATATATATATATATATATATATATATATATATATATAAAAACATATGAATTACATAGCAAAAATGTCAGATGTTTTGGTGTGAAAAATAGATATTAAATATCTTAGCAAGAGTAACAGAGTTCCTAGTCAAGTATATTTTGAAGTGAAATATTGTTTTAATTTTCTTTTAAAGAGGGAGAGAGAAATGCATGAACAAATGTATTTAGGTAATGAGTTCCAGACTGTTGGGAAACTGAAACAAACCGATCGTTTTAAAAACGTTTTCCTTACTTTCCATAAGTTAAATGAGCTGCTGGTGCGTGTATTATGGGAATGAATTATACTACAAATATGAAACATTTCAAGAATATTTTTTGGTAGAATTTTCTTAAAGTAAGAAAATCCGAGTAGCACAAGTC
The DNA here is from genome assembly GCA_025618425.1 of Heliocidaris tuberculata. Classification (NCBI taxonomy): domain Eukaryota; kingdom Metazoa; phylum Echinodermata; class Echinoidea; order Camarodonta; family Echinometridae; genus Heliocidaris; species Heliocidaris tuberculata. The sequence goes on from CM046839.1 coordinate 3,938,234, forward strand.
TGATATTGATAAAGATGGAATACATTCAAAGTTTTCAGTTTATGAAAAATAGGAGCTGAAGGCGATTGATAATGACTGCCAATACATATACGTTTTGCTCTCTTTTGTAATTTAAAAAGGACTTCAAATTTTGTTTTGCTATAACTACCCCAGACAGTGATAGAATATAATATATGTGACAGTATTAAAGAATTATACATTGTGAATAAGGCTGAACAAGGATGACAGCATCTCAATTTATACATAATCCCAATTTATTTTGATATTAGATAGTTAACATGTGCATCCCAATGCAAATTTTCAGCTATTTGGACTACGAGAAAACAAGCAAATTTAGATTTGGATATCTGTGTAGAATTAATACTTAAAGGGATTTGGTAATTTTGTAGAGGCTTGATAAAATCTGAGCTGCCTGGCCTATATACATGCTACACTCTTAAAAATCCGGGGTCAGATAGACCCGGAAATAAATCCGTTGGGGCCACACTCCGTTCCAGGTCAAAAATGACCCGGAATAAGGTCCGATGTGACACAGAAAAGACCAGATCTGACCCCAAAATGGTCACATCGGACCTTATTCCGAGTCATTTTTGACCCGGAACGGAGTGTGGCCCCAACGGACTGATTTCCGGGTCAAATCTGACCCGGGATTTTTTAAAGTGTATCAGTGTATGTAATATGGTGTAAAAATGAAGCCCAGGAAGAAAAAAAAAGCACTTCAAAATCATCATGTGCTTTCCAAAAGTAAACATGTGCAAGTGACCGGAAATGCCTAGACTCATCCCCCCTCCCCCCCCCCCCCATAGACTCAGTGTTAGACTAAAGCGTATGGCCATACGCTTTCGTAAATGGAGTATTCAGTCATAGATATCTTAATAATAGCATTATATATTTGAAAACCTTTCCATGCCTGGCTATTTATTTATCCTTCTGAACATCATAATACAAGACAGATATCAAAATTCAACAATTTATTAAATCAAGCTCCCACAAAGTTACCGAATCTCTTTAAAGCAAGATCATTACATATTTTTAATAGAGTTAGATAGCTTGTTATGAAAAGAAATAAAACATTTTAGTTAGATTAAGGACCAACCTATTGGCTTTAAACCATATACGTTAAATAATTCGGAGTTGATATTTTCTTTTACATCTTTCAAGTCTTGTTACGTATAGAACAAAGTAGTATCGTCCGCATAAATAATGAAATCAAATTTACTTGATATTACAATATCGTTAACATAAATAAGAGATAATAAGGGGCCCCATATAGAACCTTGCGCAACTCCATGTATAACTAGAAGAAGTATTGTTGAAGTTTGTAAATTGATAACGATGGCATAAATAATTCTTAAACCAGAGAAGTGGGAGTCCACGCACAACATAGTATGTAATTGATATAATAAGATATTGTGCTTAACTATGTCAAATGCCTTTGATAGATCCATGAATATCCCAATCCCAAAATTATTATTATCTATTGCAGATACAACTTTATCCTGTAAATCTATAAGAGCAATTTTCTAATATTTTTGAGAAACTTGGCAGTATTGAAATCGGTCTATAGTTTTTGCAAAAGGGAGGGTCATCTTTCTTAAAACTTAGTACAATTTTAGCAATTTCTAGTTTATTTAGAACATTTCCTGATATTACAAACAAATTTCCGAATGGACAATAAATATTCGATTCAATTCATATAAAATGGCGAGGACTGACATTGTTTTAAAAATGGCAGATCAACCTTTTGAACATGCCAGATACAACTTCTATAGTGTTGGTTCCAGAATGTTAAAAGAAAAATACCACTGCGTTGTTACTCCTTGGCCCTATAAAATGGTGATGTAACACTAATTCACTTTTTAGAGGATGAACAAGAAACAGAATAAGTAGCCGTGTATGTCTTTTATTAAGTGTTGTCAGTATATGATCTACGCCTGCATATACGTAGTACTTACGATATTCATCTTGACACATCAGGCTAAAGTCAAGTCCATGGTACAAATACAGCAAGGGCAACACCGGCAACACATAGTTATAGGCCCGAGAAACATAAAGGCTCTTTCGTGGAAAACATACATCAGAGCTCAGTAGTATAGAGGGATATATTTAAGGCCTACACATGCAGTAGAATCCTATGGTAAGAGTGTAAAAACATATGGGAAAAATGGGTGCGAAGAAATCGATGGTTATCAAATGAGCTACAAACGGGAAAAATTAGCCTTTAATCAAGGCGACTGTGCTGCTCTGTTGATTCCCTGAAACGCGCGGACTAGTCCTCTGATTGCGCGGGAAGTCTTGCTGCATTACAACGCTTTACCACCCTGTTAACGTAATAATTATTCATATATTCAAGACGACCCAGAGGTTATGAATCATTCAACAACCTTCCCAAATAAGGCAGTACAACTTGTACGTTTAACGCACAGATTAAAACACTACATCTCCATTGTTCAGTGCGTTTAACCAATCAAGTAAAAGCAACCGTAAGGGAAAAGACTGAGCTCGTCCATTATTCAGTGGGGACCGAAAAAGGGTAGATAGAGGGATAAAGCTGAAAGCGTGTCATCATCACCCAAATATACATAAAAGAATAATGAAATGACAATCATAACATGTAGACTCGTTCAGAAGCAACGCACCGGAAGTTTGCATGTGGGCACAGTGCCCCTACTTTTCCCTTTAACTTCAGCTATATGTACCCCCATTTTCCTTTCGAATAAGTTCCCGTTCCATATTCTTATAAGTGCCCATTTTGATAATTACACCTCATCCCTTACCTTACCTTTGATAAATGCTCCTATTATCCCTTTTAATATTAACAACTCATTTTTTTCTTTGTAATATATAGGCACTGATTTAATTTTTCTACTTTATAAGAACATTTTTTCGTTCTTATAAATGCCCATTTTCAGCTGTGATTAGTGCCCCTTTTCACCTCTAATAACTGCCTTTTCTACCTTTTCTCCACATTCATTTATTCTTCTAATAAGTGTCCTTTTCTTCATGATAAGTACCACGTTTCCCTTTTCCATAACATTCGCCTCTACTCCAAAGTGACTTACAGCCAATATTCCCAGATGTTCGCTCGTATTAAAAGTATAGTTTATTAAATAAATTTTCATTGTGAAATTTTGCAAATGAAACCCCATCGGGATTGTGTTTCTCCGTTTTTTATATTACAGTGTATTTGCGACCTCACAATTCAAATCATATTACAAAATTGCAAAGCATGATGCTTAAGTTGTATCTTGGACATGTAAAGAGAAAAACCATATACATGTTTACACACCCTCACCCTACACTATATATATATATATATATATATATATATATATATATATCTCACAAAATGTTCACAGGAACAAAGTTCCGACGAAATGCAGTTTTAAATATATGTAGAAAATAAAGTTCACAACATCGTACAGAATACACACACGAGGAGCATGTTTTTAACTTCACAAGCGCTTTCGATTTATTCTCTTCAGGCGAAGTAAGCCTTTGATAGTTTTACATGACTTTATATACTTTATATACAAGTATAATTAAGGAAAAACAGTAATATTCAAATGAGGACAGGTCTGTAACATTGTCCTATAGTTGTTTTTACGACATAATTAATCTTAGTCTTAATTCTAGATTAAGCGTTGTAAGTAGGAAGTCTTTTATTTTCAGTTTGTTTGAGAATCCTAATCCATACAACTCAACACATCGTAAAGCTACACAAAGATTATTAATGATGTAAAACATGTAATGTTTCCTGTATTCATGGGAATAACAAACAAAGGTGGGTAATTGTAAACAAAAAAAGAACAAATAAAAAAGATAAGTTATATGACATGGGGAGGGCAGTAGAGAGAGAGAGAGAGAGAGAGAGAGAAAGCGAGGAAAAAAGAGGGGGGAACAGGGTGTGCAAGACCAGGGGTAACGAGAGATGGCAGAGAGGAGGGAAGTGCAGAAGGAAAAGAGAGAAAGAGGATTGGGAGAGTGAATGCATGCACTTTAATTATATGTATATAATGGTTGCACGATATCCATTATATATATGTATATATATATATATATATATATATATATATATATATATATATATAATGAATACAATGATTCCCATTATATACAAATAATGATTTCACAAATTCATTATATATAAATAATGAATTTTGCAATTTCCATTATTTATAAATAATGGTTACACAATATTCATTATACATGTATATAAATAATGAATTTTGCAATTTCAGTTATTTATAAATAATTATTACACATTATTCATTATATATAAATAATGAATTTTTCAATTTCCATTATTTATAAATAATGATTTGAAATATTCATATATAAATAATGATATCAAATATTCATTATATATGAATAATGAAATTTACAATTTCCATTGTTTATAAAAAATGATTTCACAAATACATTACATACAAATAATAACTACGATTTCCATCATTTATCTAAATGTTCAACACTATTTTTATTATTTATATATATCATCGGAAAACACAAATGAAAATAAGAATATGCATCACCTTATATAATTGTTAGCGTACGAGGCTATATAATGGAACGTGCGTCTTGGTTTATTTATAAATGAATTTCCTTACATGCTAATCGGTGGCCTTAGGTCCCGCCCAAACATGAATATTCATATTAACAAGTTCTACGCCCGAAATTTGTACTTACTACATATACAGGAAATTAAGCTGCTGCATCTAGTATATAGTAATATACTGGCGCGATCCGCTGCGACGACATCATGATCTATGAAAGTGCATCTCTAGGTTAGCCGTACAGCCAGCCTACACTTTTTACCCACGTGGCGTAAGATTACTCAATGTACATGTTGTTTGTTCATTAGGTGAAGTAGATTTTCGTTTACTTTCAGCGATTGTGCTTATCTTTGGAGATAAGCACATATGGAGAAGTGAGCTAAATAATGAATTATATGTAAATAATTGAGCTAAATAATAAATTTACAAACGGCGCCTCATACAAATCGACATACACATCACATGCATATCAGATCGACTATGTGCCCGCGTGCAGTGGTGCATGCAGGTGGACATATCTCAGCTAGGCGCGCTGGCTCGAAAGTTTATGTTGACAAGACGACATGCAATATATTGAAGTCGACTTGGCAAGATAACTTATGTCGCCATGTCGACATAATTTTTTTGTTAAGTCGACATGGTAAGATAAGTTATGTTGCCATGTCGATTTATAATTTTTGGGAAGTCGACTTGTCAAGATAATATAGTCGCCATGACAACATGTTACTTTTTAGAAGTCGACTTGGCAAAATACCTTATGTCGCCATAACGACATGTAAGTTTTAAGAAGTCGGCTTGGCAAGATAATTCATGTTGCCATGTCGACATGTAACTTTTAAGAAGTCAACTTGGCAAGATACCTTATGTAATCATGACGACATGGAACTTTTTAGAAGTCGACTTGGCAAGATACCTTATGTCACCATGACGACATGTGACTTTTTAGAAGTCGACTTGGCAAGATACCTTATGTCACCATGACGACATATAGAGCATTCAAATAAGAACGACCAGGACAACATACAGTATACGCATTATGAAGGCGGGGGGGGGGGGGGTGGCAATAAACTTCCCCTATTCTCACAATGGGAGTTATATTCATTTGTGAACACATGGGGGTTATCATTCCATCTCTCCCAAACCATCACCCTCCCCCCCCCCCCCCCCCCCCCGCCCACCCGGCCCAAGACAGGGTTTTTCAGGTTATGTCTTAATCCATACTGAAACATTCATATATACGTGCTAAGAGTACTGTGTGTTGCTCTTACAACGAGATCATAAAGTGAAAGTGACAATAATAGGCCTTTTCTTATAAAGCTACTCGCTCCTTTCGTACACATATTATTCAAATGAACATAAACAATACAAATACAAAAATATGATTTGGATGAAAAGGATTGCGCACATTCCATAGATGCTCGCCTGTAGACGGATTTGACTGTTTAAACGCATGCAGTTTACATTTTCAGACGAAATTGAATGCTCTTCACCTGATTTTCTAAGTTGAGTGGTGTTATTTCAATTCGGTTTGACAAAAGTTGGCGATCGCACGATGAAAAAATCCAATTGAATCAAATTATTTGTAAATTGAATGATGATCCTGATCGTTATTCAAATTCGTTCTAAATTGAGTGCTGTTATCGACCATTTGGGTGCTATTTTGACGAAATTGGACGGGAAAACCTATATTATTGTGTGACATTGCTAAAGGAGACTCTGATGAGAGAATAAGAAAGGCAAAAAACATTTAAATAGCCTTTAGTGGTATAAACCTGTTTTGAACTGTTGCTGAGTGAAGGTTGCAGTGCATGTATATATTTAATTTCAAAGATTTTGTGTTGAAACTGACTCCTATATTTTGGAAAAACTTATACACAGGGTAATATAATATCGTGGGGGGGGGGGGGAAGGGGCGCAATGCCTTTTTTATAATAAGGCAGGTTACACAATAGAAAGCCAATTAATATAATTATGAGATCTTAACATTTTTCTTTCAAATTCTGATCTCTTTAAAAACGGAATTTGTAAACTTCATCCTACTGGGATGCAAAATTATGAGATAATGAAACAAAATTTCATGCGAGGGACAATACAATACCCCATTTCTATGTTGGAATATAATACATAGAGTTTTTAAAGGTAATAATAAATATTTGATGTTAATAAAAGCAAGTCATTTTCAGACGTGAAGAGGTTTGTTTCAGGACTGTGCGTGGTATTCTATTCCACACCCTTCACATTGTATTGACAGGTAATTGTTCGTGGTTCCTGAAATGGAATAGGGGCTATTATGAGGCAAGGAGAAGAAAGGAAAAAAGAACGAAAAATATATTATTTTTTACAGAAAGGGAAATTCAAAGAAGAGCCATACTTCGAGAATGATAATATTGGAAAAATGAGTACAAGAATGAGAAAAAGGGTAATCTGAATAAGAAACGGTAAGATTAGATACAAAGCTAAATAAATGACAAAAGTTGACGAGAAAAAATAGAAGGTTAAGAAAACTTATTCTAAAAGAAGGTCAGATGTATTGATGTATATTTCATGCATCGGAGACATTTATCCAAAAATATATGGGATATAAAACTTCTAAAAAGATGGCATAAAGGGGGGAAAAAGTGAAAAGATACAAAGGGATTAAGGTTACCCAAAAAGGAGGAACAAGGGATAAGAGGTAGAAAGAATCAGAGGAACAGAAAAAAAAAACCTAGAACGAAATCAAGTCAAATGGGGAAAAGGAACAAATATCACGGACATATTGACATCTAGACCGAGGGGAGGGGGTCAATCCAGCTAAAACAAAGGGGGGTAACTGTGTTAACTGTACATAGCAACGATCTATGGACAAAACTATGCAAGGAAATAATCGTCTGCCATGCACAAAGTTGTGGGACGGCCAGGATGGCCCTCCATACACTCAGCTTTCATTCACAAACTCATGACTGCTCTTGCTTTGGAATAAAGACAATGAACGGCTGCCAGGGCCTGCAAAATGAGAGAAATTCATCCTGGCCGCCCCACCACATTGTGCGCGGCAGACGATTACTAGTATTTCCATGAAGCTATTGGAAATACCAACTAGTTGTTATTGATTTTGTATATGATAATGGACGTTGCTATGGTTACTATAATGTATTTCGTTTTTAAATAGCAGAAAAGATTGAGAATCTCACAATTAAGTATACAACTTAACCAGGGCCCTGTCCTATATAGTTGCGATCAATCACAATTTAATGATATTCGCACCTGTGTACTTGGACAAATACAAATTGTGTTTGATTTCAAGTTGAGATCGATTTGAATCAATCGCAACTCTTTCTATATTACGGGATCCATATTTTTAGAACTTCTGTTTTAGCATAGTCCCATAGATACGATAAAAAGTGATTCAATCTCTAAATCGAAACAAATTTGGTGTGCTATAGTGCTCTTTTGTAAGGCATTAATTCACATTATCAAATTCTTCGGAGAGAACTTCAAACACCTGGTCCCCTGTTTGCTTATATTATACAAATCATGCTTTTTTAGTTATTGGGTAAAATAAACCATGAAACCTTTTCAAACTTTTTTAAGTTCACGTCTTAAATTTAATATGTAGTCTAGGATCAGAAAGCCGATGGTCTGTACATAATATACAAATGACATATTTCAAATGTCTACATATTTAAAATGTTTAAATGCAAAATGACAACTAAAGCGTAACATGTGGACTATGCCCCAATATTGCCCACAATGTATAAGTGTATATAAATGAAACAAATATTCACCGTTCATTACTTTATTGTATTGTGTTCTTAATGTCGGAAAGATACTCCGAATCGAATAATTAAACTACTCCGTTCTGTCACGCCGAAGCTGCGACATAGAAATCCGCACTAAATCTCTTGACAATTAGGTTGATGTGAATTTATTATCATTAAATATCAGTACTGTTGCATGGTGGAGTATTGATTGTTATAATCCCCACGTAGTCGAAATAATGTAGTTTTTTCTTGCCATCAGAACACGTTTCAATGGAATATTGATACACAGTTTACAAGATTTTAAATTGTTTTTATTTTTATCATCGGTTCAAGCTATATGACAGGAATAAATTTGTATAGGCAAAATCTTTTGCTAACCTTTTTCTTTACACATTTCACCATGCAGGGGAAGGATGTTTCAGGATATATAAATAATGTACTAAATAGGATATAGTATAAAAATATATCGTCACGGGAAAGGAGAATGTTGAGTTTTTCACATTCATTCCTTTATGCTGTTATGTGTGCTTTTGGTGTGTGTGGTCGGTGGAATAGGGAATATAAAAATAGGACACAAAAAAGAAAAGGGGAATACACTAAAAAGAAAAAAAAGAGCTGCACGAGGAAAAGACCAGAGAGGAAAATCAAGAGAAAAAAAGATAAGGAAAAATACATTAGCAAAGAATAGAGAGAAAAAAAGAAAAAGAAACAAAATCTGAACAGTAGATAAAAGAATTGGGAAAACAAATACTAGTCTACGAAAAGAGAGGAAAGGCACATAAATACATAAAAAGAAAAGGCTAAAAGAAAGAATAAAGTAATACATCACGATTCACAGGTATAGAGTACATACGGATTAGATAAAAATGAAGAAAAACAAAGAAATACATGAGGAAATATTTAAAGGAGAGGATTGAAAAGAAGAGCAAAGAAATAAGAAAAGGAAGAACAACAACAAATGAGGAAATAAGAATAGACAAAGAAAAAAAGAAGAAGAAATAATTGAAAAAACATAGGAAAAGAGGGAAAATAAAAAATGGTGAAAACAAAGACATATATAAGGGAAAAAAGAAAACAAAGAAATACATTGGGAAATATAAAGAAAAGTGGATCGAGAAAATGAAAGTAAAACATAAGAATATAAAGAAATTAAAAGAACAGGGAAAACCAAAAAAATACACAATGTAGAGAAAAAACGAAGGAAAAAAAAAGAAATATATAAAAAGATGATTATAAAGAAGAAATTATAAAAAAGTATTAAAAAGAAAAGTGAAGGATGGGTAAAGAAGAAAATTCATAAGGAAAAGAAATAAAAGGAAAAAAACAACAAATTCATTAAGGTAAAAAGGAAGAGCATTGGACTATATAAGAGTCAACTCATTAATGAGTTGCTGTATAGTGGAAAAGAGATGAATAAAGGAACCAATGTAGAAAAATTAACAATATCTGACCATGGACAAAATAGAGTGATAACTTGTGATAGTGACATAGCTAATGAATTTAACAATTTTTTTGTAAATATAGGTCCAAAGCTGGCCAATGGAATACCAAGTGTTCATTCTGACTTTACAGAATATTTAGGAAACAAAACAGAAAGCTCACTATTTTTAAAACCAGTTGTTGAAAATGAAGTAAAAGGCCACCTGCAGACTTTAGATAGCAAAAAAGCATGTGGCTATGATAATTTACCTACAAGGTTGTTGAAAGATGCTGCACTATATATCTCAAGTCCATTAACACATATTTTTAATCTTTCTATAGAAAAAGGTAAATTTCCAGATGCTTTGAAAGTAGCAAAGTGACACCTATTTACAAGAAGGGACAAAAGAAGGGACAAAAAGATTTGCCAGGCAATTACAGACCTATTTCCGTCCTACCAGTACTGGGCAAAATCTTTGAAAAAATAATAAATAAACGTGTAATTGATTTTTTGGAAGCGAATAATGCTTTGTTTCAACATCAGTATGGTTTTCGCAAGAAACATAGTACTAAATTGTCTCTGATTAATCTCGCAAATACACTATTGCAATACTTAGATGAAGGCAGAGTAACATTTGGTATCTTTATTGACTTTCAAAAGGCCTTTGATACTATTAACCATAGAATTCTCCTTAAAAAAATGTCACATTACGGAATCCGTGGAATAACTCTGAAATGGTTTGAAGACTATTTGTACAAACGATCCCAGTTTATACAATACAAGGATGAGATGTCTTTAAATTTGAATATAACATGTGGTGTCCCTCAAGGCTCTGTTCTTGGTCCAACATTATTTCTAATTTATATAAATGATATACCTAACTCCACAAACTTTTTCAATTTCAGATTATTTGCTGATGATTCGAACCTGTTTCATACCTTTGACACTAAACAAAAAGAAATTGACTTAGAACTGATAAGTGAAAATTTAGAGAAGGTCCAGGAGTGGTGTAATGCAAATAAAGTCACAATTAACTTACAAAAAACAAATTACATGGTAATAAAATCAGAAGGTCGTGCAATACATCAGAAAGGATCTGTGAGAATATCAGGGTCAGACATTAGTGAGGTATCTGTTGCACCATTTGTAGGCATTCAAATTGATTGTCATCTTTCTTGGAAAGAACATATTCAGAAAATAAACAAGTGCATGCGCAAAAAAGTAGGCATTCTATTTAAGTTAAGACATTTTGTTCCAAAGAATATACTTGTGTTATTATACAAGACTTTTATACAGCCTCACATCTCTTATGGAATAGAGGTGTGGGGGAGTACTTACAAAAGCAATCTAAATTGTATATATATATTTGTCAAAAAATGGCAATGAGGGCAATCACTTTCAGTCCGATTAGAACAGACTCAAAACCTCTTTTCCAAAGCCTAGGAATACTAGATATTTTTCAACTCCATGAACTTTTCGTATCAACATTTATGTATGACCTGGTGAAAGGTATATTACCACACTCATTAGGAAATTATTGTCAGATCATACAGCACAGATATGCAACAAGAGGGAAGGAAAATGGGTTACTCTGTGTACCAAAATGTAAGACAAGGCAAGGGCAGTTTAGCATTTCGTTTGTTGGAACAAAGCTGTGGAATAGTCTTCCACATGAAATCAGATTTACATCTTCATGGTCAGCTTTTCGTAGACAACTTTCAAGCAACCTCCAGTGTAATTGATGTGAGCTTAAAACTCAACTATTATATGTACTCCATTCATCACATGCATTTACTGGGTGATTTTTATAGCTTAGGATTAAGCTTTAATGTTTGTTTATTTGCATCTCTTTTTGCAATGTCGTACTACGACATTGACCTGTTTCCGTTCGCGTTCTGACTTTCCTATTCTTCTTCTTCTTCTTCTTCTTCTTCTTCTTCTTCTTTGCAATGTCGTACTACGACATTGACCTGTTTCCGTTCGCGTTCTGACTTTCCTATTCTTCTTCTTCTTCTTCTTCTTCTTCTTCTTGATCTTCTTACCTCAAACTCCTATTCATTTTGCACGTAGTGCTTGTTCCTCCTAATTAGGCCCCTTCCTCTCGTCCATTTCATTTCAAATTTCATAGCCATCTTCCTTGCCATGTCTAGTTGTGCACCTGACTCTTCATTTTCCGAAATCACTCATGCATGAACATCCAGGCGCCATTTTGTCCATTTTCGGGCCATTTTCATGTCTTTCTTTCTTCTTGCCTATCTCCACTATCCTACATGCTACAGACTTCTAACAAAGTGCTCTATATAGAGTAAGACTTGTTCTTCAACTTTTTTTTTTTTTTACCTAACCTTCAAAATTTCATCTTCATACTCTAAATTCAAATCCGAAATCGGCAACATTAAAAAACATTAAAATTCTTCAAATATTCATTCCCGAATTTGAAAAATTGCCATAACTTCCTCATATCAAGTCATTTTTGTCTCAAATTTTCACTGTGGCTTTATCTTGTCATTGCACACATCCCTGATCAGTTTCATGCTTCAATGATTCGACATAATAAAAATAGCGCCCTCTAAAGTTTCCAAAATGGCTATTTTCTTGTGGCCGTATCTCCATCATGCCTGGCTAAAACCGTACCCTTTTTTGGATTTAGGTGTTTCAAGATATACTCTATTCAGCCAACTGAAATAATATATACCTTATCACAGACCAACTTGGTGAAAATTGCTCGTCAAAATCATGAAATTTACGGAAATGCCGAAATAACTTCAACTTGCTCTAAAATTGCGAAATTTAAACCTACATCTTTGAAACTTGGTAGGTGTGTGTATCAATGTATTTGACAACTGTCAGCTGAATTTGGTAAAAATTGAAGACGTCATCACGAAGTTATCGCAAAAAATCTCAAATTAATATGCATTACACAATATGGCGTAATATGCTTATTTTAAATGGCGCACTAATGACATTCAGCTCAAAATGACCGCAATGAAATTCCCTTCTCAGAGATACCAAACACGGTATAGGGTCTCACAGAAAATTTTCAGTAAATCGCGATTTAAGTCAGGTCATAATACGGATCCTGCAGAGTTTCCGCCCTTGCATTACACGTATTGTCTATGGGGCAAATCGGGATCCCAACTTTGGCCCCCTGAACGATCTTTATTTTTCTTGAAATTTTGCAGGCATATTCTTTGAGGCAAAATGAAGAGAATCTCGAAGCCGGATTTTTAAAAATCGGTCAAGCGTCACATTTTAGATGCCATTTTGTGCATTACACGTATTGTCTATGGGGCAAATCGGGATCCCAACTTTGGCCCCCTGAACGATCTTTATTTTTCTTGATATTTTGCAGGCATATTCTTTGAGGCAAAATGAAGAGAATCTCGAAGCCGGATTTTTAAAATCGGTCTAGTGTGACATTTTAGACGCCATTTTGTTCTATAAATTATCATGCATCGCACGCTTCGATAGGATTGTCGTAAAAATATGAAAGTGGTCCCAAAATGACGGCCATGAAATGCTCTTTCGTATGATACCAAATACGGCAAATAAAGAACAAAAAAGAGCCAGTTATTAGCAAATAAAGCCATTTCAGTACGTGTCATTTAACGACATTTTCTTCAATACAATTCTACGCAAAGCCGATGTGGCGTGGTAAAAACCTCAATTTACCCTGCACAACATATTATTTAATAATATGCTTATTTTAAATGGCGCCCTAACGGCAGTCGGCTCAAAATGACTGCAATGAAATTCCCTTTTCGGGGATACCAAACACGGTATATGGTCTCACAGAAAATTTTCAGTAAATCGCGATTTAAGTCAGGTCATAATACGGATCCTGCAGAGTTTCCGCCCATGCATTACACGTATTGTCTATGGGGCAAATCGGGATCCCAACTTTGGCCCCCTGAACGATCTTTATTTTTCTTGAAATTTTGCAGGAATATTCTTTGAGGCAAAATGAAGAGAATCTCGAAGCCGGATTTTTAAAATCGGTCAAGCGTGACATTTTAGACGCCATTTTGTTCTATAAATTATCATGCATCACACGCTTCGAGAGGATTGCCATAAAAATATGAAAGTGGTCCCAAAATGACGGCCATGAAATGCTCTTTCGTATGATACCAAATACGGCAAATAAAGAACAAAAAAGAGCCCAGTTATTAGCAAATAAAGCCATTTCAGTACATGCCATTTAACGACATTTTCTTCAATACAATTCTACGCAAAGCCGATGTGGCCTGGTATACTCTGCGTCACATATAGTGTGGAAGCCACGTGGCCAGAGGCTATGGAAAGGCATTTTATCCTTCTACCTTTCCCTATGTTATTCTTTGTCATCTTGTCTTTCTATGTTTTACCCTACTGTCATTGTTCTATGATCTTTGATTTCTTCCTTTCCTTATGTTAAATACCGCACAACCCCAAAGTGCCGTGCGTAGTTTACTATGCTTCATTGTTTTGAGGCCATGTGGACTGGAGCGTGTGGAAAGCCATTTGGGTCAGGGCGTGCGCCACCATCATCGTCATCACCATCATCATCATCATCATCACCATCATCATCACCATTACTTTTATCACAATCATCATTATATCATCGTCATTACCATTTTCATCATCATTATATCATCAATATCATCATCGCCATCATCATCACCATTATCATCACCATCATCATCATCATTTTATCATCATTATCATCATTATCATCATCACCATGATTATATCATCATCATCATATCATCACCATCATCATCACCATTATCGATATCACCATCATCATGTTATCATTATCGATCTTTATCATCATTACCATTATTATATCATCACAATCATCATCATCACCATCATCCTCATTGTCATCACCATTATCATCATTCTTTGATTTTTTGTTCTTTTTTCTTGTTTTCATTTTTCTATCATCTCCTAGTTTAACAGTATGCATTATTTTCTCCCATCTTCTCTGATATCATGTTTCAACATGCATAACTTTATATTTCACATGTCAACTTTTCAAAAAAAATAAAAGATACGGACGACATTGCATGCACATCGTTCCGATACGATTGCAGTTCTAGTTGCAATGTCGTCCTCGACATTGCCTTATTTCCGTTCGCGTTCTGCACATTCCTTTTCTTCTTCTTCTTCTTTGTCTTCTTCTTACCTCGAAAACGTATTGACTTTGCACGTATCTTTTGTGTTTCGTAATTAGGTCCCTTCCTCAAGTCCATTTCATTTCAAATTTCATAGCCATATTCATTGCCATGCCTAGTTGTGCACCTGACTCTTCATTTTCCGAAATCACTCATGCATGAACATCCAGGCGCCATTTTGTTCATTTTCGGGCCATTTTCATGCCTTTTTTTCATCAAGCCTATCTCCACTATCCTACATGCTACAGACTTCTAACAAAGTGCTCTAGATAGAGTAAGACTTGCTCTTCAACTTTCTTCTTTTAACCTAACCTTCAAAATTTCATCTTCATAATCTAAATTCAAATCCGAAATCGGGTTCATTAAAAAACACATAATTTCATGAAATATTCATTCCCAAATTTGAAAAATTGTCATAACTTCCTTATATTAAGTCATTTTTCTCTGAAATTCTTACCGTGGCTGTATCTTATCATTGCACACATTCCTTATCAGTTTCATGCTTCAGTGATTCGGCATAATAGAAATAGCGCCCTCTAAAGTTTACAAAATGGCTTTTTTCATGTGGCCATATCTCCATCATGCCTGGCTAAACCCGTACCCTTTTTTGGATTTAGGTGCTTCAAAATATACTCTTTTCAGCAAACTGAAAAAATATATACCTTATCACAGACCAACTTGGCGAAAATTGCTCGTAAAAATCATGAAATTTACGCAAATGCCGAAATAACTTCAACTTGCTCTAAAATTGCGAAATATAAACCTACATCTTTGAAACTTGGTAAGTGCGTGTATCAATGTATTTGACAACTGTCAGCTCAATTTGGTAAAAATTGATGACGTCATCACGAAGTTATCGCAAAAAATCTCAAATTAATATGCATTACATAATATGGCGTAATATGCTTATTTTAAATGGCGCACTAATGACTTTCAGCTCTAAATGACCGCAATGAAATTCCCTTCTCAGAGATTCCAAACACGGTATAGGGTCTCACAGAAAATTTTCAGTAAATCGCGATTTAAGTCAGGTCATAATACGGATCCTGCAGAGTTTCCGCCCATGCATTACACGTATTGTCTATGGGGTAAATCGGGATCCCGCTTTTGGCCCTCTGAACGATCTTTATTTTTCTTGAAAATTTGCAGGCACATTCTTTGAGGCAAAATGAAGAGAATCTCGAAGCCGGATTTTTAAAAATCGGTCAAGCGTCACATTTTAGATGCCATTTTGTGCATTACACGTATTGTCTATGGGGAAAATCGGGATCCCAACTTTGGCCCCCTGAACGATCTTTATTTTTCTTGAAATTTGGCAGGTACATTCTTCGAGGCAAAATGAAGAGAATCTCGAAGCCGGATTTTTAAAATCGGTCAAGCGTGACATTTTAGACGCCATTTTGTTCTATAAATTAGCATGCATCACACGCTCCGATAGGATTGTCATAAAAATATGAGAGTGGTCTCAAAATGACCGCTATGAAATGCTCTTTCGTATGATACCAAAACCGGCATATAAAGAAACAAAAAATGCCAAGATAATAGCAAAGAAAGTCATTTCAGTACATACCATTTTAATGACATATTCTTCCGTACAATTCTACACAGTGCCAATCTGCCGTGGTATACTATACGTCACATATAGTGTGCAAGCCACGTGGCCGAAGCCTATTAATATATCCTCATCATCATTATCATCATCATCATTACCATCATCACCATTATTATCATCACCATCTTTACCACCATCATCATAATAATCATCATTATCGTCGTCGTTATTAAGACATCATAATCATCACCATTATCATTACCTTTATCATTATCATTATCACAATCATCATCATCAGTATAATCAACATTATCATCATCACCATCATCTACATCATCATTATCACCATCATTATATCATCATCATCATCATCATCACCATCATCATCGTTATAGCATCATCATCATCATCACCATCATCATTATATCATCATTATCATCATCATCATTATTGTCATTATGTCATCATTATCATCACCATCATCATCATTATAGCAGCATCATCTTCATGATAATCATCATAATCATCACCATCAACATCATCACCATCATCATCATCTTTATTATCATCACCATCTTTATCACCATCATCATCATCATTATATCATCATAGTAATCATGATCACAATCACCATTATTATTATTATTATATCTCACTATGATCATCATCATAATCATCACCATCATCATCATTATCATAATCACCATCATCAGCATCATTATCATTGTCATCACAATAACATCATCATTCTTTGTTTTTTTGTTCTTTGTTTCTTGTTTTAATTTTTCTGTCATCTCCTAATTTTACAGTAGCATTATTTTCTCCCATCTTATCTGATATCATGTTTCAACATGCATAACTTTATATTTCGCATGTCAACTTTTCAACAAAATAAAAGATACGGACGACATTACATGCACATCGTTCCGATACGATTGCAGTTCTAGTCTTCTTCTTGATCTTCTTACCTCAAACTCCTATTCATTTTGCACGTAGTGCTTGTTCCTCCTAATTAGGCCCCTTCCTCTCGTCCATTTCATTTCAAATTTCATAGCCATCTTCCTTGCCATGTCTTGTTGTGCACCTAACTCTTCATTTTCCGAAATCACTCATGCATGAACATCCAGGCGCCATTTTGTTCATTTTCGGGCCATTTTCATGTCTTTCTTTCTTCTTGCCTATCTCCACTATCCTACATGCTACAGACTTCTAACAGAGTGCTCTATATAGAGTAAGACTTGTTCTTCAACTTTCTTTTTTTTACCTAACCTTCAAAATTTCATCTTCATACTCTAAATTCAAATCCGAAATCGGCAACATTAAAAAACATTAAAATTCTTCAAATATTCATTCCCGAATTTGAAAAATTGCCATAACTTCCTCATATCAAGTCATTTTTGTCTCAAATTTTCACTGTGGCTTTATCTTGTCATTGCACACATCCCTGATCAGTTTCATGCTTCAATGATTCGGCATAATAAAAATAGCGCCCTCTAAAGTTTCCAAAATGGCTATTTTCTTGTGGCCGTATCTCCATCATGCCTGGCTAAAACCGTACCCTTTTTTGGATTTAGGTGCTTCAAGATATACTCTATTCAGCCAATTGAAAAAATATATACCTTATCACAGACCAACTTGGCGAAAATTGCTCGTAAAAATCATGAAATTTACGGAAATGCCGAAATAACTTCAACTTGCTCTAAAATTGCGAAATTTAAACCTACATCTTTGAAACTGGGTAGGTGTGTGTATCAATGTATTTGACAACTGTTAGCTAAATTTGGTAAAAAGTTGATGACGTCATCACGAAGTTATCGCAAAAAATCTCAAATTAATATGCATTACATAATATGGCGTAAAAAGCTTATTTTAAATGGCGCACTAATGACATTCAGCTCAAAATGACCGCAATGAAATTCCCTTCTCAGAGATACCAAACACGGTATAGGGTCTCACAGAAAATTTTCAGTAAATCGCGATTTAAGTCAGGTCATAATACGGATCCTGCAGAGTTTCCGCCCATGCATTACACGTATTGTCTATGGGGCAAATCGGGATCCCGCTTTTGGCCCTCTGAACGATCTTTATTTTTCTTGAAAATTTGCAGGCACATTCTTTGAGGCAAAATGAAGAGAATCTCGAAGCCGGATTTTTTAAAATCGGTCAAGCGTCACATTTTAGATGTCATTTTGTGCATTACACGTATTGTCTATGGGGAAAATCGGGATCCCAACTTTGGCCCCCTGAACGATCTTTATTTTTCTTGAAATTTGGCAGGCACATTCTTCGAGGCAAAATGAAGAGAATCTCGAAGCCGGATTTTGAAAATCGGTCAAGCGTGACATTTTAGACGCCATTTTGTTCTATAAATCTTTCATGCATCATACGCATATAGGATTGTCATAAAAATATGAAAGTGGTCCCAAAATGACGGCCATGAAATGCTCTTTCGTATGATACCAAATACGGCACATAGAGAACAAAAAAGAGCCCAGTTATTAGCAAATAAAACCATTTCAGTACATGCCATTTAACGACATTTTCTTCAATACAATTCTACGCAAAGCCGATGTGGCCTGGTATACTATGCGTCACGTATAGTGTGGAAGCCACGTGGCCAGAGGCTATGGAAAGGCATGTTATCCTACTACCTTTCCCTATGTTATTCTTTGTCATCTTGTCTTTCTATGTTTTACCCTACTGTCATTGTTCTATGATCTTTGATTTCTTCCTTTCCTTATGTTAAATACCGCACAACCCCAAAGTGATGCGCGTGGTTTACTATGCTTCATTGTGTTGAGGCCATGTAGACTGGAGCCTGTAGAAAGCCATTTGGGTCAGGGCATGCACCACCATCATCATCATTATTATTATATCATCATCATCATCGTCATTATCATCATCACCATTATCATCATTATTTCATCACCATTATCATCATTATATCATAATAATGCTCACCATCGTCATCATTATTATATCATCATCATCATCATCATCAACATTATCAACATATCGATCAACATCATCATCATCATCATCATCATTATATCATCATAATCATGATCAGCATCACCATTATTATATCATCATTATATCATCATAATCATCATGATCACCATCACCATTATATCATCATCATCATAATCATGATCATCATCATCATCATAATCATCAGCATTATCATCATCACCATCATCATAATCATCATTATAACCATCATCATTATTATCATCAACACCACCATTACCATCATCACCATCATCATCATCATTGTCATCACCATTATCATCATTCTTTGTTTTTTGTTCGTTGTTTCTTGTTTTAACGATTCTATCATCTCCTAATTTTACAGTATGCATTATCTTCTCCCATCTTATCTTATATCATGTTTTAACATGCATAACTTTATATTTCACCTGTCAACTTCTCAACAAAATAAGAGATACGGACGACATTGCATGCACATCGTTCCGATACGATTGCAGTTCTAGTTATTCTTCTATTTATCTATTCATGTTCTGTACTCTGTAATACTAAATTAGCTACACATGTTTTCAATTTTTCACTCTACTGTATACTTCATACAAGTGATAGTGAATCTTAGTTGCATAAAAATTGATTCTTTTTTAATCAAATTCTATTTTTTGTAATTATAATTTGAAAAAGAAAATTCACTGCTTTTGATATTTTTTTTTCTCTCTCTGCAAGAAATGTAAACTATAAAAGCACGGTATTGTCTTTTAATATTTGTGAATACAAGATAAAATTGAAATGTTGATATAAAGGAAATAACAAAGCAAGCATCTTGCCAAAAGAATGGAACTAGGCTCGACTAGCACTTGCGCTAACTTCTAGTTCCAATTAGCCACTTTATCTTAGTATAAATAGTGCAACTGTATATGACATTCAGTTAAGTGTAATCACGTACTCGATTATTCATTGATCTACAAACATGACTACATATTATTGTATATACATTTATATTTATCTCATGTAGATAAGTACTTTTTAATGTATTGTATATGTATTCATTTAACAGTATTACTCTTTATATTAATGATTATACTGCCATTTATGTGATATGTTGTTAATAAACTCAAACTCAAACTCAAACTCAAACTCAAACTCATATTAAAAAAGAGAATGGGTAAACTAAAGAATACATTAGGAGGAAAAAAGAAAAAGTGAAATAAATAAATATATTAGAGATATACACGGAAATGATAGAAAAAAGAAAGAGAAGGGAAACTAAGAAATACATAAGGAGGAGAAGAAATACTATATTAAATGGGTGTATTGGAAATTCACTCTGGTTAAGACTTCCAACATTATAGTCTACCTCAATGGCCTTCAAAAGGTAAACAATTGGGTTTCGCACGCGCCTCTAATTGCCCCCTAGAGGCTCGTAAATTACAATCTGCTCCTTCGAATAACGAGTCCCTCATTTGGCTTCACTTCTGTACGTCCCTTCAGTAGAGTGGAACAGTCTATCCCTGTTTGGAAGGGTCATGATTTATTAGCCATTAAAAAGATGGGCGGCCTACACGCCGCGTGCAATTCCGTTTTTTCCCTAACTTTTTGAGTGCACGCCGGGGTTCTGCAGGGATGTAACTTTTTAGAAGTCGATCTCGCAAGATACCTTATGTCGCCATGACGACATGTAACTTTTTAGAAGTCGACTTAGCAAGATACCTTATGTAATCATGACGACATGTAACTTTTTAGAAGTCGACTTGGCAAGATACCTTATGTCGCCATGTCGACTTACAAAGGTGATAAGTCGACATGATAAGGCTATTAAGTCGACTTGACAAGATAAAATATCTCGCCATTTCGTCAAGTAGAATGGCACTTTAAAGCTTCCGTACATAACAACGTAAACAACTTTGAACCACACATCACATGTGTGCAGCTCCTAGCTCAGAGCCTCAGACCGAAAATTTTCTCTCGTTCGTCTGCTCTTCTAACGAGCTAACGAACGCATAACGAGAGACAGAATTTTCGGTCTACTCCTAGCTAGCTAGGCTTATACGGGTATAGCCAGTGTATAGTAGCCTTTTGACAAGGCCTCGTGGCTTAGGTTTATGTCCGACAATTTAGCGCGGCTGTAATGAGACTATTCACTAAACCCGAGTGAACGCACGCGCGAGCGGCGAAGCCGTGAGGCCTTTTCGATATTGGTTAGGATTTCTTATTATAGCCATTGTTTTGGGGGTAAATTCCCTACCAAAACGGTAGCAGCCAATCAGCAATCGAATTGTTCCTATGACGTCAGCATATATTCAGTATGCAAATTTGGACGCAAATGAGTTCAGTCAACATGGCTGCTTGCCCCAGTGATTCTCGGGACGACTTCATAGAAGATATCCTACTAAATAGTACCGTTTTTGCAGCTCAGAAGCTGAATATCACAGGATTCAAGGATTTGCAATTGAAGGCAATATTTTCAGTGCTTCGAGGACAAGATACATTCGTCAGCCTTCCGACTGGCTACGGTAAAAGTGCCATCTTTCAGGCAATACCTTTGTGCAAAGACCATCTCCGAACGTGAACACAGGCGCAGCGTGGGCAAGCTGCTGCAGAGCTGCGAACCACCGACTTCTCATCGCCTCCCCCCGCGGCGGCCGAAGGGAGCGTGGGCCCATCCTCTGTACCGCGGAAAGCCGCAGCATTGTGGTCATCATATCCCCGCTTGTGTCTCTCATGAAGAACCGAGTTGAGACTTTGACAGTCATGGGTGTTTAATGAATTATCCCTCTATATCTTTTGTAATTCCTAAGCTGATAAGTCAAGTTATTAAGCGTACTTTACATTCCAAAACGTTTTTCTTCATTTTACGTCCATTATTTAATTATTAACTCCGTTACTAAAACAAACAAAAACAATTCTTTCACTAGAACTCACCTGTGTCAAGAATGAACGAATCGCCAACGATTTGATTGGTCTACTGAGCCCCAGCTGGTATATTTGCATACAGCTATGCATGATTCATGAGCTAGCGAGGAAGCCGAGAGGGGGGAAAAAACCAATATCGAAAAGGCCTCGCGGCTTCGCCGCTCGCTCGCGCGTTCCTCGGAATCTGGCCAAGTCACCGTATCAACAGCTAGTCTCGTCTAAGTCGTGCGCGGCGTGGAATATAATCTAAGACGCGAGGCCTTGTCAAAAGGCTAGTGTATAGCAGCTTCGCGTACGTGTGCTCGCTCGCTCGAGCTCCGTACATATGTCAAGTCCATTGTAGCTCAGTCATGAATATTCATGATGCGTATACCTTTAAAGGGGGTACCCAATGCTGAAACAATGTTAGTTCATTTAAAAGATCATGATTTTATTAGAAGAAAATCATCTGCCTTAAATTTTTTTTTAAATTCCTGTTGCCAGAAAATCCCCGAAATATGGTAAAATTTCAGGATATTTTGGCCCCTCAGCTGTGTCCCAATTTCAGCTAGGTAACCACAATGACGTCAAAGTGGTTACCTTGTCGCGCAATTATAGCAAAATGCGCGCAAGGTGTAATGCATTTTGTACAGTCTAGCGCGCAACACATCTGCAATACGCGAACCTGGGTAACCACTTTGACGTCATTGTGGTTACCTAGCTGAAATTGGGACACAGCTGAGGGGCCAAAATATCCTGAAGTCTTACCATATTTCGGGGATTTTTCTGGCAACACGAATTTTAAAAAAACTTTAAGGCAGATGATTTTCTGCTAATAAAATCATGATCTTTTAAATGAACTGACATTGTTTCAGCATTGGGTACCCCCTTTAAACCAATCGGGAGGCAGGATTTTACTGTAATAGGTAAACCTGTTTTGGAAAAAAAAATTCGCCCCCCCCCCCCCCCCGCTCCCACACTGAGTGACTTTTGAAGGGCTGGCGAGACGAAAAAAATACGGATCTACCTTTTAGAACTTATACGTTTGTTGTTGTTTTGTTTGCTTGTCATAGAATTATGGAGGGAAACATCTGATAACCCCCCCCCCCCCCCCCCCGAGCGAGTTTTGAGGGCTGGCGAGAAGAAAAAAATACGGGTATCCCTCCAAGCAGAGTTTGACAGTTGACAACATTTGCTCCCCCTTTAAAAAATCATGGCTACGCCGCTGATGGTAGATCATCTGAGCTTACGTAAAACGGGCCACCCACGCCAGCTGTCATCATTAATAACCTCAGCCTCGATGCCCGCCCGCCCTTGGACTAGTGGTAGATCTAACTCAACTGCTCATATTACAACAGGTGATGTGCTCACAACTACAAATTATAGATCGATCTAGATTTAGATATTGAACACTGAATTGGTGGAAAGAGACCATAAAAATATATCACTTGTACTGTGACGAAAAATGGTCCAACAGCTGGTGAATACACGGAGTACAGAAATTAACATCTCACTTACAAGCAGGCAGGGTTGTGATAAAAAGTTTTTTTAATTTAAAACAACAAAGAACATGTTGTTTATTGTTTTAAACGTTTTTAATCGTTTAAAGGGAAGGCTGAGTTCTGGGAAACTTGAAAAATAATTTCAGAGCCCTTCTCATTCCCTTTATGTCAGTTCGGCGTTCGGCAGAAGTAGAAATGTCCCCAGAATAGGATTGCTCTTCAAGTGCCCTCATGTTCGAAATATGACGAGAATGGCTGAAGTGTTCGGGCCGAACAATCATGTCATGAAAGGATATCTGTTAGATTCGCAATGTCGATTCTGGTCTTTCTTTTCATATAATTCTCTTACACAATCATTCAATTTTCTACAATATCATACTTGTATTTTATTCGATTTACCATTTCCAAAAATAATGTGCTAGTCTTTTCTCCTAGATGATATAGTTTTCTCTTTATTATCTATAAGACAGTACTACATGCAATGCAATTTCATTATGAAAACTGCAACTGTGTTTTTATTACTGTAAATGTATACTATTGCTGCCATTTTACCATTTTTAACATGTTTTTAAATAAGTGCCGATTTTATATATAATGATATTCGATTTTTATATTTGTTTGGCCAACAATTCGTGTAAACATGAAATATTCAGCCCTTGCTGCCCTTCATGTGAAATGTATTGCACATGAACTGCGAATACAAATAAACCATTAGTGAATTGAATTGAATTGAATTGAATTCATACATTTCTGGGTGCAGTGCATGCTTTTCAGCGAGAATGGATCAATTTCTTCCTCACAGTAGACACTAATTCCTATGTCGACATGATCAACTTTCCCCAATTGCTCAGAGATCGTATCTAACACGATTTAATCGCATAACCAGAACTCAACTTTACCTTTAAAATGTTTTTTTTTAAACAGAAAAGTGCTTTCACAGCGTTATTCTTTCTTTCTTTACAGGAAAAGACCTATAGTGAGCCTTTTATGTTATAAATATTCTGTTTAGCTCAGATTTGAACTGATGATTAAAAATAGTGACCTAATTTTGAAATAGAATAAATAATTTGCCACTAAAAGTTGCATATCAGAAAAAGAAAATACTTTTAAAAAGGCAAATCTTAACGCTTTTAAGTGTACTAACAAAGAGGGCAGAAATATATAAAGCTTACTGTGTATCCCACATGTTGTATTTATTCAATAAACTAAAGGGGACATCACAGTACACAAACAGCTTGCAAGACCCATTGCCCACGAGGCAAACTAGACGGCTAAAGAGACCGACAGTCCACAATAGTCGGTCTCGAGAACCCTCAGAATACTTTTCAGTAGGCCTATGCCACCGACATTGGCCTTATGGGATGTAGCCATTTATACATATAAAAGCACAACAATTTACAGAAAAAATCTCGCTTAAAGAGGAAGTCCACCCTGATATTCAGTTGATTTCATTAGAATCATAAAAATTATAGACGTACAAAAAGTGAAAGTTTGGGAAAAATTCTGAATTTTTGAAGTTGTAATCAGTCAAACAAAAACTTGCAACTCCTTGACGGATCTTTCAAAGGTCCTTTCCCATTTGTACTGAAAATCTCATATATTTCTATTTTCGTAATTGAAGAAGGAAAAGATTTCTCATGCAGTGATGTGTAAAAACACGTGTGCAAGGATTATATCTAAGATGCATGTATGATAACAAATTTTCTTTAGGGAAAATAAGAATTTATGATTTTTTGTACGGGGCAAATGGGAGAGGACCTCGCAAGATATGTCACAGAGTCGCTAATTTATGTTGATCAATTGCAGCTTGAAGAATTAATAACTTTCTAATTTGTAATTGGATTTTGCTCAAAGTTTCACAGATCTGTTTCTCTTTTTTCCCTGCTTCTGTTAAAACCAACTTGATATCATGGTGGACTTCCCCTTTAGCATGTTTAGAGTAGCATAAGAGACCGTCTAAGCTACGCACATGTATCAGTTTACTTCATTCATTTAAACATTCTTTTGGATCAATTGTACGTGTATGTAGTGAAAGAGAGAGTGTGTGAGAGAGAGAGAGGGGGGGGGGGGGGAAGGTAGAGAAAGGTAGATCAGTCTTTAATACTGGTTTTGTAATAAACAACTGTGGAATCATATGTAAATGCCAAAATACAGTACAAAACCAAGTAATTAAAGAATGAAAACAAATGCATATAAAATTTATAACACACCAGTCTATGGGCCATTTTAAATCATGTTTTGGGGTTAAAAAAACAAACAAATACACACACACACACAAAAAAAAAAAAAAAAAAAAGCGATTTAAAACATGTTTAAAACAATGTGTTTTAAACGTGCCAACCATGCCAGCAGGTTAAGTAGATCCCCTCTTCTTTATTAGAGACAAGCTAAATCACAAATTCGGGAAATATGGAATTGATCTTGAGGCGTAATATTTTGCCTTCCTTGGTATTATTGTGATGAGAGCTAAATGAGGTGGAGTGGCTATGTGTTGCCCACCATTTGTGGAGGGAGTCATAAAATGGGGGAATAGGCAAAAAACAAACAAACAAACAAACAAACAAACAAACAAACAAAACAATCCTAGAATTGCTCTGGTGAAAGAGTCAAGCGCACACTAACAACCAGGGAAGGGAAGATAATAATAAAAGAGAAGAGGAAGATTGAGGAAAATAAAACCCCAAAGAAATACATAAGGAAAGAGAAGAGGATAGATTAAAGGAAAACCAAAGAAGTACAAAAGGAAAGAAAAGAGGATAGAAAAAAAAGAAAGAAATTGATCCATCCGCTTCTCTCCATTATTCATTTCTTGTTTTTCCTTTTATCTATCCTCTTCTCTTTCCTTATGTATTTCTTTGTTTTTCATTTAATCTATCCTCTTCTCTTTCCTTATGTATTTCTTTGTTTTTCATTTAATCTATCCTCTTCTCTTTCCTTATGTATTTCTTTGTTTTTCATTTAATCTATCCTCTTCTCTTTCCTTATGTATTTCTTTGTTTTTCATTTAATCTATCCTCTTCTCTTTCCTTATGTATTTCTTTGTTTTTCCTTTTCTGTGATCTTCCAGCGGCGTCTCTAGAGGGGGGTTGTGGGAGCGTGTCACACCCTCCACTCAAAAATGCTGTCGGCAAATGCGGCACCTCTGTCGGAAAAAAAAAAAAAAAGGAGAAAAAAGAGAGAGAGAGAGATGATTATTATTATTATTTATTATTTGTGGGGAGGGAGATTATGGTGCATCATTTTTTCCCCAGCAAATTGGGGTGTAACACCCCCCCCCCCCCTTCAAAATCAAAATGTTCTAGCGACGCCCCTGCCATCTTTCCTTCCCTGGTTGTGAGTGTGCGCTTGACTCTTTCACCAGTGCACTTCTAGGATTTTTTCGCGAAAATGGCTTAACAGTTATAAAAAAAACAAAACAAAAAAAAAACAAAAAAAAAAAAAACGCGCCCACAGGCTAGTCTCTTTATGTAGCGCCCACTCGCGGTAAATTTACAATAACTGTGCATATCGAAAAACCATGTATTTCGAAAAAGTTTGTCAACACACACAAATACAGAGTCATTACAGTCAAAATTCCGTTCGAGGCAACAACTTTTCCGTCCCCGCCCACCCTACATCATTGTTTATAAGGTGGAATATTTGGACGAGTTGTATTCTTTACGGTTTTCGAATCGCCAAAATTAAAAGAAATGGACCCAACCCTGAGGGAAGTGACATCCACTGCACGCGGAAATGTGTATATGGGACTATACTTGCATATGGCTGTAACTTTATAGGCTTTACCATTTCAGGTGGTTCTAGTCGTATTTAAATATGTGTATTGGAAGTACGATCCTTTCTGAGGGACATTTCTTCTATGATAATCTTTCAAACTGATATAAAGAGAGTGAGAAAGCTGACGAAATATTATTTTTCACCTTTCTCAGAACTCGACCTCATCCTTGCGTTTATGGGAGGTACCAGAAGGTCGTCTTTTCCCCAGAGGGCATGAAATTGAATTGAATTGAATTGAATTGAAAAAGGTCTTTATTAGATTCTGACTGGCGACCAAAAGTCGAATTGCACAGAATATACATGTATAAAAGGTTACAAAAAAGATATAATTGGACATAAAAAAGAAAAACAAATTCATACATAAACATGATAAATATAAGAATCAATATACTGAAATTCTATTCAAATACAAAACGAATATTAGACTTAGGGTTAAGCAACTGTAAAAGTATATCATCATGGTTGCCTGATGTCTGGTTAATAAAGTCACTGCCAAATATAAACTCAATTCTGATGAATGCTTAAGAATTGTTAGAATGATATTATGTTGATAAGTTGATAAAATATGGAATTGCACTTTTTTTAACCGGTCAGTTTTACAAAGTAATTGAGAGTATTTTTTGATATATCTTAAAATTTAAACATGAAATATCCTGTTGGTGTGATGAACAGTGGGGGAGATTAGTTACGCAATTCTGTTCATCAGGGGGGACCACCTATTGTTATGTCCCCCCCCCCCCCCTGATGAAAGAATTTCCTGCATATTTCCGCCTATGGTGATGAATACGGGGAGGTACAGTGTAACAATGATTTCTCATACACGGTATGATATATTTCAGTTTTATATTTCATAAAGCTGGTGGTTAGGAAATGGATTTATTATAAGACCGGTTTGATGAGGCATACTATATGGCAGAGAGGTTGGGTGAGATTGAGGTATATATGTGCAGGATTTATTTTACTGGCTAAGTAAGGGATACACCATGTGTTTGGATGGGCCTGCGGAATGACTGGGCAGGAGTAGTGGGGCAGGCGGAATAGATACAGAAATACATGTATCATAAGAGAAGTTATTGAGGAGACCTACAATATGGATGAGAGGATAGGATAGAGATTGAGATATACACGTGCGGGATTCATTTTACTGGCTAAGGGGAGGCTTCACCACCGAGTGGAATAAGAATGGGCCTGAATGTGGCTGGGAGGCTGGCTAGGAATATCGGTGCAGGCAGCACAGAATCAGAGATATCATAAGAGAAGTTAATAATAATGCCATACTATACGGATTGGAGGTTTGGATGACACTGAGATATGCATGTGTATGATTCATTTTACTTAATAGGATGGGCCTGCGAAATGGCTGGAGGATGGGCAGGAGTAGTGGAGGAGGCAGCATAGATACAGAATATCGTATAAGAGAAGTTTTTGATGGAACATAAAATATGGATGGGAGGTTGGGTGAGAATTAAGTAGGAGCGTTTTTAATTGGCGTTTCTCCAAAAAGATGGTTTCTGGCGAAGCATAAATAATGCACAATCATTTGAAAACGCGTTTATAATGACGTCATATAAACGTGTTTCCGGTTCACGTGAAAATCAGCGCGCCGCTTGCCCAATGCTTGTTTGTGTTTGATTTCTTAATGCATGCATGCATAAGCTGTCGGCATCCGAGCCTACCTGTTTATTTAATACTTCTTTTATAATGATATCATTCAGTTGAAGTATACAATTATGATTGTCAAGGTCTTAAATTATAGTGAAGATGAACAAAGAGCCTTTCTCCTTGCATGGTCAGAGCCTGAAATGCAACAAGAGTTGAATGGGTTGACAAGAAATAAACCCATCAGACCAGCTTGTCACTGCAGGTTTTGCTAGAAGAATATGGCAAACAGCACATCAGTAACTCAAAACTTTCGGAAAAGCGCGCACCTTATTTTGACCTGCCCTCCCGGGGTCAACGTAGCATAGCCAGCTGTGCAGGTTTGCGAATCCATCTGCAGAGCCCGAATTCGCCTGGAGAAAAGAAGCATAAACAGTACCCCGTGAAACTGCGTTGTAGATGAGCGTTTCAAAACGCTTATTCTGCCTTCGCAAAGTAAGCATAAGCGCACCCTTAGATATGCATTTGCATGATTTATTTTACTGGCTTGAGATTGCAAGGTCAGAGCACTTGTTTAAATGGACCTGCAAAATGGCTGGGAGGCTGGGTAGGAGTATCGGGGCGGGCAGCACGGATTCAGATATATCAAGAGAGGAATTGTTGATGTGGCATACAGTATGGATGGGGGGTTGGGTGAGACTGAGAATATCATAAGGGAAGTCAATGATGTGGCATACTAAATGGTTGGAAGGTTCGGTGAGATTGAGGTGTGCTTATAAGCAGGATTTATTTTCCTGACTAAGAAAAGGGCACGGCACATGTTAAAATTGGCCCGCGAAAAGGTTGGGATGCTAGGCAGGAGTATGGAGCAGGCAGCACGGATTCGGATATATCTGGAGAGGAGTTATTGATGAGGCATACAATATGGATGGGAGGTTGGGTGAGATCCAGAACTGTATGTGTAGGATTTATTTACTGGCTCGGTAAAGGACACATCCCATGTAAGAATTGGCCTGCAGAATGTCGGGGAGACTCAGCAGGAATGTTGGAGCAGGCAGCACAGAGGGACGCAGTAATTTGTAGGACGGCCAGTAAAATATTACATGTACATGTATTTGCCTACGTTCCGTTTGCAGAACAGGTGACAGTTATTTGTGTTGTTATATATGCTAACTTATGTTGTAAGGGCAGTTACCCAAGTATTTGAAGTGCTTATGCACAGGAATATTTTCGCAGGTGGTGCCGGGCTTGTGCTTGTGCTTGTTCTTGTGTTTGTGCTTGTGTTTGTGCTTATATGAGTCGTTCTAGCTTGCGTCTTCATCATGGCAAATTTCCAATTAGTTTATACTCTGTATTTGATTAAAATTGTGATATGGTTGTTTCGCAAAAGTGGGTTCAGAGGTTTTCCAGAATTTTTTCTCATCGTGTTTTATCTTTGGTTTTTACCCTGGGCCTACTTGTTGCAGAATACATTTATAACATTTATTTGATGTGGTCATAGATTATGTACGGAAGCTTAAAAGTGTCCCAGAAGACAAGACGAGAAGACAGGGAAACGATTCAAGAAGACAAGAAGACGAGACGAGAAGATGAGATACTGGATCCTGTAAAGTCAACTTGATGAGGAATAGAAGACAAGAAGGTAAGATACTGCATCTCGTCAAGTCAACTTGATGACGATGAGAAGAAGAGAAGATGAGATACTGGATCTTGTCAAGTCAACTTGATGAGGACGAGAAGACAAGAAGATGGGATACTGGATTTCGTCAAGTCGACTTGACGAGCAAGGATATTGTCTTCTAGTCTTCTCGTCCTTGTGAAGTCGACTTGACGATATCCAGTATCTTGTCTTCTTGTCTTCTCATCTTCACCGAGTCGACTTGACGAGATCTAGGATCTTGTCTTCTCGTCTTCTCATCCTGATGTAGTCGACTTAAGGAGATCCAGTATCTTTTCTTCTCGTCTTCTCATCCTCATCAAGTCGACTTGACAAGATCCAGTATCTCGTCTTCTCGTCCTCATCAAGTCGACTTGACAATATCGAATTTGTCTTCGTCTCGGATTCACGTCTTTTCGCCTTAATTGATCTCGTCTTCTGGGGGCACTTTTAAGCTTCAGTAAATTTGTGTATGCATATGTTGAATGTTACTCTCAAGATCGCATGGGTACAAACGGGGGGCCCCAAGTCGTCGGGCTAAAGGAACATACTATTATATGATTGTATTTATATTGTATTGTATTGTATTGTATTGTATAATCAGGATAATAGCGTGTTTTATTGTTTTGTTGTGTACGCATATAGAGTTTAGGTATAAGGATTGGAAAGATTGCAGTTGATAAGTTGTTAGAATTATAGACCACAAGAGATTATGTTGTACTTAGAGCCTGTTGGAGGTTGGATTCTGAGAACTTAATTGAAACCTGTAGGATCACCAGTATCAATATGAAAGTATATGCTCCCTCAATTATTAACTGAGAAGGGGGAACAAGCCCCATATCTGGGGGAACACCAGCGGGAGCTGCTATCCTGTGGGTGGGTCATGTGATCAACGGCCCCAGGAATCTAGAGCCGTTGGGAGGAGCTACGATCCTTCCTGGTTGGTTATCACGTGACCAGAGATCCCCATAGCTTTTTCAGTTAGCTTAGTATGTTACCAAAGTTCTGGTGCATTTATATTTGTATGCTTTTTTATTACGTTATGTTTCATGACATTGTTCAGATTTTAGACTGTTTTAATGATCATCACACTTTGTGATATTCAGGCATACACTGCTTCTGTAAATGAACGCCTTGAACGGAATTAGATGGCGAATAATGGCAAATATATTGTACACTTGTTTTCTTTTTTTAGAATATATACATGTACAGACATTTGTAAAAGTTATAAACCACCTGGAATTGATATTTCTGTCACTGGGCCTGCATTATATTTTCGCATTGAACGATTACATAAAAGTATTTCACAGTGATAAATTATCACCAGAGTAGTATTATCATCCTATTTAAATGAATTTATTTTGGTGTTGTACATGTATAATATTTTGTCTGTAATGCCACATGACAAAAAAGAAGTAATTTTCAGAGGGCCCCTATAAAGTGACCCTACTCTGAAAGTCTAAACATCAAAATTAGTTAGCAAGAGGATTGTGTGCTGCAAGATTGTTGTGCACAACGCCATTTCAAAATTTCAAGAATTTCAAGAAGATGGCCGATTTTCTGACCTGAAAGATTAGTCATCCAATAACACTACCCCCTCCCGTGATGGAAGCAAGAGGGGCATAATTTCTCATTCTGCTCGCTCGAATGTGCCAATAATTTACACCAAGTAAGGGCAATAATTTGTGAAAAAATTCCATAAAACTCGCTCGCTACGATCGCTAGCTTTTATAATACATAATGAAATCAAGCACATTTCTTAAAGTATGTTGATATCGATGTAATCCTAAAGAAAAAAGACACATAATCTCGTGTCAAGTGCTTCATATAGTGGTAAGACGAAGAAGCAATTATATCTGCAGGATTTTCTTTCTACGCCTGTACATAATACCCCCAGCAGAGCAGACATCCGATCGGCCACGAAAATTCGCTAGGTTTACCGCGGTAGCTAGCGAATGAAATGTCTCATCTACGGAAGGAGAGCATGAAGCAAATATGCAAATATTTCTTTTCAAATGGGGCAGAGGCGTAGATGGGGGGGGGGGGGGGGGGGGGGCAAGACGGCATAACGTAACGATGTTCATTTTGCACTCAATTCAGTCATCATCAGGGGCGGCGCCGCGGCGGAGCGTCTTTTAAAGTGGGAGGGCACCAACAAATAGGGGCACCTACAAAGGATGGAAACAAGGCGGAAAATACCACTTTTAGACATTAGTATACAGGTACATTCTGATCAATACACAACCAATGATCATTTTTGACACGCTATTGTTTCTATCTTAACATGGATCTAGATAAAAACTACTTTACAGTTGAGTGTAATGGTCTGATTTTTCATTTGCGAGCGAGCAATTTTTTTTTTTATTTCTAACGCTTAAGGCAACGGGTCTGAATTATATACAGTGATTTTCTTAATATAATAAGAAGATAATAGTAAATGCGGGAAAGCGTAGAGAGTGAGCCTTAGAAAAAAATTTATTAAAAAATTGTCCTCGTACTTTTTATAATTTAGGGGCACTGCTCATTTTTGTATAATTTAGGACATTTTGCCCCTCTTATCCCCTGCTCCACTGCCTCACTATTGTGCTGATGAGTAGGGGAATGTATCATTATGAAACCTCTGATTATTTGGAGCTATACGTATAAGGCTCTTTTGTGGACTTTATACATACAGTACCTATGTATATACTTCATATATACCATTATCTACCGATGTTGCATTAATTAGAAAACAAAAGGGGCATTAATTTCTGGGGTTAAAAGGGACACTCATCAGAAGGTAAAAAGGGCACTTATTAGAAAGAAAAAGGGGCACTTATCAGCTATGGAAACGGGCACTCTTCATAAATAAAAAGGGGCAATTTTGGGGTACTTGAAAAAGTGTGCACCCTGCCCCCCGAGAGCACTGCCTCCGATCATCATAGCATTGATAAAAAATTTAATGGTAATTTGAAAGTAAAGTTTACATATCGATATCATGAACAGAAAATGGAATTAAAGATTTATTTATTTATTTCTGATATTTAGACAGGGTGACTCATTATCACCAATATTGGTGGTCTTCCATGAGGCCCTGATAGCAATAATTTGTAACAATAATAGCCAACAAAATCATGAAAATGAACTCATAACAAAAAAAAAAAATAAGAACGTACATAATACAAAGTATATAGTAACCTCGTAATTAACATTTGTTTTTTACGAAAATGTCGTTGCACATTTCATCTTAATAAATCATCATAAATTATATATAGATGGTGATATTTTCTAAAACCCGTTGAATAATATCCATGTATATATTAGTTATTTTGAAATGGCATAATATAGTTTTGAAAGTACATACACAAAGTATAAAGACTACTTTAGCTCAGCATAAAAACAAAATTGTTATATGTATATTTACAAAAGATATTATAGGATAGTATACTTATTCAAAGATTGCACAATGTTTGCATGTAATAGTATAGCAATCGAATGTACAGTGTCTCTTATAAAACAGTAAAAATACAAATATATTTCTTATTGATCATGAATGATATGAAATCATTCATACATTTTAAAATAAGCACTATGTCGTACATTTTTGGGCAAAGAAATAAACCATCAAACATATTTTGCAAATGAAGGCAACAAAAAATGACATATTTCTGATGAAGACAAAATAAGATAGCATCACTGAAGTGAAGTTTCCTAGCAATAAGAATGAACATTACTCATTTACCATGCTGTTCTGTAAACGAATCAAACCAATCGTTTGATTTTCAAAGAGAATGCGTTGAAATGCGATAAGGAATGAGAGTAAAACTTCAGCTAAGAAACTAAATAAAATTCCTCTTGCCATTCTATCTTATTGGGAACCGATGTTGCAAGATCTTTTGAAAATATATTAAATGTGTTCACAGAGCTTGCCATTTTTAGTGATCTGTCCAGCTGATTCCATGCTATAATTGAAGATACGAGGGGGCTATGTTTAAAGCAGTGTGCTTTATACTTTGGCACAGAAGGTAAACATTCATCAAGGGCGGATCCAGGTTTTAAAAAAAGGGGGGGTCCAAAGGGTGAGAAGTTATCATTCTGGCAAACGCAAGCGCCGAAGGCGCTAAGCGCCTCTATAGGCATATATATATATATATATATATATATATATATATATATATATATATATATATATATATACCGTATATATATATTGCCTGTTTGACTATTTTAATGTTGAAATATAGTTGGGCGCGCGGAGCGCGCCACAAAAATTTGATAATACGAGCCTGAAAATGTCTTAGTTTGTACTGAAATTACATTTAATCTTTTAATATTACATGGAATTATTGTTTATTTGAGATGGAAAATACATATATAATGATTGCAAATTACCATCTTTTATCAAAAAGTGCGGGTATATTTGTACAGGCCACCCCCCCCCCCCCCCGTACATCAGAACTGGGAGGGGGGTTAATGCATACCCCCATCCCCTCCGGGATTTGCGCCATTGGACTGTATTAATATATATATGTATATATATATTTTTTTAAAGTTTTCCCCGATTTTCCAGTCTGCATTGCTGTGCAGGACCTCAGATGGCATGTGGCATCAACACAAGCAGTCCAGTGAGACAAATAAGAATAAAATCTGGATATTTATTACTTGAGATTGGTTCTTCAATGTTGAAGTACTATCTTGATAACCTAAGAATTGGGTGTGCGCATGCTGTACAAACACACTTAGTAAATTTTAGTGATACATGTACACATTTTACAGCAATGAAGAATTATTCACTAAATATCATCTATATTATCTCCTCCCATCCCTGAGATAACAATTCGCAAGTGTTTACATCATCACGAGTTATAAATCACAAATCACAAAAGAACACAAAAAAGGGAAAGTTCCTTAGATTCAGGAGTTCACAATCAAGGCCGATCAACAACAGTACCAATAACAGTTTTGCTGAAAATTCACAGGATTTAACAATCAACCACAGCATCTACTCATTAGGCAAAATAAATAAGTTTTGTATCACAAAACTAGTCATGGTGCAATGTATCAGATTCAAGCGTTCCCAATCAACAACAAGAAAAAATATATCAAAAGTCCTCGGAGAAAACAAACCTCCTCCTCCCCCCCCCCCCCCAAGCACCGTCATTACCTTTGAATTTCGTGACTTTGACCTTTTTGTTGACTCTGACAGACCTTTGACCTTTTGTGTGACTTTAAGTCTTGACCTTCACAACTTTAACCTTTATATGGACACATGAAGTTCACTTCTTGCGATGTACAACCATAGGGTAGGTGTAGGGAATACCAGACCCTTAAGCACGTTTGCATAATTTGCATAAACATGAACACAGACACACACTAGTAAGGTTTACCAATGCTTTCAGCAACTCTTTTTATTTCTCAGGGTACCGAAATAATGACAAAAATTTGTTTACCTAATGAAATAATCTCCTTAATGACGTCATAGGTAAATGGTCCATTATTCCCTACCCATGAAAGTAATACGAGACCGCTACATTTTCAACCGAAATCTCAAATATTTGTTGAGGAAAATGATATTTCGTTGGAAATGTAAATACCAATAAAGAATTGTTTTTTGGAGAGTATGTTTTGGTTTCATCAAAATCTGTTGCAATTTTAACCAAAAATTTTATAGCATTTATCATCGGATAAATTTAATTACCATTTAAACGGCATTCAACATGTTCAATGTGCCGTTACTTCTGCCTCCGGCAACTTTACGTTTTGTTGTTGATGATTTTAAGTACATCAATACTGAACAATTGACAATGATAATTTTAAAGATTACAGAGAGTTGTAAAATGACATTGAAATACGTCTTAAAAAGAAAGATGTAAAATGACGTTAAAACAACTTAACA
Source organism: Heliocidaris tuberculata (assembly GCA_025618425.1). Classification (NCBI taxonomy): domain Eukaryota; kingdom Metazoa; phylum Echinodermata; class Echinoidea; order Camarodonta; family Echinometridae; genus Heliocidaris; species Heliocidaris tuberculata. Next base: position 3,974,945 of record CM046839.1, read on the forward strand.
CATCCAACCAAACTCTAATAATCTCGCGGCCGAACGGAGCGAACGGGCCCGCCCGGCCCGTGCCCCGGCCACGGCGGGGATGCATGTCCCCACTACCAGTGGCGGCACCAGGATTTTTAAAGTGGGGGGGGGGGCAAATGGGGGGCAAAAGAAAATGTTGGGGGGGCAAGGGCGGACAAAAAAAAATTTGACACTTTTTGTAGTGAAAATGTACAGAATATTCGGCTATAAACCTACCCAGATATGAGGACATTTTGAGCATCTAGCTGAACTGCCCGATTATAAAGAGGTGTTAGTTATATACTGCGAGTGAGCGAAGCGAGCGAGCAAAAAATTTGACATTTTTCGTAGCCAAAATGTACAGAAATTACATATTCGGCTATAAAACTACCCCAATATGAGGAAATTTGATCATCTCACGGCCTGGTTATGTGGTGGGAGTTATAGGCCTGTATTGCGAGCGAGCGAAGCGAGCGAGCAAAAATTTTGACACTATTATAGTGGAAATGTACAGAAATTATTCAGCTATAAAACTACCCAAATATGAGGATATTTACACGAGCTGAGCGAACAAATTTGCCACATGCCCCCCCCCCCACCTTGATGCCGCCACTGCTTTCCAAGTTTCCGTTTTCTTTCTTTTTCCTTCTTTTCTCCATTCCTTTTTCACTTTTTTCTTTCCTTTTCTTTTCTTTTTCATTTTCCACCCTTTTATTTTTTTTCACTCCGAAAATTATTGGGGCGGCAACTGGGGGGGCAAAGCTTCTGACTGGGGGGGGGGGGCAAATGCCCCCCCATGCCCCCCCCCCCCCCCCCCCCCCCCCTTGGTGCCGCCACTGCCCACTACTTAATCAACTGCACTAGCGCCGAAAGTTTTTATCAATTAACCTGCAGCAGAGCTGCATTTATATATTTGGGCCAAGCAAAAATTATTTACCTATATGGATACTTGTGCTTTGGTATTGTCTAGAATGACGAGTTGCCTCGAATGAGTGACTTGAAGTTGAATGATGCCGCGTGCAGCCTGCCTCCTCGAGGGTTGCAAGCATAGTTGCAAGACAGCGTACGTACGATCAAAAGTCGCATGCATAAACCTATGCGTGCCGCGCCGCATATCTGATCTGGAATGGCAGTACAGTACTTAGGCCTACTTTGCGACGGAGAATGAAACAATGGGTAATGAATAGGGCCTACGCAGTATCTTGCATGATCAGGTCGGCAGAATTTCTTGGGGGAAAAAAAAAAAAAAAAAAACGCCAAGAAAGACGGCGCCAAGTAAAAAAAAAAAAAAAAAAAAAAAAACCGCGCCAAAAAGGGGGGGTCCGGACCCCCGCGACCCCCCCCCCCCTGGATCCGCCTATGTTCATCTGCCTGCCTTGTATGATACTGATGAATGTCACTTACTTTAACTAAACTTTCTTGTAAATAGGACGGTGCCAAGTTTTGTGTACACTTGAACGTCATAGTAACACGCTGAAATTCAAATTTGTCTCAATTGGCATCCATTTCAGATTGCTGATTAATTCACTTGGTGGAGTCTCATAACTTTAGTTTGAAATTATTCTGGCAGCTCGTTTTTGGACTTTTTGAAGTTTATACGTTTGTTCCTGATATCGATTTGACCACACAGAGGAACAATAATCAAAGTGAGGCAACACGAGTCTATTATACAGCATCTTTAAAGATGTTAATTGTAAATAATCCGTCGCTCGTTTTATTACACTGACATTTTTTTGCGTTACCTTTGTTACCTTTTCAACTTGTTTGGACCAATTCAATTCTTCATCAATTAATATACCAAGACATTTGGCGACATTAATTCTTTCCAATACCTTTCCATTTATAGAAACATTGAAGGATGTTATTTTGTTTAAATCAGCACGCGAGGCTATGACCATTACGCATGTTTTCTTGGTGTTTAGTACAAGGCGGTTTTGATTATTAAATCCATGATACCATTAATTCTTCTAAAGAAAGTTTTTGTTCAACCTTAGCACGCTACTTCCACTTACAGTTAAAGTGGTATTGTCCACATACATATCAACATAACCATCAGATATACAATTTGGTAAAGTATTTACATAGATATAAAATAATGACGGACCCAATATAGATCCCTGTGGTACGCCCATCAATACAATTAATGGATTAGATTTAGCACCTTTAAAATGAACAGACTGTTCACGGCCTCCTGAATAAGATCTGAACCATTTTACACATTCATGTGAACATCCATTAGCAGATAACTTTCCTAATAATAGATTGTGATCAACGGTGTCAAATGCTTTACGAAGGTCTATGAAAGCGACTCCAGAGATTTGTTTTTTTTCAATGTTCCATGACAAATTATTAACAAATTTCATGAGTGTTGTTGAAGTAGAATGTTTTGCTCGAAAACCAGACTGACTGGAATTCAATCTATTATTATCTACAATGAATTCAGAAAGTTGGAGATGTACAGCCTTCTCTATGATTTTGCCAACAAAATACAAAATAGAAATTGGGCGGTAATTGCTTGGATCGGACATATCACCAGCTTTAAAAATTGGAGCTCCTTTCCAACCCTTGGGTACACATCCCGTGGTCAAAGATGTATTTATAATATCGGTTAACGAATTCACTATCACATGTTTAGTCATTTTTAGAAGACGACAAGATTTGTGGTAATCGCCAGTAGCTTTATCTTTACACATGCGATCAATTTCCTTAATGACGAAATCCTCAGACACACAGTCCAAATCAAATTGTGAGATAGGACTAATCGGAATATCGTCACCGATATGAGATTCAGTTCTAGAACTTTTCAGGTTTTTTGTTATATTGGCAGCACAGGTAATAAAAAAACTACTGAAAGCATTAGCTATTTTAGGTGGATCTGATATACGAGCACCATCAATTTACAAACACTACGGCGATATCTTGCTGGATTTTGGAATTACACATTTCAGACACTTCCATATATTCCAGGAATTTCCATGATTTCCTTTAATAAAGCTACAACGGTATTCTTTCTTCCTTTTTTCTAATAGGATGTGTAACTTTATTCTTCAGGGTTTTGTAAGTATTCCATAACTCATTGTCACATGGAAAACCACACAAAAAAGATCACATGAAAAACGACAAAATGATGGAAAAATATATATTACATAACAGCAAATTGAAGAGAGAAAATATAACACAAAATGTTAGAAAAAAAGAAACACTAATAAAAGGTTAAACGTAGAGAGAAAAAAAAACCTGAATGAATATGAAAATTCAAAATTTGCATTGAATTATGTATGCTCAGAACGCTTTTTAATGGCGTCATTTCAAATATGAAGGTGTATATATATATTATATATATATATATATATATATGTGAGAAATGAAAATGAGAGAATAATGATTGCGTAGCTTAAAAGATTTAAGCTACGCAATCATTATTCTCTCATTTTCATTTCTCACAATTATAATTATTTCCACGAGAGTTGCCAAAGCTGTTGTATATGTTATTTCCTTACAATTGTTTATAATGATTATTATTCTAATGTATACATGTATCTCAAAGCATTCGCTTGGATCCAGCTGAGGCATGCGGCTTGTCTTTGTTCAAAACTCACCTGCCCCCGACAAAGGAATTAATTAATAAGGTTGAAGATTTGTCAATCTGTCGGTCAATTGAATCTGGTGTCGCCGAAATCACTGGCCCGTCTCCGTGGTCTAGTGGTTAAGGCATTGGCGTTCTAAGCCAACGACCCGGGTTCGATTCCCGGCGGAGACATTTTTTCAACCTTTGCAAAAATTCAAAAAGGGAGGACAGCTCTGGGGAATAAGCTACGCAATCATTATTCTCTCATTTTCATTTCTCACAATTATAATTATTTCCACGAGAGTTGCCAAAGCTGTTGTATATGTTATTTCCTTACAATTATATATATATATATATATGTATATATATTAGTCTTCATTATTATTCATTATTATTTTTTTAACACCTCTTAAAACCAGCTTCTCCACGGTTACATGAAGCAGTGAAAATTAGATTAAAGAATTTGCAGCGCGGCAAAATTGAAGTCTGATTGTGTAATACCTTTTGTATTTCATTGTAGGGAAGGTTTCATTTCCCGAGTTTTGCATCAGTTTTTCTTTATTTTATTTTACACCTCCGGATTTATGGGGGGGGGGGGCAAATATGTTTGTTCCCCCCCCCCTCCACCAGGATCGACGCCCCTGAACTGGGGTATGACCATTCATGGAGAAGAAAGCCACCCCCCCCCCCCCTCCAAATGAAAAGAAGGAATGCACGAATCTACGCTAATGGCATGAGGAAAAGGCTAGAGCGAATAAAGACCACTGGCTGCGACACAAGTTCCGAAGGAAAAACGAGCGATTGCGATTTCGAAAAAGGCTCAGATTTCACTCTATCGGCAGAAACACCCCCACCGAAATCGTCACAGGCAAAAAGGAAAGCATCAAAACGGAAACGAGCAAAAAGAAGTGAGCTGAAAGCTTCATGTACGAAGATAGGACAGGATGAATAGACGATGATCTAAATCGTCCATGGCGAACTCGATATTATATTTTGTTTCCTTAAATATTAGGGGATTACGAAACGAACCGAAAAGGAACAAAATTTTGTTGTGGCGGAGAAACCAGAAATGTGATACATGTATTTTTTTTTTTCACAAGAAACTTTTAGGTTACAAGATGTAGAGCACAATGTTAATACAGGAGAGAAAGTGATTTTTTTTTTCGATCACGGGACAAACACTGACAAACCATTCGAAAGGAGTGGCTGTTTTAATACGAAATGGTTTTCCTTTAGATTCACTTTATTACAGCCCATTAGAAAGGAGATGGAAGAGCCATCATTATTAAATTTTTATGTAATTTCAATTCATTTATCTGTATAAATATATACGCCCCTGATAAGAATATACGGACAAAGAAATGTTTTTGAAATCATTAGATTCATGGGTGAAACTGTATAAGCCAAGTAAATCATGTAATTATATCAGATAGCGACTGAAACTGTGTGCAAATTAGAAGACTTGATACTCATGGTATATCACTTGTTTATTTGCCAAAGAAGAATTTTAAAAGTTTTCAAGCGAAAAACAGATTAAAAATCAGATGTATATGGAGAAAATTTAACCAAGATTTAAAAAAAAAAAAAAAAAAATTACATTGCGACAGTTATTATTAAAAGTACACTCTCGCCTGGGTTGTTGGTTGATCACCAGAAATCTTTCATGTTCAGTTTTTTAAGCAGACATAAGACCCACACTGAAATGCGATCATTAATGCCATATCATTAAAGATGAAGATATCCCAGAAGAAAAGGCCACTGGAAGATAAATAATTCGTTGTTGAAAGATGATATTTATATACAAAATGTGACGAATCTAATACAAAAAGTGCAGTTAGAAACTAGAAACCAACAAAATTAGTAAACAAATACAATGGGAAGTTTGTAAATATAAGATTAAAGAATATAGTATCAGTTTAATATGCAAACCCCCCCCCCAAAAAAAAACAACAAAAAACAAAAAACAAAAAAAAAACCCAACAAACAAAAACAATCGAGAATGAAACAATATTATATGAAACTAGAAAGGGAATTAAGACAATTATGTGAAATATTACATGAAGATTTAATTGACGAAGACATAGAGAAAAGAAATAAGTTAAAACAACAGTTAGACAATATTGGTACACGATAAAGGTGCTTGTATTAGATCAAGAGGGAAATGGATAGAAGGGGTGGGGGTGTACAAAATATTTTATTCAACTTGAAAAGTAAAGAAGAAATAAGAAAGAGATACATTTTCTTGAAAAAGAAGGTGAAAGGATTGCAAATAGTGAAGAGATTCCTAAAGATATAGATTTTTATGAAGAATTGTATAGTCAACCTGAATACGAAACAGATGTCGATGAATATTTTAGATACCAAGCATAACTGAAGAGGAAGAGGAAAGTTATGAAGGATTGCTTACTGAAATTGAATGTTGGAAAGTGATGTCAACCATGAATCCAAACTGTTCACCAGGGAGTGACGGTCTCAGTTTCGAACTTTATAGATGTTTTTGGAAAGAAACACAAGACTTGGTAATAAATAGTCTGAATGAAGGATATGAAAAGGAGCGCTCTCATTCACACAAGGGCAATCAATTCTCACTCTGTTATTGTCCGTTGTCAAATGGTCAAATATGGGAATTTTATGAGGACTTTAGGGCACATACACTTTTAGAAAGATTATCATGACTAAAATTATGAGCGTTGTTTCGAAATTTTAAAATGGGTTTATAGTTACTCGTCGGGTATTCTTAGAATGCTGATTTTGGTTCAAAAGTATGATTTTTTAAATTATTTTTTAGAAAATACTCTTAATTGCAGTACTGATAGGAATTCCCACTGTTAGTATGATATTGGAGATGACTTTCGAGAAAAAAATAATGCAGAAAAATATATAATTATACCAAATATAGGCTTTTATTCTCATTTTATTGTGTACGCCCTCTACGATAATTATGAAACATTGTCTATTGCTCTATAACTGTTTCCTATTTACATAATTTCGTACATCAGTGAAAAATAATCGACCAGTGGCATAATATTAATGTATTAAATAATAATATTGATACGATATAATATACCATAATATAATATTCATTATATTATTTACTTCGAAAATATGTTGGCACATAAGTTAAGTGACAGTCAAAATCAAAAGTTATATCTGAAAATAATCACTAGAAGAGTGATATGCAACACCACCACACTCTTCTTCATAGTTTTGCTATATATATATATATATATATATATATATATATATATATATATATTGCTCTCAGTATTTTGTTTTCTGTCAGCGTACTATTCCCCTCTTTATTTCTATCTATTTGGCTTCTACCAATCTCTTGCGCACCAGTGCATCAGTTGTGCCCATTTTCCCATTGCTGTATTTAAAAATAAATATTTATCTCAATTTTCTCTCTCATTGCATCACGGCGTTATGTTTGTAAATGAGATCGACAGTCCACGAGCTAGAACCATAAAACAAAGAAATAGGCCTACGTAAAAGTGAAATTTCGGTCTCGTATTGGCCATGCTTCTAGTGAACCCTTAAAAGAAAGAAAGAAAGGAAGAAAGAAAGAAAGAAGAAGAAGAAGAAGAAGAAGAAGAAGAAGAAGAAGAAGAAGAGCTTATCATAACATCAGCACCTGCATTATTGGACCTCATACCACTCATATTAATTTCCTTTAAATCTCACGAAGCTGTGAAATTATCCTACGATGTTGAAGTTTTCATTAAATCATTTTATGTTAATTTCAATAATGCATCTTTATCATTGTTAGTATTGGTATTATTATTATTATTGTTGTTGTTATTGATATTATTATTACTATTTTTATTATTATTATTATTATTATTATTATTATTATTATTATTATTATTATTATTACTACTACTACTGCTACTACTACTACTACTCCTACTACTACTATCAATCATTATTATTACTAGCTTTTATTATTCTCATTAATTTCAATAATGCATCATTATCATTGTTACAATTATTATTATTATTATTATTATTGTTAATATCATTATTATTATTATTATTATTATCATTATTATTACTACTACTACTACTACTACTACTACTACTACTACTACTACTACTGCTACTACTACTATCAGTCATTATTATTATTACTAGCTTTTATTATTCTCATGAACGTCATTAGCGCATATAATTCTCTATATGCGCTTTACAGTATAATTGGCTTATCAATTCATTTGAAAAATACAACAGGAATGCAAAAAAGGTTAGTCTTCAGGGCGTTTTAAAAGAATGATTTACTCTTCATTGTTACTGGTAGAGAATTTTACAACGCCGCAGGAGTTAATGCTATAGAAGATCGGTTTTCCTTTGAATACCACACTCTATGGCCCGTATTCTCGAAAGGCGCCTAACTTAAAGGGTGACTAAATTAGAGAGAAAAAGGGTGCTGTTTCCATGTATTTTTGCATTCAAATCACGAATCTGGCAATTGATTGTCAAAATTATGTCTCGTTTTGGCGAAAAAGGGGGAAAAGTAGAGGTTTTGGGACCGTTCCTTAAAACTCGTGAGCTGATTGGCTAATTGACGTCACACCCCCAAGTGACGTATGAAGAGTAAGAGGCACAAGATCTACAGGCTGCGGCAATGTAACATTGTACACACAATGCGGTATTTGACCCCTCTGTTCAACAGACAATTTATGAAAAAGGGAAATTAATTAATACAGTCTAAGGAGTGAATAATCATTATCAATATATTTTCTTTAAGATCAGTGAACACTTTTGCCCGAATATACAGCTCTTGTTTTGTTTTTTTAACTTTTCTTTGAACAATGTTCTCATCCATCTGAGCTTGCCGAACGATAGTTTTGCATTGGTCTTAAACGCGTACACAGCCGTTTTATGCGTCTGTGCAATGTACTACACATCTTTAGTACGGCAACTATGTTCCCCCTCGTACTAAGCGACTGGTGAACGCTTTTGTTTGGTTTGCTTTCACTCTCGCCTTTTTTTACTTCGCTTTACATGTACTACGGTAGTACTGACTTAGATGTTTGGCTGGATTCTTCGAGTAACTTAGAGAGATGGATAGTGATCGCGAGTCCGATTTGGAGGCCTTTTTTGAGCCAGATACGAACTCTGATTTATCAGATGATTTATCGATACCGAAAGAGAAGAAGCTCCAGTGCAGTGGCAAGGGGAATTCAACCATTATGTTTGAACCCCTCGCAGAAGACAGGCCAGGGCATGGTGAAGGGGTCGCGGGGGAAGGGGCCGCGGGTGAAGCTGCTGCAGCTGTGGAGAAGAAAAGTGATCACTGCAAATTGTACTCCACTCGCTTGGCCCTTGCCACTCTGCCCGCGTGAGAATACTGTTGCGACCCACAATTTCCGTAGATTTTCATCTTTAGGAAAATGATGTACGTAGGCTTACATCATCTTTAGGGGTCTTGCTACAGCCCGCAACTATACACCGATTTGGCATTACTGATGAAATTGTGTCCCAAAATCAAAGTTATTGTGAGGAATTAAACACACGAAAATATGCGATGCAAATGGTCGATGCGGTGAATGTCATGCTCGGCACCGGGCTGGGCCTGCCGGGGCCTGCGGGCGCGCACGGTATATAGGTTGGTGGAATATTTTCCCTTACTTCTCGTACGTCACAGATCACGTGATCATGATGTCGCTCGATGGGTTTTTTTTAGGGGCGGGGCTTATGACTGTGTAAATCAGCAAAAATGTACTTTTCAAATGATTATAAAATACGACTGAATGCATACAAAAGTGTGTGATAGATATTTTTTGGCTCCTGATGACTCCTTCCTACGAAAAATGGGCAATCAATTTTTTAATTTAGTCACCCTTTAAGCCACTGCCTAAGTGTGTAAATTTAGGCCACCGAATTATGGAAAGCCAAATGTCACCCTCTTTTAATCTTACAAAATCACAATAGTTCTGGGACTAAACGCAAATACAAAAACCGACACGACAGAATTGATTTCTGATGCTCATTTCATGCCAGAAAATAATTTATTTCTTTATTTTGTTACAAAAATAATTATAGTAATTTATACGGGACCTAGGGGTTGACGGCCTTCCATAAATCAGTGGTCTAAGTCAAGCCAGGCTTAACTTAAGCCACTTTCGAGAATACGGGCCTATCTCTCTCTCTCTCTCTAGGGGGGAGATATAGTTGCCCCCCCCCCCCCCCCACGCAAACACACATACACCTTTTAGTGTAACACTCGTTTATTCATATTTACGATCAATTTATATTATTCATATCCAAAGTACTGATAAAACTGGATTAATTTACATACACGGGCTTTGCTTTTGAGTATATTCCACTGCCTTTAACACAATATTCATTGACGTCATTAGAACTTGTTCGTATCCTGCATGTTGTGAACTTCTGTATGCCTAATTTACAGCTTCATCTATCCCCCCCCCCTCCCAATTTTATTCTTTAAATCTGAAATTCATTGTTGAAATGTGTAATGTTTTGTTTTATTATCACTATGAAAAAATAAAATGGATGAAATGATAAAAAGAATAAAGTAATCGTCAATCGTTATCACAATCATCATCGCTGTCATTACTAATCAGTATCATTGTCATTCAGTCATCATCATCTTCACAATCACTATCACCATCATCACCATCATCATCATCATCATAATCATCACCATTATCACCTTCAGCACCATCATCGCCATCATAATCTTCATCATCCCCACCACCATCATCGTCATCATCATCGTCACTATCATCGTCATCATCTTTATCATCATCATCATCATCATCATCACCTGAATTAAAGTGTTCGATGTAATTATCACGTTTGTGGTTTAACGTTCACGGCCCTTTTAATCTAGCTGGAAAGGGGGGTTCCCGTGCACCATCGAGATACATTTTTTTCACCAACTCTTTTATAATGCCTGAAGTGTCTAGTTAATGAATTTTGGTGTTCCCATTGCCAAATCGTGTGCCATGGGGTTCAAAATCGGCTATTTTGGCAGCAATCTTGAATTTTTGATGAAATTCCATTATTAGCATATATTTTGAATTAGACATCATGCATGAATAAATAAAACAGCTTTTTGGAGTAATAATATGACGAGGAATCGATTCAGAGAGTTATTTTTGTAATTAGAGTAACGTGGATTCCACAAAACATCAAAAAGTGTGAAAAAAGTGATAAAATTTGAACAAAAAAATCATGCATCTTAATGTCATCTTGTTTTTCAACTAGTAAAAACAATGATAACCTACAAATTTTAACTAAAATATGTTGAGAGGGATCTAATCATGATTTTCATGCATAAATTGACACATATACCTTAAAAATGTACCAATATGGTCAGCACTCTCAGATTAAGAAATACATGCGTTTTTCATGCAAAATCGAGGCCCATCGGCTATTGTGTGCGAAACCCCATAAACTTCTGTGTGTTAGAAGCGGCACAGTTGAGACGCTTTTACCAGCGTGTTTGTTAAGAGTTATACGTTCAGTTATGGGCATAAATGCATAAAAATAAATTGATTTTTATAGTGTACATTGAGTATTTTGTAGTGCTTGATGGTTTATACTAAAAGACAGTAAAATTAATCATTAGAGACCAAATCGAACTTAGATACACATTGCAGTGGATTAGGGTAATGTTTGCGTGTTAGAGAAGGCACGTTTCGAACCCTCTCCCAATATGATTGGTAAGATTCATGCCTGTTCAAACCATAGACGTATGGTTCAAACATACATTGACGCTTAAAAATTAATATGATATGTGTCAATAATGCTGTACGTATAACGGAAAGGTTTAAGAATGACAAAATTTCGTTGTTTAAGATAGAAATATGCCTTCTTGCGATCGAACACACCTTGATATTATTAATTAGAGGTAGATAGTTTGGGTCCCAGAATTTACACTATAAGAACAGATTTACCAGCGAACATTAATTATTATCTTTAATGTCATTTTGGAATGCGTTGAAAGGATAATTTCGTGATTCATAAACGTAGATGTATCACTTTGTAAAGATACTCAGGAACAAAATATACCCGAATGGCAAGATTGAGTACATTTTCAGTAGATAAATAAAGTTACACAAAGTTAAGCCTATGGTACATGATCCAGATTTTCGTTACAAGTAAAACTCCCTGCCCGAATATGAGGTTGCAGTTGCCCGAATATAATGTGTCGGCGCCATTATAGGTAATTTCACATTCATGGGGGTGATGCAGTCCATTACCCTCCCTCTCCCCGCCTTATACGCCTTTGAAGATATTCATAATGATTATTATAATTCCGTATAATTTTCTAATTTATCTAAATCGTTTGCTAATTGTTGCTTAGAACATGCTGGTAATGATGTTCTGCCTATGTTTCTTTCCCCATTATTTTCTTTGATAGTGATGATTATTTTTTGTGATGACGGTGGGTCATAGTACTTGCATGCTGTGATTACTCGTACTAAGAGTATTCACGTAAGTTTGTTGACATCATCCTTTTCGAGCAGTATCTTCGTCTCTCCTCTCACATCTCACCTCTCTATCTCTTTCTCTCTCTCTCTCTCTGTTCTTGTCTCTTGCACACTTCCTCCCCTTTCCTTTCTCAATTCTCCCTCTCTGTATTTCTCACTCCCTGTCTCTGTTCTTCCTCTTCTTCCCTCTTCCTTCCCTCTCTATCTCCCTTTCTCCATCTCCCCTCTCTTTCCCGCACTCTTCTTTTATGTTCCTAGCTTTCCTCCCTTCTTCTATTTATCTTTCAAGTCTCTCCATGCATGCCATGTCCACATTCTTCCTTCGTATTTTGTTCTGTATTTCTGTCCGTGCACCATCTTTCCCACATCTCTGTTTCTGTCTGAAGTCCTCATCTCTGTTTCTGTCTGAAGTCCATCCCCACTTTCACCCTATATGTTTCTCCTTGTCCATCTCTCCCTCTCTGTCTCTCTCTCTGTCCCTCTCTGTCTCTCTGTCTATATTCTTTTCTCTCCTTCCCCTCAGCGCGCGCTCTCTCTGTCTCTCTCTGTACTTCTCTCTTAACCATGCCCGTCTGTACCTTCGATGTCTCTCTTTGCCCTCCTTCTCCCCCCCCCCTCTCTCTCTCTCTCTACTGTCATGACTGTCCTTCTCTGTCTACATCGCTCTCCTGTCTCCTCTCCCACTTCTTTCTGTCTCTGTGTCTGTCTTTCTATTCCCCTTCCCTTATTTTCTCCTTGTCTCTCTCCTTCTGCCCAACTTCTTTTCCCCTCCTCTTAAATCGCTTGCTCCCACCCCCTCACTGCCCTCCCACCCATTTCCTTGTCCCATCTCCCTTTTCTCCCCACCTTATCTTCCTGTCTGTTTGTATGGCTGTCTACCCCCCCCCCCCTTCTCTCTCTCTCTCTCTCTCTCTCTCTCTCTCTGCATGCCTGTCTCTTTCTCTCTCTATCCATCTCCACCTCTTATTTCCTCCCTGTCATGCCTGTGTCTCTCCATATCTCCCTCACTCTATTTTCTCTCCCTTTCATCTCAATAATCTGTTCTGTCTCCATTTTCACTAACTATCCCCCCTCCCCCCCCCCCTCTCTCTATCACTAATTTGATCCTTCCCCCTCAGCGCGTGCAGTCTAGCTCTTTCTCTCTCCCTCTCCCACTCTCATCTTACCACCCACTCCCTTGTACCATCTGATCTCCCTCTTCCCTACCCGTCTCTCTGCTTGTCTGTCTGCTTCTCTCTCTCACTCTGTCTTTCTGTCCTTTGCTCTCAATCATCCCCCGTCTCTCCTTTCTTCCCTGTCTTGCCTTGCCTTCTCTTCTGTTCTTTCTCCTCCTCATCTACTTTCTCTCTCCACCCTTCTCAGTCACCATTCCTCTTTCGTCCTTTATCCCTCTTTTCTCCCTGTCTCCCCTGCCTCTGCATCCTCTCTCCGTCTTTCTCCTCCCCCTCTCTCTATATGACTCCTCCCCCCCCCCTCTCTAAATCTCTCCTCTCGTTTTCTCCCTTTCTCTAGCTCTCTCCGTCTCTGCATCTTCTTTCCCTTTGTCATGTCTCTAACCTGACACTTAGTTAATTTTGAGATAATCATCTCCATTACTCCAAAACTATGTATGCTATTATTGATTTCATCAAATCATTCCCAGTAAAATAATTTTTGATATGTCATAATATATAATTGAAAGATTGTTATCATCAAACCCCATGGAACACTCATCAATTACTAAAATGGGTGGTGAAATTGCTGTCATTGTCAAGTATTGTGGGATAAGATCTTTAAATTGAAAATGTATTATCATGATCTTGATAAATTGCTGACTCTCTATTCTAAAGCATTATTGCATAATGTATATATTTCTAAAACAAAATATAAGGAAAAAGCACTTTTCCAAGTAAAAATGTCATTAACTTCATGTCTGAGAAGCTCATGACAGGAGAAACAGATAGACGAACCGTCAAGACAAGCACAGAATCGTTACCCTAATCCACTGAAATATGTACCTGTATGTTCGATTTGGTCTCAAATGATTAATTTTACTGTCTTTGAGTATAAACCATCAAGCACTACAAAGTACTCAATGTACACTATAAAACTCATTTTAATTTCATGCATGTATACCCATAACTCAATGTATAACTCTTACCAAACATGCTGGTAAAAGCGTCTCAACTGTGCCGCTTCTAACACACAGAAGTCCATGGGGTTTCGCTCACAATAGCCAATGGGCCTCGATTTTGCATGAAAAACGCATGTATTTCCTAATCTGAGAGGTGTCATTAATCTGACCATATTGGTACATTTTTAAGGTATATATGTAAATTTATGCATGAAAATCATGATTAGATCCCTCTCAACATATTTTAGTAAAAATTTGCAGGTTATCATTGTTTTTACTAGTTGAAAAACAAGATGACATTAAGATGCACGATTTTTTGTTCAAATTTTATCACTTTTTTCACACTTTTTGATGTTTTGTGGAATCCACGTTACTCAAATTACAAAAATAACTCTCTGAATCGATTCCTCGTCATATTATTACTCCAAAAAGCTGTTTTATTTATTCAGGCATGATGTCTAATTCAAAAGATATGCTAATTATGGAATTTCATCAAAAATTCAAGATGGCTGCCAAAATAGCCGATTTTGAACCCCATGGGACACGATTTGGCAATGAGAACATCAAAATTCATTAACTAAACACTTCAGGTATTATAAAAAAAAAGTTGGTTAAAAAAAATGTATCTCGATGGTGCACGGGAACCCCCCTTTCCAACTAGAGTATTTTAATGAATATGAATAACCAGATGTATCGATCAAAATAACATTACTTCGTTCATTGGATCCTTGGCGGTAATCCTCTTCCAAGTAAACATCACAAAATAGCCAACATGTCCGGTAATATAAATAACCTAATGTCCGGTATGATGGCTCAAAAATCGAAAGGGAAAATACAACGAAATACCCATGATGGCTTTGCTGCAACCATTTTATTTTACATACATGACACAGTGACAACACGTAATATAATCTACGATTTATCATAAGCACAAAATTCACTCATTTCGAAACTTTTTGTTAGCAACTTAGCATTACTGCTGACACGATCCTCTTAAATCATGTTAATTAATTCCTTCAGGGATGCTAATTTATCAAGTACCCGTCTGTTCATTATATAAGGAAAGAAAATGATATGTAAAGAAATAAAAACACAATTAATTACAATTTATGATTGCACTTAAAAATATTCCCCTTTTTATGTTCGCTCGTATCTGATGGGACCAAATAGAAATCCTAATAAGGCACAAAATTAATACATAAAATATTCGTTATGTTCTTCACTTGGTCAACAAACAGTCTTACTGGTGACTGTTTCCGGGTCGACCAGTATGTTAGGCACCTCGAGGTAGTCAGAATTCGAGGTATTGAAAATATAAGAAACCTTTAAGATATGAATGCATACATGAAAGCAAAAGCGTGTGTACATTTTGTAAAAGTAAACACCATGTGACAATGACCCCATCTCGAGTATCTCCTTTGGAAACTCGCTCTAGATATTTGCGCACTGTTTCAATGTGGATTTGTTTTTTTTATTGATTTTATTTTTTAATTTTTTTTATTTCATTAATATATATATATATATATATATATATATATATATATATATATATATATATATATATTTGTAATGATTTGTAATGATGGCCTATATCGCCTAAAAAGGAAATTTCCAACACTAATCTTGCTATATATATATATATATATATTTATTTATTCATTGCTATAATGATTATTAGTTTATTTATCAAAAATTATTATTTTCTATTTCAATTTAATCTTTTTTATTTATTTATTAATTTTTTTAGCGGGGGGGGGGGGGGGACTTTGAGTCACCATAATTTGCTTATAAAAAAAGGCCACATCCCTGAAAGTGTTTAGGATGTCTTTTATGGAATTTTAAGGAATTTCATTGTACGTAATGATAATCCCATAATAGTATACAGCTCTTTACAATACAATACAATACAATCATTACATTTCTACAGCGCTCTTACAAACTAGTTGTTTCCCAGCGCTTTACATCAATAACAAAAAAACCCTTAGTTGATATTCACTAGACAGTGGATTCACATTCTATTCATGGTTTGCCTGAATAGATTGTTATGCCATACCTAAAAATATGATTATTATACAATATTCATATCTATATATCATCATCATCATCAATGTGCTTTTAACTTAGGATTTCAATTATTTATCCATTCTGCTTATTTAAAATTGTTTTAGCTATTTCATAACATTTGTCTGGGGCTGCCATATTTTCAAGCAAATTGCTTATAATGGTAGTCCTTCTTCCGCAAATGACTTTATATTTGATGAATTACAATAATTTGACAGTTTATCATTTCGTGTTTGTTTTTGAAAAATGATTGTTACATATACTTGTTATTTATGATTCATTGTCAAAAAGTACTTTTGTATTTTATTTTATATATGTTACCGAAAAATGTTGTACTTATATAAATGCAGAAGAAAATAAATCAAATCAAATCAATTATATCTCTTCATCATAGGAATGCATGTGTAATAAGTATAACTGAAATATTGGCGTATGATTTCTGCATACACTGAAACACTATTATGAAAGAGGTACATCAGGCATATATAGATAAATCTTGGAAATTTTGATGTAAGAAACTTTTTTGCCACTCAGTGCCTTTAATCGTTTAAATGGAAAGAAAAAAAAATTGCCTTTTTTTGCGTATTTGGCTTGCGTATTGCTGCGTATTGCCCGAACGCAGACATAGGCAGTCATACCCAATAAAGCGCAATGAAACGTGCTCACTACGTACTCAATACGCAGGCTAGCGTATAGGCCTGCGCTAGTCACTCGCTAGTTATACAATTTTCTAAACTATCGCAAGCAATCGCAGGCCAAATCTGATCCTACGAGCGGATACGAGTGAATGCGAGCATGTTTGTAAGAGTACATTTTGTTATGACAATTAAAATTATTTCACTAAAATCAAGATAAAATGAATCTCAGAATACCACCCCAGTATTGCATATGATTCTCTAAATATGACCTATATCTAACGGGGTAACCTCGCTAGTCATGAGGACCGCTATCCATAACGCGTGACTAAATGAATAGCGGTTTTGTATGAATAGCGCTCCTTCTAAATAGTGAGCAAACCACAGAAAAATTACCTCGCTATTCATAAGGACCTCCATTCAAAAGAACCACTATTCATAACTTTTTATCAGGACCGCCATTCATAACGCGTGTTAAATGAATAGCGGTTTTCTATGAATAGCGGTCCTTAAGAATAGCGAGCGCACCCGTATCTAATAGTTGAACATGTTTAAAAGCAAAGCTTTTTTATTACATGTCCAGATGAAAAGTACTGTTCTCATTAATCTGTAGCATTGTTCTAAAATGTTGATCAAAGTAATGGACATTAAGATATTCAAGTTAGCGAGAAATACAGGCCTCATAATTCAAAGTACATTTAATTTTGCGCAGTCTGTTTAGTTCACTGTTCATTGCAAAAGATGTCGCGTAGTTATAACCTTTTCATTTGGTTCATATTTACTGATATTGTTCCTGTGGACTTAGGTAAGTCAGGCGTCGATGGACAAGATTATACAGGGACATCCCTTAGACCATCATCTGATGAGGCACCGGATGGCTGTGTCTTTGTCGGATCAGTACTATCAGGCAATCCTTTAAATATCTTCACGTTAAACGATCGTTCGAATCCCTTCTGGAACTGCTGATATTGCATCGTGTAGATGAAAGGATTTGCACATAAGTTAGCATACACGAAAATTTTAGTAATCGCGTACCAGATACTCGAAAAGTCCAGGGGCCCACCTAGATTGTAAACTAGGTAGTTGAAAGCGATAGGTGCCCAGCAGATAGCGTATGTGAGTGAAACAGTTATCATGGTTTTGATGACGTTCCTAGTGGCCCTCTCGCTTCTCTCAGACATGACTCGTTTAGAACGACGAATCGCTTTGGAAGCCGATGTCGAGATCGGAGATGCTTTTGGTGACGGCGCCGGAGCAGCTCTAGTAGATGGCTTCCGGAGTTTGGACAAGATACGCACATAGCTGAATCCCATTACACTCAGAGGTCCAGCGTACGTGACGAAAAATATGAAAACCCCAATGACTCCTTGGAAGATCTCGTTCGGCCAATTGGGGTAACAGCCACCAGTAGGAAAGATCACATGGATAGCAGGCCAGTAACAGTCGAGAATGAAACCTGAAGACCATGTCATCATAGAGAGCAACTTGATCCTCCTCTGTAGTTTCTTGGCAGAGCTGCGGTATCTGGTGGGGTAGATGATGGCAAAGTAACGGTCGAGAGTAATGCTGACTAGGTTAAGACTTGATGAAATAAAGAGTGCCCACAGGACGTACTCAGACACCCAGATCTGACAGAATATTAGGTGTGCCAAGCTCGTCGGGTCTAACTTCTTCATTGGGAGAAAGCAAATCAACAGGAACACGATGGACGTGGTGAAGTCGATCAGTGTTTGGTTGATGATGAAAGAGTTGATGAGGTTTCGAAGTGATTTGTCCTTAAAGAAAACAAACAATACGACGCCATTTCCTATGACGCCAAGGCAACCGATGAGCGCTTCAAGGATGAAAAATATCATAGGTTTGCTTGGTCCATCAGCTCCACCACCTTCATCACCTTCCGTAAAGTTAACCGTTCCATTGGCGTCATCCAACTCAAAATATGTCACGTTCTCCGGGAGCATGTTCATAAAATCCGTCATGGCTCAAAGACTCTTTTCCTTTCAATGAATCAAACACTGCAGTCCTAGTTATTATTAAGCACACCCAAAACCCAACGTTGACTTTCCGTGTTTCGTTGTCAGTGCAGTAAAGTCATTGAACATGGGGGAAATGACACAATTAAATTTCCAAAGGCAATACCACGCTCAGTAAACCCGGAGGTTGGGAGTTTATTATAACAAGCCACCAATCGAACGACTAACATGAAGTGAAAGAAACTACGCCCCGGTTCGACTTTTATACAAAGCACGCTTTTCTTTATTAATTCACAACAGCAACATGCAGTCATAGATCCTCAGTATCAATCGTCGCATGTAGTGGAAATGATATCAGACGGGTTTTTTCAGTCAAAATTAGATAAATACAGTCATTCCTAAAAAGATATAAGCCACCTGCGTGAAGTCACCACCAAAGAATGTTATGACAGAGCCACCGAAAGTCAGTTACATTCACAAGCATTATTTTCACTGAAGCGATTAGTTTTACTAACTTCCCGTAACTTCAGACCGCTTTCCTGAAATAAGTGTACAGCTGAACCGAGGTTATTTTAACAATAACAACTCCAAGTAATGTTTTTATTGTGGTGGTAGCGTTGAACAGCAAACGCGAGCTTACGTCACAATGACAAGAAAATATTATGCGTGTATGATTTTCAGAATACCCTTCTCGTCTCGCAAGATTTATCCGTCTTGAAGAGTTCAAATACAGTGTAGGCTTGGTATTACGTAGCTTTTACGAGAGAGAGAGAGAGAGAGAGAGAGAGAGAGAGAGAGAGAGGGGGGGGGGGGGGTAAAACTGAAGCGGTCTATATCTGCTGGTAGATGACAGGTAAATTTGTAGCAGGATATCCTTCTGACGAAAAAAAAAAAAATGAAAAAGAAAAAAGAGTTGAATTCAAGGCCGGTCATGGAAGTTGTTACTGGCATATATGAACATGGAGACTTCTCTCTTCCACCTCCCTGGTTCCAGCAATATTGACCTTGCTTTATCGGGGTATAATAACATGAATGATAGACTGGTTATGTGATGTCTGATCTGCCAATGAAAAATAGAGTATCGTTGTTGTTATCCTTTTAAAGCACGGTGCAAACCCTGTTGTGTGTGATAAAGGACCTTAAGAATGTTAGCGAATTCAAGTGGTATGATAGGCTGCATTGTTCCAATCACTATTAACTCTTGCTGTGCCAGAGTCTCTTTTTATGTTGATCAAATAAAACGTCATATCATTCAAACGAATTCACAGATTATATTGGATCTGTAGTTTATACCTCTCTAGTATATAATGAGTAAAAATTAGGTCAATAAAAAATGGAAATTATTTTGGGTCTTCGTGATGAGCTGAATGCCCCAAATGAATTGGTGTCTACCGTGTCTCAGATAAAGAAACCGATTACAAAATTATATCTTGAATGTCAGTGGGAGACTGGACATTCTGATTTCTCGTACGCTCGTCTGAAATCTCCCTCGTATAAAGTGCGCTTGATAATCAATATCACAGTCTACAGTCATGTTCCCTCCATCGGTATTTACCTCAATGTCTTTAATTGCACTCCATAGGAACACGCAGTGACTCCTGTGAGACGAAAAGAAATAGGAGAAAGAAAACAATGAACTAGTCAATAGAATGATTATGTGTTCATTGTATACTCATATATCACACACAAATATATGATGGGAATTATAATAATAAGCTTTCAGTTAGCTGTTGATTATTTTGATTAAAACCACTGAGACCGTTCATATTCATGCTCATGTTCCTGTTCCTGCTGGACTGACGTAACATTTTGTTTCATCCCTTTAATAATTCAACGGACTGTGAGGATTAAAAAGAAAAAAAATTGAAGGACTCATTGATTGTTTTATGATAGCTTCATTAAAGGGTACCAATCAGCAAAAAATATTTTGTTCTATATGTTAGGGGATCCATGTCGTTATACTATATTCAAAATATGGGCTTCAAATATTTATTCTATAAAGAGATATTGCACCCTCTATAAGCGTAAAACCGACTCGTGATTAGACTACTCGACGCACCCGTACGCGCTCGCTAAGATAAGGGGCTCGCGCGGAACTAAACTCGGAGTTCGGTTCCGCGCGAGCATTTTCATGTTATCCCCTTTTCCCTTCATACTCCTTAACTGTTGACCGACAGAATGCCAGATAAAGTTCTTCGAGTTTGATTTTCTACTTTCTAGCTGTACACAATTTTTTTTTTTTTTTTTCAAGTGAGTGGTACACTTTAAGGACACGGGAGTTAGGCTAATTATAAATGACTAGGGAACGTTTCATAGGACCTCAACTACCGTAAATGTCCTTACCATGCTTGGTTGCTGCATGGACACTAATTTATTGGATTGGAAGATTATCGCCTGAAGAAAGAATATAGAATGGCTATGGAGAGTGCGCCAAAACATATCGAATTAAAATCTTGCATAGAAGATAATCTTGATTTTTATTAAACAATTGTTATTTAATCATTTAGCAAAAAAAGAAAAAGAAAAAAAAAATAGAATGCCACTTATCAAATTCTATCTTTCAATTTATCTTCCCTTAATTCTTCTAAATCATTGAAATTTGTATTGTGTATCTATATCTCTATTTTTGTAAATTGAAATAGTGCATTGGCTTAGCAAACGGTGTAGACTAGATTCGGAGAAATATGGTGATGCCAACCAGTGGCGGAGATGTGTTAAGCAGTTCTATTCATCAGAGGGGGGGGGGGGGGGGGGGGGCACCTATTGTTATGTCTCCTTGATGAAAATAATTTCCTGAATATTTCCGCCAATAATGCCAACTTTTTTATCTGTTTATAGATGGTCATGATAATTCTTTTTTTTACTGTTTCGATGTAACAAAAGAAAGATTTGCCCTTGTTATCTTTATTTTCAGCACAATTCAGCAGAATTGCCTGAAAAGGAACCTTCATTCTATCGTTTCGCGTTTTCCTCTCTTCTTGATGTAACTGATACTTGAGCCGCCCTGCAGCATTGACGTAGTGATACTTTTTTGATAAGGTGCAGGTATATATTGGCCATCTCCATTATTATGTTCATTGATTCAGACTTGTCGCAGTCTGGTCTTAAAGTGATTTTGTAACTTTGTAGAGCTTGATAAAATCTGAGCTGCGTGGCCTTACATGCTATCAGTGTATGTAATATGGTGTAAAAAAGCCCAGGGGAAAAAAAACCACTTCAAAATCATCATGTGCTTCACAAAAGTAAACATATGCAAGTGACCGAAAATGCCAGACTCATTTCCCCCATGGACTCAGTATTAGACTAAAGCGTATGGTCTCGAGATCAAGATCGATCTCGAGGTGCCCAACACTGAGTCGTGTTTTCGCCGATTGGTGAACAATTTTAAAAGCTTTTTCGTTTGATAATTTACGTAATAACAATGTTGATCTCGAGCGATCTCGAGCGAAAGTTCCGAGAACAGAAGCTCCGAGATCAAGATCAAGATCAAGACCAACACCTTCGAGATCAAGAACAAGATCGAGGTTACTGATGCCGATCTCGAGACTGGTCTCGAGATCAAGATCGATCTCGAGGTACCCAACACTGGTGCATGCATGTATTGTGCGCGGGCAAGCCTGAATCTGATGTCCGGGTAATGATATATCTGTAAAGCGCTTATGGAGACATTCTAGTGCGATAGATAATATCGTTATCACTCAATGAAGACATGGACAAAAGTTACATGCCTTGAATTCGAAAGAAGAAAAAGGAATGATGGAACGTGAAGAAATTTCGTAACAATTCATAAATCACAGTAGATGCCACCTTCTTTGTCAATGGGACAATTAGACTTGAAGACATTTAATTCATGGGTGCAAATATAAAATTTAATACACACATTTACAGATTTTACAAATCTGTGTCAAGATCATTTTAATCAAACATTTCTTTGACATCACTCAGTAACCAGTATGTATATAATAGGTCATTTCAATTGAACTTATCTTCTATAATAATAGGCAATGTCCTGTTATGTTTACCGCAAAGCTAGCATTTAGCAAACACAGCGAGTTGTTAATATTGCTTTTGTTTTGCTTTTTATGGCTATTTGTCACATAATACAACCCTTGGTATGCGTACTTCCTTTGACCTACATTTCATTTTCATTATCCCTTCCTCAAAGACACAAAACTAAATTTCATTTTAGTTTTCTCCCCCAAAGAATTAAAAAAGGCAATGACAAAGTTATGTGATGTGTACAAGGGCACTTGTTTCCGAGACTTTTCGAAAAGGCTTTCTCTTTTTTACCTCAACGACTTCTTGTTGTTATTTCCGCCAACGTGTTTGGTCTGCCACGCCTTGCAATGTGCGAACCAAGAAATTTAACCCATAGACTACGGGAATCAGGTGGTCAATCAATCAATATAAAAAATAATAAATTGAAAAAAAAAGTATATAATCAAGCACCCAGTGATGATGCTCAGACATTATCATGCTCAGTTGACAGCAGCTCCAGGCTCAGTTAACTTTCGTCAAAGATATATAGGGTAAGGGGTTTTGATAGGATCTTAGGGTTAGGGTTAGGGTTAGGCACAAAGTTACGAAGTTGGGAAGTATTCTGTATTACGTGGAGCAATCGGCACGTAGGGGCATGTGTCCAACTGAATGAAGTAAATACATGTAGAAAGAAAGTAAGCTCATTATTCCCTCATTATTCCCAAATCCAGACTCGCATCAACTGAAAAACGTTTCCCAGTGGCCGCACCGAAAACATGGAACAACATTCCACTCTGCATCAGAGATATAACCTGTCTTGCCACTTTCAAAAGATCCGTAAAAACTTATTTCTTTCCCCAGTAATATAATGTTCTAATTGAATCTCTTAATTTTTTGCTGTTGCTGTTGTCTTTTCTCTTCAAATCTGTAATTGTAAGTGCTATGGTACTTTCTGTTTTTAGCGCTCCTAAATATTCAATATTATTAAGTACAAGAAACACACTTCTGTGTTATGTAAGCCAAATTTCTCTTTTTTTTTTAGGCAGTTAATTGTGATCGTTATTTTAAAGTACAATTTATTCAATTATTATTTTCCAGTATCAAAAAAATATATACATACGAGGGGGGTAAGTGCATTGACATAGCGTGGGTCAGTGCAGACAGTGAGGGTGCATGCACCGGTCTTACTCGATGAAAGAAATGAAAATCAACGAGGGAAATCAAACCTTAATGGCAGGTAGTTCTGAAAGAAAGCAGAAAAATCAGAGAAGCAGATTGGTGAAAGTGTGAACGATATTGGACCAGCGATAAAAAAAAAAGTTCTGAATTTTATTTTAGGAGGATCTACAACAACATGTTATATACAATATTTTGAGTACACCTAAAGAAATGATATTTCATTGCACGTCAAAGGGGAGATGGAGTTGACCTCGGATACGTCACAATCGACTGATCAAATTACCAATTTGAAATTCGCATAGATTATGTGATCTCACGTTTGAAACATTCATAACTTTCTTTACTATTTATCGGATTTCTTTCAAACTGTCACCATATGCATTCTGTTTCTCGTAATTTTCTACTTTCAAAGAATCAACTTGTTACAAAGGTTGGATTGCCATTTAATTATGGGAATAGTGTATGAGGGGTCCTATAACGTCTTGTTTTCACGTTCCCTAATTTCCTATGTTTCCCCCTCTGTTTTCCTCCTCTTTTCTTTCTTTTCCTCCCTTTTATCCCTTTGATAGGGGATATCGTACCCCTTGTGCCCCTCTGTAGTCCCGCCACTTGACCGATGCAATATAACCCTCACTTGTATGAAAATGAGATACACTTATTTGCACGTTCTTTATCACCCGATATAATGCCTGTGAAGAGTTCTTTTTTTCAGTATGAAAATAGAAGTTGGTCCAAAATAACAGAAGTACATTCTAACCCTTCGTTGTCTCATGTTATAATACACGGTATCTAAGATGAAAAGCTTTCGGGTTAGCACTTTATTGCACAGACCCTCTTTTTTATGCACATTATGCACAATTCTATACATGCACTTTCTATATCTAACAAAAAACACACCAAAATTAAAAAAAAAAAAATTAAGATACTGCAGGACCTATACTATACTAATATTTGTCGTCATTGAATATGTCCGACCCGGCCTTAAATCTTAACACTTTCAAGACAATTGGCCACATTTTGTGGTTTGGCTTAATAACTTTTGATTAAGACCTTTAAAAATTATACCAGATGGACGAGTCGAAGGAGCAAAAAAATTCTGCACTCATTGCGTCCATTTTTGTTACATGGCCATATTGCGTTTGATGCCAGGAATTTGAAAAAGGAGATTAAGCTTTAAAATCCTTAAATTGGCAACACATTGAGAGATTAACAATCATTGTTCTTTAAATCGAAATTGGCCATTTTTTCAACTTTTCGACAAATTTTCTAACCATGTTTATTGTTTTCAAAGACATTACATTTCATTGGAACCATGTAGCACTAGAAGAAAAATATTATTGTTGCCAATGTGAAGAACAAAATGTGATCAATTCAGCCCTTGAATAATTCCTGTCCTGAAAGGGTTAAAGGATTTCCCTTTAATCAAGGACTCCTTATATTAACTAGCAATGGCATTGAGATCACCACGATATTGGACGGAAATCAGGGCTTTACATACTATATCCAACTTCCTCAGTCAATATCCAATTCAACTGTTGTGTTGGTCATACCATGGATATGCACGTGCCTGGTCATAACTGCACTGCCGTGCATCATGATGTTGGTGTATATAATATATATATTTATATATATTACAGTCACAAAAGTTATTTTAGACGTTTTTATTATCAAATTTTGCCCTTACTTAAAGGGAAAGTCTACCCTGATTATAAGTTGGTTTTAAAAGAAGCAGAAAAATTAAACAAACAGATCAGTGAAGATTTGAGCTAAATACGATAAGAAATAAGAAAGTTATGAATTAACTCGAAAGATACGTCACGGAGTTGCCAGTTTGTGTTTGATTGATTACAACTTCAAAAAAATCACAACTTTCTTATTTCTTATCGTATTTAGCTCAAGCAGCCACTAATCTGTTTCTCTCATTTTTCTTCTTTTGTTCAAATCAACTCAATACCAGGGTGGACTTTCCCTTTAAATGAAGAAGATTGAGCATCATCAATTTGAATTTAAAACGTTTCCCGGAAAAACACAATTCTCAATATAAAGAAAATGATACACTCACATCTCCAATCATTCTTTTTATGCGCCTTTGTGGGAATACTACGGTTACTATCATAATCCTTGAATTGAGATATTCCGGATATAAACTGTCACAGCTACGAAGCTTTCTGAAATTCTAAGAAGAAAAAAGGCATTGTAAATGTTCAAGATTAAATCTTTAAAAATACCGCAGTCAACGTCATCATGCAATGGCGTATCAAACAGTTTATTAAGGGGGCAGGACTATGTGGAATGTGTGCCCTACATGGCTTAAAAGCATTTTCTTTCTCTTCTAAAAATAGTGGATCGTACACCGTCTCAACCACTCGGTTAGCCACTACTGAGCATTTATTTTTTATCACAAAGTACGACCCCAGATTTATGCCGATCCATCAAATCTAAATCACGTATAAATAATTTATACGTGACTTCTGTGACTGTTGCGTTTGTTATATAAACGTTCTTTCCCTTTGCTTTGTAGAGGGTTTTTTATATATCAATTCCATCACACGTTGAATTCATCATGTCATGCATGATATTTTTGTTTCTCTATATATTTATTCACGCTCAAGAAAATATCGCTTACTCTGTAATTTTCCAAATGCGAATATTCAGTCAGATCTCTAGACAGGCTTACTGGATGCAATAGAAATAAGGCCCTTAATATTACGAGTACTGAAATGAGATATAACCTCTGGGTATTCACTTGAGGATTAAAAGAGGATTAAAAGGTAAATAGGATCCAAAGATGACTC
Source organism: Heliocidaris tuberculata (assembly GCA_025618425.1). NCBI lineage: Eukaryota > Metazoa > Echinodermata > Echinoidea > Camarodonta > Echinometridae > Heliocidaris > Heliocidaris tuberculata. Next base: position 4,001,709 of record CM046839.1, read on the forward strand.
GGCATTTCTACAAAGGTTCATTTAATATTGCTTCCAATATTTTAAGCGGATGATTTTTCTTTTCTTTTTCTTTTTTTTTTTTTGGGGGGGGGTACGACATTTATACCGCCACCATGACCATTGGCTTGTCATTACTTCTGCTCCATTCATTTAGTAGCCATTACTGGGCAGTATCACTAATTATATTACAATGGTGCTCATTCCGTAGAGCGGACAAGATCAAAAGGTTTGCAATCTTTTTAGGATAGGATAAAGAATATACCAAAATCTCAATCAGATGGTCTTCCCTTTTCATTCCTTGTATAAGGTAAGGAATAAGATTTCAGTTTCAAAAGGAGGAAGAAACGTGGCTCTGAGCCTCGGGAATGCTGTTTTTTTTTTTTTAATGAATTATTGTGTTGTTCGTGTTGGTGTTATTTTGCAATTAGTAAGCAACCTATGATCAATTGCTATGTCCTCCAAAGTTTGTAAATCTCGCCATCTGCCAAATCAAACGCACTTGATAATTTCAGGATCCACTAGTGAACCCAAACTGAGATTGATTCTGTATGTCTCAAACTCATGTCTTCGATCTTCATCCTTTCCAATGCTGAAAATAAAAGTATATAAAATATGTATTTATCCTTTTCTTTAGTCATTCTACTTGCTTTCAAAGATAATGTTCAAAACCTCATCACTGTGCTATTGTCAGTCTATGTGAAATTACAATTCTAAAACCTGACCCGATTTCCAATTGAGCGTTGCCATCTGCTCCATTTCAGTACTGCATAAAGGGTCCAATAACCTTTCATTTTTTCTTCAAGGGTCTCTTACTCATTCCAAACTGATAAATGATAGCCAGTCTCTCTTGAAAATACTCGTCTTATCCGTGGGTTTATCGAGGCCGCTTAAAGTAAGTGTCGGAGAAACCTAGAAGGAATAAATGCATAGTATCACGCGGAAATAATTTAAAAAGGTATAGGCAATATAATCACGACAGAGCCCAGCAGCTCCATAAATCTGCTAAGTGCCGGTATTATAAATATCATCTGAATCTTTATTCAGAATTTAGCTATTTTCCTATACATGCTTGCACAATCGAGTCTATAAATGCAAACCATGGCCCCGTTGCATAAAACTTACCATTAATGGTAACTCTGATATCAATGGTAACTACCATGGTAACATCACTCAACAGCCAATCAAAATCGAGGTTTCCATGGGAGTTACCATTGATGGCAAAGTTACCGTTAATGGTAAGTTTTATGCAACGGGCCCCATGACATTTAGATGATAGGTGATATCAGGATGATTCCACGGAATTGAATATCCCGGGAAATAAATATAGGTTACAGATCAAAGGTATTTGATATGAATTTGGGTTAAATCGGCGCAAATTAATCGTCATTTGTTTCCTTCGTTACTAGTGTTGACTTTCCTGTAAACATGAATTTGTATTCTTCGTATGGAAACATTAATGTATTATACAAAAAACTACGGAGCCATGGAAATCGAAGTGAAATATGAGTATGATAGACGGTTCTGTCCTAAATGGATAACGATATATAAACATCCATTTGAGAATGTTTATCAAAGTACAAAAAAGAGAATAGTGTGCCAACATTATATTAATTTATTGTTCTCGTATTTCATATCCCCGTCCTCTCCCTCTTCCTTCCTTTTTTCTGCTGTAATTATTATCTAAATGATTAAGCATTTAAAAATAAGCTATAATAGTAAGAATAAATATTTCCAGCTTTTAAGTATAATTACATAAGATTTATAATTATTAACCATTTTGTTTTCATGACAAAATTAATCTATTAATAGATAAAGAAAAAAACAAAACAAAACAATATAATGAATATGTTGTGCATTAAATGTCATTCTGATAATTATTTGTGAAATGTTTCAATTTCCCATTTATCAAATAACCTGTATATAATATGGCAGAATAATTGAAAGTGCACCGAGTCATGATTCTTTCTTCAATAATTATATAAAAGTTAAATTTTTATTTCATAACATACAGTCATGCAAACTGAATTGTATATTTCACTCCAAAATGCAGCGTATATACTTTTGGTGCTGGATGACCATCGTTGATAGAACCACCTTGTTGTTTTTTTTCTCTTTCTCTCTAAAATAATTATCAAGTCTTCAAGTTACGTACCGGCTAAATGGGTCGGAATATTTTCATTCAAATTGAATATTTTCACACGAGAGTAAATCGAAAGTCTTAAGGCCATAGCCTATTGATGTTGAATACAAAAATGGTGTATCAGTTACATATAGAGCTTCATTCTACTCGTATATGTGACATGACATGTGAAATTTCAATGCCAACGTCAAATTTTCATGTTGAATAAACTGTAATCAGCTGTGTGTGTTTGTGGGGGTGCCAACTTTCGATTGGAAAGAAGAAGAAGAAGGGAGAGAGAGAGAGAGAGAGAGAGAGAATGAGCAGAAAAAAAGCGAGAGGGGGGGGGGGGAAGAAAGCCGGGGGGGGGGAGATGGCACAGCCCCCTTCCGTACCACCCCCTCTCAGAGTCACTCCACCTACATTTTAAGATAACTCAATCCATGCTACCACAATGACAACCATATCCATCAAAAAATATACGCACGAATTCTTATTCAACCATGCGTATAAACAAGATGGTTCATTCTTGTTTTCATCTTAGTTAAATTGCTTTACGCGGGAGAAAAATGAGAATGCAGCAGCCCGTCTTGATGAGAACACATCAACCAGAAGAGTTGATAAACCTCTGTTAATATTAAACCAAAAGGGCGTTAACTCATAAACTTGATACAAAGTTTACATCCTTCTGGCACTTAACAGAGTATAACTCAAGGTGTTCCCGGGAAAGAAAACCATTTTTCTGAAAGGTCATTGACTAAATGATTTTGAAGTGACATCTGAGATTCGATTCCTCTCTAATCTTCAAAATATCCACTCCAATGCACTGACGCCCAGGCACGAGGCATCAACGATTGGTTCGGGCCTTTGACGCACTATCGATGATCGTTAGAGAGTGTGATATCATGAAAAAAGTGAATGCAAAATAAAGAGTGCAGTCATTACTTTGAATTATTGGCGTATGCATATGGGGCGCCAATAAGGTCAAAATTAAGAATTTTAAAAATCAATTAATGATTGTAAAAACTATCATTTTACATTAATAATTAATCCTTAATATGAACAATCAATCAATAATATTAACAATCAATCAATAATATGAACAATCAATCAATAATATGAACAATCAATCAATAATATTAACAATCAATAATATGAACAATCAATCAATAATATTATCAATCAATAATATGAACAATCAATCACTTACATTAACAATCAATAATATTAACAAAATTAACGAACTTGTCTTTGTAACAAAGCTATAATTTGTGAAAGGACATACTTCCTCCTGAACTAACGTCTAATTTCTGAAACTATTATAGGACATACTGAAACCTATAAACTTTTTTGTAATGAAGCTATATTTTGTAAACTAACGATAAATTTCGAAAGTAAAAGAAAGTGAAGCAATAGAAACAGGACAAAAACAATATTATTGTTTAAATGAAAGACCAAACCTTTATTCAAACCTATCTATTGGTTGAAAAACGTACGTTAATACTTGTGAACCAATCCACTTCCTTTTGAACTAACGTAAAAATTTAGAAACTAACGACAAACTGAAAACTAATTAACTAAATACAAGTCAACGGTGAGGGCTAAGCTAGTGTCGTGTTTGGGATCGGTATTATGATGAGGAGTCAGCAAAATGATGAAACTCAACACAAGTTCTATTTACATTTCAGTATAGTTGCATTTATTGACAGTGTTCAGCAATTCACAATATTATAATGTGCCGCAGAGAAGTGACAAGAAAGCAATATATGTTCGTCTGTTGATGGTTAATAGTCAAGTCCTCTCGATTAGAGAAACTTCACTATCAGGAAAGTTTTGGGGGAGTCCAACCATGTTGGGTCAGTGACTTGACATGCTTTGATTGGTCAATAGTTAACTGTCTATCAGGGTTGCTATGGTATTATGGGGTGTGGTGATGAAGGGTGTAAGTGACTGGGGCTGGTTCTATGAGTCATCCTTCTTAGAACTTAGGTTCCTTGAAGTAAACTCTGGGGTGGTCATTTGTGGTCAGAGTGTTTAGGAGTAAGATGATAATGGGAGGATGATAATGGAAGTGGGGGAAAGTTGAATGACTGAAAGGGTGACAGGAAGTGATATTACTAGTACATGTTGAAAGTACTACATAACACTAGCACTGCGAACTTGCGAACCAATCCACTTCCTTTTGAACTAACGTAAAATTTTAGAAACTAACGACAAACTGAAAACTAATTAACTAAATACAAGTCAACGGTGAGGGCTAAGCTCTCTTGCGAACTTGCGAACCAATCCACTTCCTTTTAAACTAACGTAAAATTTTAGAGACTATTCTGAAAACTAATTATCTAAATACAGGTCAACGGTACGGTGAGAGGGTTTATGCACGATTGGGCTAAAACCACTTGGTCTAATTTCCAGATGGGCTACCTTCATTCGGGCTAAACCCTTTTGGTCCACTCTTCATTTGGTCTAATTTGCACTTGGTCTAATAACCAGAAGGTCTAATGACCACTTGGGCTAATTATCACTTGGTCTAATTACCATTTGGTCTAATTACCATTTGGTCTATTTTATTTTGTTGTCACTTGGTATACTACTAGTTCGTCTAATGTCAGTTTGTCTAATTCCCAGTCAGTCTAAAACTAGTTGGTCTACAGGCATTTCGTCTAAAATCCACTTGGTCAAGTATCCATTTGGTCTACATGACTTTATATGGTCTAATGTGCAGTTGGTCTAACTTTCATTTGGTCCATTTTCCATTTAGTCTAATTGTCAGTTGGTCTAAATGCCAATTTGTCTAAACATCATTTTGTCTAATTATCACTAAGGCTAATTGCCTGTTGGGCTATTCCTTTTCGTCTCGCACCTACCAACAACACTATGCGTCATTTTGTTGGCCATCCCTGGACAGGTTGTGGCCCCGGGGGGGGGGGGGGGTGGCATTGTGCCCCCTGCCAACGAGCGAGTTAATTTACGTTTTAGATGAACAAATAATAATAATAATAATAATAATAATAATAATAATAATAATAATAATAGTAATAATAATATTAAGTGATGATGATAATAATGATAACAACAACAACAATAATAATAATAATAATATTATTATTAATAATAAAAATAATAATAATAATAATACATGTAGTTGCATACTCTTCTTTTTTCTTCTTTCTTCTTCTTTTTTTCGTTTTTCTTCTCTCTCTCTCTCTCTCTCTCTCTCTCTATCTCTCTCTATTTGGTCACTTGAAAAATCATAGGGGACAACCGCCCCCCCCCCCCCCCCTGTAGCGGCGCCCCTGAAAATAGCAGTTTGCATAGCTCAAAAGAATCAGAGAAGCTTAATGGCAGAATATTTAGTTCTTGATATGACAACAGTGTAACACCTTTGAGCAGGAACTTAGCGAGAGCTGGGGACATAGTGCCCAAAACTGTTTAATAATATTGCAGCAATTAAGATATCCCCCGCCCGAAGCTTGCTCGCTACGCTCGCTCGCACTCACTTATTGTAACTCATGGCAGTAACATAAAATCCGATCTATCTCTTTTATTGAGAGATTGTGCGTGAAATTAAAGGCTTTTGCGGCATCTTCGGCATGACATCACTCTATAATGCAAGCGCCATGCATGACCTTCAACAAGAATTTGGTCGCTCGCTTGCAAGTTAGGAGTAGAGCAGAATTGCATAATATGTAAAGATTAGAAAATATACCCTTAAAATTTAATGTGTGTTAAATACAATGTAGGGGTACAGCAACGTATCAAAACGCCATTTTCCATTATTGTCTTCACCCTTTATAATTAAGTTCCCCCTTTTCCAAAAAAAGGTACCCAGTTCGTTGAAACCCTAAGTCTGTGGGTCGTCTTGCCCCTCCTATGAAAATACCCTGGCACCGCCCTAGCTTTTATTAACATTTGTACATCGGATATCAAATAAGAAACATGAATAACAGATTATCAACCCAACAAACATAATTTGAAGTGCAATAAAAAATCAGGTTTTTCTACTTTAGTCATGAAAGGAAGAGGAGACCTATGAATGTTTCAATTACTAAAAAATAATACTAAATAATTGATTTTAATAAATAAAATAATAATTATTAATATATAAAATGTAGGGAAACTGACTGATCTTGATATAAGCAGCAGCAAGGTGAATAACTCAGCTTTTCATGCACATTTACGTAGATGACTTCTTGAAGTTTCATTTTTTAAAGTTTCATTTCCCTGTCCTTTCTCAACTTGCTATACTAAATGGCCAGAAGAATAAATAGTAATTAGACCAAATGGTCATTAGACCATATGACAGTTAGACTAAATGATAAGTAGCCCAACTGGTTATTAGACTAAATTGAATTGGACCAAATGATAGGTAGACCATATGGTATTAGCCAAAGTAGGTGTAGCCCCAAATAGATATTAGACTATGTGGCTTGTAGACAAAATGACTGTTAGACTATTTGGAAGTAGACGAAGTGAAAATTAGCCCAAAAAAGTTTTAGACTTAATGGGGTTAGCCAAACTGGGTATTAGACGAATTGGTTATTAGGCCAAATGGAAATTAGACGAAATGGTAAGTAGTAGACAAACTAGTTGTAGACAAAATGAAGTTAGACCACGTGGAGTTCGACGAACTGATAATTAGACCAAGTGGTGGTAGACCAAGCGACAGTGTACCTTCTCCTCAATCAATAACTCTATGGCTGAGAGAGCTTAGCCCGCACCGTTGACTTGTATTTAGTTAATTAGTTTTCAGTTTGTCGTTTAGTTTCTAAATTTTTACGTTACTTCAAAAGGAAGTGGATTGGTTCGCAAGTTCGCAAGAGAGCTTAGCCCTCACCGTTGACTTGTATTTAGTTAATTAGTTTTCAGTTTGTCGTTAGTTTCTAAAATTTTACGTTAGTTCAAAAGGAAGTGGATTGGTTCGCAAGTTCGCACAGCTAGCTTAGCCCTCACCGTTGACTTGTATTTAGTTAATTAGTTTTCAGTTTGTCGTTAGTTTCTAAATTTTTACGTTAGTTCAAAAGGAAGTGGATTGGTTCACAAGTATTAACGTACGTTTTTCAACCAATAGATAGGTTTGAATAAAGGTTTGGTCTTTCATTTAAACAATAATATTGTTTTTGTCCTGTTTCTATTGCTTCACTTTCTTTTACTTTCGAAATTTAACGTTAGTTTACAAAATATAGCTTCATTACAAAAAAGTTTATAGGTTTCAGTATGTCCTATAATAGTTTCAGAAATTAAACGTTAGTTCAGGAGGAAGTATGTCCTTTCACAAATTATAGCTGTGTTACAAAGACAAGTTCGTTAATTTTGTTAATATTATTGATTGTTAATGTAAGTGATTGATTGTTCATATTATTGATTGATAATATTATTGATTGATTGTTCATATTATTGATTGTTAATATTATTGACTGATTGTTCATATTATTGATTGATTGTTCATATTATTGATTGATTGTTAATATTATTGATTGATTGTTCATATTAAGGATTAATTATTAATGTAAAATGATAGTTTTTACAATCATTAATTGATTTTTAAAATTCTTAATTTTGACCTTATTGGCGCCCCATATATGCAATCATTACCTACACAGACTTGATAAGCGCAGGAATAAATGCAATCGACACGACGTATCGTGTGCATTAGGCATTGCATATAGGGCCTGGGGCGTTTCATCAAGTGTCTTGTGAATGATTTTTACCGATAAATTTGCTCTCAGCCAATCAGATGCAAGGATTTCAGTTGCTTATTAACAGTTATTTATTGCAACTTGTCTTTGATGACAAGTTTTATGAAACAGGGCCTAGGTGCCTTGACTTAGACCGTCTAAGTCATTGATGAAAAGCTTGTCAGTCTGACCGTATAGCCGTAGGGTTTAGCCCTCAGAGCCCCCGAAGGAGACCCCAAAGTCGGGTCAAATAAACCCCATCTCCCCCATGCACCAAACTTTGTCAGTAGGAAGTAGTATGACTGGACTTTATAAAACACCAAAAAAAAAAGAAGAAAAAAAAAAGAAAAGACAAATATTTTCGTCGGGATGGGGTGTCAGACGGCCCCTAAAAATTGGGGCAATTTTTTCCCCTTGAAGCCCAGGGACAAAATTTTGTCAGAAGGAAGAGCTATGGATGTACATTCCAAAGATATAAAACTGACAAAATTGTTTATCGGAAAGAGGGTGTTAGACCCCCTGAAACAAAAACACCAAATTGCCCTTTGACAACGTTCCCCCTCCCCCCAGAAAAAAAAATAAAAAATAAATTATAATATGAGATCAAGTGCTGTCTAATATTTATGTACTGAACAAGACACAAGCAAAAAATGAAGGATTCGTGGAGTTCAAACTCAATGGCATATGGGCAAGTCCAATGTCTTTTCTCCTATACGTTACCGACATCATTAATTTTTTTTTTTTATAGAAAGTATACCCAATGATTCTATTAAGGTGATAAAAAAAGCAAACAAACAAGGAAAAGGGCACTTGTGAGGTTGATTGGTGTTTTCTTTATTCTTGTTAACGTATGGGACAGAAAGAGATCGAATATCTTGGACTACTCATGTCATTATTCAAACAAAAGGCTTAAATTATATCAAAATGATTCAGTTGCCGTCTCAGATCTAGAAGGGGTGAGGCGTGCACCCCTCCCTTTATGCATCCTTGAGTATGCACCTATGAGTACGCCAACACATGCACAAGCCCCATATCATTCATCATGTTCATAATAATTTTAAAAATGCTTATATTATGATGTCTGAAATTAGCCCCTATCTCTCTCATTTCCAAATTCCGAGAACATGCAAGTTTCAAATCCTTTCACTCCGATGCCCCACTTCTTTGGAACAAACACCCTGCATTTCAAGAAATAGTACTTGACTTGACTTCAAAAACATCTGTTAAAGCATACCTCCAGATTAGACGATACCGTCGATTTGTAACAACTTCTTTCAAGTTTGAAAAGTGTAAAATTGTAATAGTGGAAGATGTCTTCACTGACTCTCTAGTGACAGAAATTTAGAAGAATTTTGATTACCATGCAGGCGATATGGGAATTTACAGAGTTTCGTTTTAAGAACGCTTTAAAAACATAACTAAAAAGAATTAAATGCAACTTGAACGTCAACCTCTCAGGATAGTGTTTAGAACTTGCTCTTAATTAATTTTTGGAGTTGTGTTCAAACGCAACTTTATGCAAGAAGCCCAAGAAGTGCTCTATCATGTATAAGCATGTGTAAAAGGTTATCTAATGCATACCGATGATTTGTTTACTTAAAAAAAAAAAAAAAAAAAATCTTGCCACCAGATTTGCGGGTTTGGTTCTAGAGTATTTAATTCTCAACTGAAAGAAAAATACTACAAATTTAATACTGCAAATTATCATTACTATAAAACAATGTAAAATACCAAACGAAAAAACCACCACCAACAACAAACAAACTATACATCATTTTACTGAGGTATCGGGAATGATTGAAAGAGAGGGTGTGAGTAGTCTATAAGATGTTTTTTGAGACCTATACTCTGCAATATCTATGATAGGTAGCTATCGGATTTCCTGAAAATGGATGAAATCTTTTCTGCAAAGTATTCCCTTTTAACGTGAGTATTGCATAATGCGACCTTAAAGAATCCTTAATCGAATCACGAGGTTAATGAAAAATGAAAATGATCTCCCTTGGGGAGATCTGGTTACCAGTATCTGATGTACTTCGATTTATTTGATTACTCAAACATGATATTCGGAGTTATCTTTGTTCATCCTTCATAGAAATTGACTGATCGCTCACATTTATAGCTGATGGAAAAAAAAAATGCTTTCAACGTCTTTGAAGAACCGACGCTTTAACTATGCTTTGGTGATCCAATATTCGGGAAGAAATGGTCACGAAAGAAGAAGACGGCTTCAATGATGGGCGGAATCAGTGCAAATGATCGAGGGTAAATTGGCAAGCCTGGGCATGCACTGTAAGTTGCTGGCATTTCAAATGAATAATCTAATAATAATAACAAAACAAAAAACAACCCCCCCCCAAAAAAAAAAAAAAAAAAAAAATGGCTACATTTCTAAAGCGCACTTTCTGATTCAGTTCAGTTTCAGTTTCAGTTTATTTCATATTTCATATCATATCTTATAAATGGAATATAAACAATGATCAGTGCATTAATACAATACTTCAAGAATACATCTTGAATACTTTAAACAAAAGATAAAAATGCAAGTGGACATACAGAGGCACAGAGGCACAATTTTCCATCATTTTAAAGTTGGGATAAGACAAACAAATTTGGTTTGAAATGTGAGGAAATCTAGTATAAAGCTGGGCTTGTATTTGTCGATTCACTGATGCAATATCACTCAAGACGCTGCAGCTTTCCTCGCAATATACGACTCTTTGATAACTAAGCATCTAAATGTATATTGCGGACTCCTGAAACAAAGGCACTGATAGCTCTGCGCGTGTTTACAGAAGTTGCTTCAGTTTGGTTTGAAAAATTTCAAAACATTCAATATTCTGAGGCTACATGGCAGCTTGTTCCACATAACTGATATCCCAACTTTTGTCTACAAGCTCTATCTGCATAGTGAGTATAAGGAATTACAAGCACAGTGAAGGCAGAAGATACTTTCAACGAAACCTAAACAAGGTTGAATAAAATAAGGAGAGCATTTTCCTCTCACAAAATTCCAAGTTAAACAGTCATGATAAAACTTAAAAGTCAACTTATTACTCCGTATTACTTTTGATTTAATGGGTATTGATAGAAAAAGTGATGATTATATGATTTACCAGCTAATGAGCGATCTTTCTAGACCCGGAGTCTAGTTTCCCTAAAAAATTATACGAAAATTTAAGACGTCCGTAGAAATTCAAATTCAGATGGGAATTATCCTTACATCAGTCACTCAAAATATCATCTATAAGGATCAACCAAAGACTGACCTTAAAAATAGCAACTCCTTCCGACAATATTCAAGGAAACAGTTCTAATACTTTCCATTAATTTCCAACGCTTTCTGCATTGTGAAGTTACCAAATACATCTATCTCATAATTGAATCTCATTTTACGACGGAAAAAAATTGAACCTACACACACACACACACCCGCACACCCGCACACGCACACACACTCACCCCCCCCCCCCCACACACACACACAAGACACAGATTTCGGCTCTCTAACTTTGTTTGGATGGATGAAGCAAAAAAAACTCACGCAAGTTTTGTGATAAAAACCAACATTAAGTCAATATTTTTACATGCAATTTTCACATCATGGCAGATTCGAATTTGATTATTGCAGGGAAAGTGTCATCCATATAAATTCTTGTATTGTAATATGATTTATGGAAGACGTTGACAAGGAGTGTTAAGTCTTGCTGACCCAATTTAATTTCAATTCCGCTTACAAAATTTGAATAGACCTGGACTGGAGATATTTGGTGCAAAAATCAACATTACTATATACGAAGATATGGGACTTGAGAGAAAATGGAAAGTATTGCTATTGTTATACGATATTGATTTACACAGTCCAATCAAACAATGAATGACATGCACCAATGAAATAAATAATAACACCTTAGATGTGTAAGGTGTAATCATGGCCACCCCACTTAAACTTTAAATCTTTATTTAATCACAAAAATAACGTGGCCTTTATATCTTTCTATACAATAGTTGTTATTTCTGGGCACTCCAGCTTTTCGCTGTATTCAAATGAGTGACATAACGTTATTGATCAAATCATAACAAACGTTATAAGAATTCGAACTTTCGTCGTGCTTATTGTAGATTTGTTTTTATTAAAAAAGAAGGACAAAATGATTTGAAAATAACAACCCCAAAAATCCCCACACACAACAACAAACAAACAAAAAAACATAAACAAAAACAGCGACGGCGACGACAACAACAACGACATAAACGACAAACAACAGGGCATATATAGGAGTGAGTGGAACTAGATTATGTGTTATTTTTTTTATGATAAACAGTTTTTCAAGGCAATTTTGTCTAAAATCAAACATCACTTTTATCCCCCCCCCATATTTTTTAGATGACAGGAGTCACTATATTCATCATAAAAAAATAAAACAAGAAAGTGGCATTTACTATTGATCGGGCTCTTTATATATAACCCCCCCCCCCCCCCCCCCCCCCCCCCCCCCCCCCCCCCCCCCGCGGCAAGCATTAGTCACGCCTTAATTTTCCAGGCGCCAAACAACAAAATACGTTTAATCTCCACTACTGGTTTTCTGCTTTTGTTTTAGTCGTGGTGGTATATTCTCGAAGACGTTTAATCCGTATAATCTTTTTAAGACTACTGCAGTATGCATTATACATACATTTACTAGCAAATTCACGAAAATTAAACGCGAAATTGAATTTTTATACAAACAAAATTTGCATCGGTCCGTTAGTTGGCATGTCGAGTGCACTGTTCTTCTTCATTTTTTTTTTTTTTTTTTTACAAGAATTTTAGAGTTTGTGTTATAACTATTTTACACTAGTGAATTACAATTTTGGCGAAAGTATCGGATTCCCTTTTACTTTGTATATAGGCTCTAGAAATTTTCATTGAGGTATCATCACACTCTAAGTTTCAAAACTGTAAATTAATGCACTTTATCTTTTAACCTTAAGTTCGCTTCATCAATTTTGCCCCTTCATTTCCTCAACATATTGAGTGCATGATATGAAATCAAGAGACTAGGTAATAATGATGTGACGCAAATAAAATGTCATGAATATAACATGACATTATTTTGACAATATAATTCATCAAGTTCATCAAGTTCGCTTCAATAAATTGCACATTTCAAACAAATTTGATGAGTAAGAAATCACATAAGCAGTTTAAATGTCGAAGGAAAAGGGTAGCCTACATTTATAGTTTCGTAGCTTTGATATATGATTTGGTTTATATCAGGGACAATTTTATACATTTAGTCTAGTTTGAGAAGAAGTTCAAGGGATTGTCTCTTTTCTTCAGCGGCAATTGGGTCTCATTCAGGGATAGCTTTCCGTTCCATCAACGCGTTCACAGAACATTAACCACGAATGGTGCGAGGAGATAAGAAAGAAATCGATGACTTTATTCCGAATCTGACATTCCATGAAGACTGTACAGATACATTAAAAAAAAAAAAAAAAATTCTACCTTCAGATATGATAATATATAGGAGCGGGAGAAGGAGAGCAAGAAGCCTTGGATAAAGATTATGCTGAGCTTAGGTAAAGAAAAAGAGTAATATACAAGAAAGAGATGGGGAAAACATGTGTTATTCAAAAATAGTTATTGTTAACAGGAGGGGGGGGGGGAGGGGGGAGGGAACATGAAAGTTTCTATTCAGAAATTTCTGTCGGCAAATTTGTAATTCTTCGAGCTGAAAATGTTGGTAAATCTCCCGAAATGATGACTTTGGGGGGGGGGGGGGCTTGAAAAAAATTGTTAGTTGAAAATGAATCATCCACGAATTTATCGGATAAACTTGGTTCTATAACTCTGCCCCTTAATTAAAAATAATTGAAGCAACGCCTCTGATCAAGAAAGGGACAATGAATTACAGCATAAAGCAAACTTTGAGTGCATCAAAAAAAAAGTGTATTTTAACACACCATGGAGGTTTTATGATAACGTCCTTTAGGTCTCATTGTATGCGTGCAATTCAAAATCATTTTGTTATTACAACAAGACTTGTTTGACATTGAAGCAGAAAGGAATTAGAAAGAAGAAAATGGGACATGGTAATAATTTTTCCCATATTCTCCTCATGTGTAGCATCAGACAAATGAAAGAAAGCGATTACTAAATAATGCAGGTGTTGCAGGTCTCATAAAAGCGCCGAGGTAAGAAAGACACATGATACTTGCGAAATGCTACAAACCATCCATGATTGTGAGGAGCAGAGTTTCAAATTTCACTATTCAATAATGACAATTCGTTATCCTAAATTTCACACTTTCCCAAATAATCTGATTTCCTAATAGTGACTTTGGCCAGCATGATAAGGCTATAATATAACGAGACAGTTTATTAATAATGGTCTTTCCTGCAATGTACATCAAATTGGTGTGATTATGATGATCATTTAATCTGTCTGACATTTTGAATCAAATTAGATAAGGCTTCATGATTTAATGTTTTCACAAACATGCAAAATATAAGTCATACAAGGAATTTAGGTTCTACAGCAGATAATTGTGTAATTCCAGTCAAACTGCAGTGTATATGCAAATGAGGCAAACATACATTTTTAATAGACAGACAGGGTTAATACTATACCCTGAATATGCCGATGTGCGTATATTGCTTACCTTTTGTTATGGTAGTAAATTTTGATAATGTTGATTGACGCTTATGTTTTAGATGTCAATAGAAAAAGAGACTTCAAACTCTGTTTCTATTTACTTTATGTCAAAATCATAATTAAGAAACAATATGAAAAATTATATTGATTATATATATATATATATATATATATATATATATATATATATATATATTTGATATTTTTCATCTCTAAACGGTTGTTTCATTTATTGTTGGCTTTTGTGTAATTCTCATCAACCGACGCAGGACAATTATTTTTTATCATTAATTATCATATTTTAATATGTATAAATGTGTTTGTGTGTGTGTGTGTGTGTATATATATATATATATAATATATATATATATATTATATATATATATATATATATTTCCACAAACAGGAAGTCAGTAAGGAGGAACAATGAATTTAGCTACGCAAATTATTTCTCTCATTCAATTCAATTGATTTCTCACATTATGTAAATTTACCCACGAGAGTTGCCGATGCTATAGTATTAGAAAAAATTTCTGACACATTATATATATACATATATATAAGCACAACTATTTTTTATACTTCCAAGTAGCAAAACAGCACTGTATCATATTCCTTTCCTCCCAAGGAAATGGGTATTACTGAAAAGCAAAATTTCCTAGCTTTACAAAACATGTCATTCTTATCCATGTTTTTATTAATGACTTAATCGGGTCAGAATACAGAAGATTTCTGACAATGATTATTGTGCGGAAAATTATATTTTGTAAAGCTGACGTGTGACTCTTTAAGCAGATACCAATTTTATGGAGATGCATGTACACTAATTACTTTCTTTGTGACGTGAAAAAAAAATAACACAGTTTCTTTGTATGATTTATGTGATAAACTTTTTTTATCATTTGGGGTAAAATCAATAATCATATCAAATCACATGATATTACAAAATAGAAATGTCTTCTTCCCAATATTAAACATTCACTTCCATTGATGAACTCATAATCTGTGGCTAATGCAAGGGTTTCATGTCGTTTTTGCGAAGGTTTGTATTTCCGAAGGTTCGTTTAACTCCGACGGTTCGTTATTTATTTATTTATTTATTTATTTATTTATTGTGGTATAAAGAAACATTGTACATGGCAGCCTTGCAGCTGAACTGAATACAATTTACATTAATAATGACACAAGCATACTGCACAAAAGACAATAGTATTAAAAAGACATTAAAACTAGTACATTCATAACAAAATCAATAGGTACACCTTATTCAAAGAATATTTAAGGTGGGATAAAGAAAGTGGGTAATGGAAGCGAAAAAAAAAAAGTTTTATAATACGACTTAAGCAAATTCATAGGAAGAATATACTGTTGAACACATTAATATGATCAGTTTGCATGCTTCAAAGTAGGCCTATTGTCCAATGGGTGCAAGGTACATGTATATGTAGTTTTACTTTCCATTATTAATAAATAGAGATGATTGGTAATGCAATATTGAGATCAATAGAATCCATATAAAGAATAACATGTACCGCTAGTATACAATTAAATTATTTATTTAAGCACATCTAAAATGCTAGCAATTTACTTTACGTATATGCTTAGCATTTAAGAATGAGAAATCTGTTGAGCAATCAATTTATCATTACATTATTCCATCTTTGAATTGAGTAGACTCACAATGGAGGGCAGTGCGCTCTTTCTGTAGCTCTCATTTTTGCATTTCATTTCTGAATTGCCTTTAGCGTTGCGAAGGTCACGGGAAGTACGAGAAGCTCGCGTAGGAGGGAGCCGGTGATTGAAGGGGGACGTTTCCTTTGTAAGGTTACTCGCAAATTTCATTGTAATTCCCCCAAATGAAATAGGGTTGATAATTCCGAAAGTGAAAAAGGGTTCCCATTTCCGAAGGTTCGTAATTCAGAAAAGTTATGTAGGCTCTATTGCATTTTCGGAATTATGAACCTTTGGAAATATGAACCATTTTCCTTTTTCGGAATTACGAACCTTCAGAATAATGCATCAAATGTGCGGAATTATGAACATTATTTCATTTTCGGAATTATGAACCCCCTGCTATGGGAAATTCGTGTTTCGGAATTATGGACCTTAGGAAAAACGAACCTCCGGAAAAACGAGAACCCTTCGATGCAAGATCCATTATTCAGACATAATCCCCCAAATCATGCAATGCACTGAATACTAGTAGATATGAATATTGCACACCCTGCGGTATGGCTGATTAACAATACATTAATTTCTAGTATTCTGATTGGGCTTACTGAACTTTCATGACACAAATGACTTGGGATAGTAAATCATGATAATAAATAATAAAATAGCAATACAACAATGTAATAATAGAAAAAGAGAGATAGGGAGGGGGGGGGGAGAGGGGGGGGGGGAGAGGGGGGACGACGAGAATGGAGGACATGGAGGAAAAAGGTGAGGGTGGGGATCAGGAGAAAGACGGAAAAACAACATCAGCAACAACAACAAAACAAACAAAATATCAGCACATGCTTATTATTCAAAAGATTTGCATAAGTATCAGACGCACAGAGTCATACTTACCAATCGTATATGCACGAAATGTAAAGAGACTTCAGGCCATTTCCCCCCAAAACCCCACTGACAAAAAACCCCTCTGGTTTGATGAGTGGATGACTCGAGTGAGATCTACAGAAAAGTTGTGGCGGGAATGAAGACAACTGCTGATAATATGACTGTCTGATCATTGATGCACGGACACTTGGCGTAATCGTGCTGCAACCACTGACCAACATTAAGATAGAAAGAAGCGAAGGAGTATAGCTAGTGCCCTAGGCCGTTTACAGGCTGTTTAGGCTGTTTAATAATAATATGCCTATATAAGCCAAATGTAAGCTCAGTACGACAGAGAGAAGAGGAGAGAAGAGGAGAGAAGGGATGGGTGTGTGAGTGTGTTTGCGAGAGAGAGGGAGGGAGAGAGAAAGAGAGAGAGAGGGGGGGGGGTGGAAAGGATATAATTATTAGGAACCTTAAGGAGATGTCCAGTGGAATTAAAAGGCAATTAAAGGGGGAGAGAGAGAAAAAAAAAAGTGAGAGGGAGAGAGAGAGAGAGAGGGAGGGGGGGGGGGGTAAGCAAATGTGAGTGATTTTGGGGGTATTGGGGGTGGGAGGGAGGGTCATCTTTATCATGTTTATTTTAGCTTATATTCTTCTTGCTGTGTAAAAAAGGAGTAGTTTTACATTCGTTCATTTATCACAACCGTATATACAAGTAGTATTTCCAGGATATAGGAAAATACAAACAAACTTGGCCTACATAACAATGGTCGACAATAAATGCAACATTAGCACGTTAAAACTGTTTAAAGTTTGTGTTATGCATACATGTAAATCTTTTGATACCAATAAAATACAAAATATTACGCAAGATCAGTCAAAATGAATAATTGCATTGGATGGGTCATGTGAAATGAGTAGTGTGGAACATAATCCTATTTCAAACTATCATATTCATTATAATAATATCGTTATTTTTCTATTGTGCCTATCATAATTTGACGAGCTGAAGATGAACTTCAACTTTGGAGAGAAATAAATAATGGAACAAGATATAAAGAAAGAACAGGTCAAATACATAACATAGATTCACATCATAAAGTATATAAGTTAATAAATGGTGGTTCAATATGTGTCATGGAAGATGTATTTTAGCAAAATCAAATTAAGAAAATGGGTCTGGGGTAGAAGACTGGAAAACACTTATGGTAAATTCAAGGCTGACTGTTTATTTCTTATTTGAACAGAATATAGAGTATAAATGCATGGATTTCATTAAGGCAACTATTCACCATGTCAAAGGACTTTTAGGGAGATCAATCAAGCCCTATTGCTGTTCATTTAGGTCTCGATCGCATGATTTTCCTTATTGTCTTATTTGATAATTCCGAGTGGTTAAATAATAAAACTTATGAGATACCCTTGAATTTAAAATGGTAATAACAACAAAAGAAGGAGAATATCGTCCTGTCATTTTGAATGAAAAACAAATTCGTCAAAATCATTCCTGTTTCCTAAAATCTATCAGTTTGGCATATTTCCTTTAAGTGATGGGGATTGATAGTAATATTATTATCATGGCCAGAGAATGATATTGCCTAGTAACATGCATGGCTAATTAATTATCCTCATCATTATGAGATCTACGTAACGATGCATTAAATATAAATACCTTAATCTAATTATCAAATTGACTGACATGCTGGTGACTGTTATGACTTGTTGCCTTCATAATTCGGTCAAAACTGACTATTCATGCATTCAGGTCTTTTCAGGTAAGGTTAGTCAGAGTATTTATCCGTCCTTGCTTCATGTGCTTGGAAACCTAACATATATTTTCGCTTCTCGCAGGGGATGTATCATGTGTATCGGCGATTGATACAGACATGCAGATCCGGCGGTCCCAAGGGTCCACCCCAACCATTTGAGAAAAAAAAAATCAAATGACTTTTGGGGCAAAGAAAAAAAAAGTTTAATCCGGAAAAAAGTTGTCGCCCTTATTATGCTATTCTTCTTACATCCCCGGAAATCTTATAAATCATAATCTTGGGGGGGGGGGGGGGGGGGGGGAGGGTACAGATTCTCATTTCGGGGTATATCATGTTGGTTCCTATTCCCTCTAGGCCTATATCACTTAACCAAACGGCACATATTTTACTTGCATGTATTGTTTCATTATTACCAACATGAATTTTCATGTCCATACGTGTCAATTAAATTTGGTAATGTATGTTATTCCATTTGTTACAAGAAAAAAAATGGGATATAGAGGTAAAGGACAACTACCCGGCCGGCAGCCAAAGATATTTGGCATGTTTTAAAGGGTACCAATCACCAAAAATAATTTTGCTCTGTATGGTAGAGGTTGCATGTCGTTATACTATATTAAAAATATGGGCTTCAAATATTAATTCTATTTTTTAAAGAGATATTGTAATTTTAAAGACCCCAACCGAAGCCAAAAATGGAATAGACAAATTATATATCTACAGAAAGCTGTTTATTCTCTGAATATAACAATGCAAGCTTCATGAGCTTTCATTGCCTGCGGGAGGAGTAAGAGCATCTCAAATCTTTGGATTGGAGGGCTTGGAAATGGGCAGCCGTCGAGTATAATCACAGGCCTGCGGGGGGGGGGGGGGGGGGGTCGAAATTTATGACGTCATTTCGTGTAGACATCACGAACATATTATGATCCAAGTCTGCATGCGAAATGTACGTGGTGTTTTTTTTTCTTGATTTGGAAGTCATGATTATTGTTTGTAAATGCATTACAATGGAAGATATGGTGTTTCAAAGTATTCAACTGCATCTTACATTGTTACAGAAATGAAAACCGAAGTTACAGCTATTATTTTGTAACCAAAATACACATTATAGGCGTCTTGAGTGTTTGGCCCAGCGCAGGCTCAGCTGAGCTGAGCTGCACGAATGTCTCGATAAGACGGCTTGCTCCGCGTCTCGCTCGGCCAGGGTCTGGCGTTACTGCGTATGGAGCTGTACCTCTTGACTGCGCTGCGGACGAGTTCCATTTATTTTTCTCGATCACTCGAGCTCTAATTTCTAGTTCTATAAGGCAGCGGTTTACCCTGGTAAAATTTGGTAACAACACATTCCTAGTTTTCTTTGAAGACACTAACTGACTATTGATTAATGATTTGGAAACTCATAATAATGGAATTCTACCATGTTTTTTTAAGGTTAATTTAGTCAGACTAGAACGAAAAATAAGTCTACTCTACATTGTATGGTTTCAGAGATATTTCCCGCTGAGACTGCTTCTAGCTTCACAGAATCCCTGAAATTTGTAGGAGGAGAGCCTCTGAAGTCTGAAATGTTATTTAAAAAAATCAAACTGCAGTGCTATAGATGATAAACTGATTTCGGGATGAACTCTGACTCCATGAAAAATTTTCTTCTGAGTTCTGGGCATGAAAACCTCTCTCATATGTCTCATTCCCTCTCAAAAAACCCAAGGCAGTGTCGGTCAGATTAAGAAAGACACATTTTTTTTCCTTCAATTTTCTGTTCAAAATCTGTGTGAAGGAGTCTTGATAGAGGACTTAATTTGCTTATGCGGCAGGAATGGGACATGTAAATCAAACCTGTCACAATATGGCAATGATGGCATAACTGGATAACAAATTGTTCGATTTCAATAATTCTTTTCTGTTTGCATTTCTCTTGTTAAGACCTAAGTTTTAACTTTAATGTAGACTCTGGATATGTTGTTGACATTTTCTCGATTTGTATTTTTGGGTGCTATATAGCTATCAAAACTTTCACAAAATTTGACAAACTCCGCACACAAAAGTAATTTGCTATTGTACAAAAGCTATTCACTGTCCATTGTTTACGCACCGCTACGTGCGCCAGCCACAGAGTTGTCTACACGAGATGACGTCATAAGTGTATCGGCCGAGCGAACCCTTGTTATTACGGGCGGACAGTGAGGTGTTCTTTCTGCTTTTTGTGGATTATTGAAAGGAAAAATGATGTTTACCCACATGTATTTGTATTCTACTTCTACTTAGCTTTCCATCGATCTATGGTTGTATTTGCTTCGGTTGGGGTCTTTAAATTATTACACTCACTATAAGCGTAATAGCGACTCGTGAGTAGACTCGAAGCACCCGTACACGCTCGTCAAGGTAAAGGTTCGCGCGGAACCAAAGTCTGAGTTCGGTTCCGCGCGAGCATTTTCGTGTTATCCTTTATTTCCTTCATACTCATTAACTGTTGACCTATATAATACCAGACAAAGTTCTTTGAGGTTGATTTTATACTTTCTAGCTGTACACAAATTAGTTTTCAGGTGATTGGTACACTTTAATAGGATCCACGCTACCGGTAAATCATGGGATTTCCCTATTTCGAGGCCTAATGGCTACTCCACTTTCATTCTCTTCCTGAATCATTTTTTTTTATCATTCTGCTGTTCAAAGTTGGCATGTATTTTGTTGTTTGTTTGTTTGAAAGGAAATAAACAGAAATTTCTTTTCATTTTCCTTTTGCTTGAGTTTTACCTTTTCTATTGATAGCCCTTCAAAAGCTTGTAGGCATAAGCTACACGCTGTTTCTGTATTGTCCTTAAACTCTAAATATAGTTTGTCGTAAAATTATTTTGCAAATAATTCATGGATTTCTTGCCCGACTGCTTGAAATAATGATATTTGACAATATGACGGCCTTCCGGGCCTTTCATTGCACTATTAGCTTAAACTCTCTTTCCATCTAGCTGTTTGTTTCATCATCCATCGTAAGATCAGTGGAAAAACACGCACACAGCCACACACACACTTTTTTCTTTTCATTATCTTTATTCCTTGATTCAGATTTTCAAAATGAATATTACAAATTCAGCATTGATTACACAATATAATTCAACATGGCAATAAACAATTCAAATATTATAATTTCATAACATGCCATTCATAAATAAACAACCATAGTACAATTTAACTGATCAAGGTATATAGATTAAAATTTGATAGGTGACGAATTAAAGTATATAGGGCAATTGTAACAATGAATATAATTTTTTTTAAAGCTGTTTGTAATATCATCGTATATGTCCTCCTTCCTTCCAACATTAAAAATAGTCCATTTTTTTAGATGTAGACTTAACGTACTTCGAGCCATTGCTTTTTCCGTTCATTATCTTTACTTTCTAAAAGTGCATTATAGATTTCTTTCTTTGTTGGGGGCGTTCCTTTTGATCTCGCATTGTATATCATATATTTTATGAGTATAATTAATTGGTTAATTATGTTTTTCTGATTTTCCATCTAAACCAACTGAAATTTCCCATCTAAAGTGCATAATCTCGGGGTGAAAAAGCAAGTCGCAATTCCAGATGTATTATTCAGATGTGTTATTTCCGTGTGTCTAAATGCAAATGTTTCCTTTATATTATCTATAAAGATTTTATGACATAATTTAGAAATCAATCCTTCATATTTATCGCCTACTTTATACATCAATTCCGAGTAATCGATCGTGTCATTTATCTCTTAGTCTTTTTTTCTTTTTCTCTTTCAAATTCATCGGCAATACTGAAAAACTGATAGTAATATAGAATAAATCGTTGGCATCAAGACCTTTCTTTTAAAAATAGCTAACTGGCCTTAAATGGCCATTTTTATCTACAACATGCTTAATTTGATATATTAATAGTTTTCTGTTAAAAAATGTTTTCCGGCCAAAACATGTCAAAGTATTATTAAAACACACACACACACACACACACACACACACTTTTTTTTCTTTTCATAATTTTTTATTCCTTGATTCAGTTTTTCAAAATGAATATTACAAATTAAGCATTAATCACACAATATAATTCAACATGGCAATAAACACAATACAAATTATATATTTCCATAACATGCCATCTGTAAATAAACAACAATAGTATAATTTAACTGAACAAGGTATAGATTAAAACCTGATAGGTGCAAATTGAAAGTATATAGGGCAATTGTAATAATGAATGTATATATATATATATATATATTTTTTTTTTTTTTTTTTTTTTTTTTTTAACGGTTTTTGATAAGTGCATTATAAATTTCTTTCTTTGTTGGGGGCGTTCCTTTTGATCTCGCATTGTATATCATATATTTTATGAGTATAATTAAATGGTTAATGTACATATGCTTTTCTGATTTTCCATCCAACCCAACCAAAATTTCCTCCCATTTTAAATCATCTATGTGCATCAATTTCATTTGTTCCCCTATTTCTCGCCACAATTTTTTAACAAATTGACACTTCATAAATAAGTGATTCCATACCTCAATTTCCTTTCCACAGAAAGAACATAAGTTAGATGATATGAAGCCAAAGTGATACAGTTTATCATTACAATATAGGATACTATGTAATATTCTAAACTGAAATTCACGTAATTTACCATCTAAAGTGCATAATCTCGGGGTCAAAAAGGAAGTCGCAATTCCAGATGTAGTATTTAAATGTGCTATTTCCCCGTGTCTAAACGCAAAGGTTTCCTTTATATTATCTATAAAGATTTTATAATAAGATTTAGAAGTCAGTCCTTCATATGATATTATTTTAATCGATCGTGTCATTTATCTCTTCCTCTTTTTCCTTTTCTCTTTCAAATTCATCGGCAATACTGAAAAATTGATACTAATGTAGAATAAAATCGTTGGCATTAAGTCCTTTTTGTATAAAATAGCTAACTGGCCTTAAATGGCCTTCTTTATCTACAACATGTTTAATTTGATATATATTAGCCTCAAATAGTTTTCTGTTAAATAGTGTTTTCCGGCCAAAACGGATTACAGTATTATTAAAAATCATTTGATTTCCTAACTTACTAGTAATAATTCTGCTCTCTCTTAAGTCATGCCAAATATTCAAATATTCTAAGTACAATGGAGGCGCCTAAATATGAATATTTTTCATATCATAATCACATAAAAATATAAATCTTCCTCCAATTGGCTGGAATATATAGTCAAAATATTTTTTCCATTTCATATTAATGTCTTCATAGATTAGTCTCTTACTAATCCACATTATTCTTAGTGCCTTAATCATATCTCTAAAATTCATAATTTTCAAACCTCGGTGATTATAAGTCAAATAAAGGATATTTCTTTTAATCTTATCATAACCCTCTCCCGTATACGGACACCTACCCCCTGGACAACCACCCTCCGGATAACCACCCCTAAGATAACCACCCTCTGGGACAACTACCCCCTAGGGCAACAACCCTCTAGGACGACTACCCCCGGGACAATTACCCTCTAGGATGATTACCCCCCGACTAACTACGCCCTAGGGCAATCATCTCTTAGGACAACTACCCCTGGACAACCACCCCAGAAAACTATCCCCTAGGACAACCACCCTCTAGGACAACTACCCCTCAGACAACTACCCCCAGACAACTACCCCCTATATAGGACAACCACCCTCTAGGACAACAACCCCCTGGACAACTACCCCCGGACAATTACCCTCTAGGACAACTACCCCCCGGACAACTACCTCCCGAACAGCTACCCCCAGACAACTACTCCCCGGATAGCTACCCCCGGACAGTACCTAAAGTTGTAACTGTTTGGGGGATAGGTGACCTACATGCTATGAGTGAGAGTATGTTGGTTGTTGTCCGATTGATAATTACCCTAAGTCGTTAGGCTAATGTCCGGGGGTAGTTATTTGGTGGTAGTTACCTTAGGTGGTATTTGTCAAGGAGATGTCCTAGAGGGTGGTTGCCCTAAGAGGTAGTTGTCTGGGGGTAGTTGTCCGGGGGATACTTGTCCTCGAGGGTGGTTGTCCTAGGGGGTAGTTGTCTGGGTGGGGGTAGTTGTCCGGGGGTAGTTGTCCTGGGGGTAGTTGTATGGGGTAGCTATCTGGGGGGGGGGTAATTGTCCGGGGGTAGCTGTCCGGGGGTAGCTATCCGGGGGGTAGTTGTCTGGCGGGTAGCTGTCCGGGGGTAGCTGTTCGGGGGGTAGCTCTCCGGGGGTAGCTGTCCTAGAGGGTAGTTTTCCTAGGGGGTAGTTGTCCGGGGTAGCTGTCCTAGAGGGTGGTTGTCCTAGAGGGTAGTTGTCTGGGTAGTTGTCTAGGGGGTAGTTTTCCTAGAGGGTGATTGTCCTAGGGGGTAGTTGTCTGGGTGGGGGTAGTTGTCGGGGGTAGTTGTCCTGGGGGTAGTTGTATGGGGTAGCTATCTGGGGGGGGGGTAATTGTCCGGGGGTAGCTGTCCGGGGGTAGCTATCCGGGGGGTAGTTGTCTGGCGGGTAGCTGTCCGGGGGTAGCTGTTCGGGGGGTAGCTCTCCGGGGGTAGCTGTCCTAGAGGGTAGTTTTCCTAGGGGGTAGTTGTCCGGGGTAGCTGTCCTAGAGGGTGGTTGTCCTAGAGGGTAGTTGTCTGGGTAGTTGTCTAGGGGGTAGTTTTCCTAGAGGGTGATTGCCCTAGGGGGTATAGTTAGTCGAGGGGTAATCATCCTAGGGGGTAACTGTCCCGGGGGTCATATTTTGAGTAAGCTGAGCGAGAGAGTGCGACTTTTTTCTTTTTTATTATCATTTCCGTTTTTATTGAAAGTAATCTGACATAACAACAATCAATATCATCGAGATATAATTAAAACAAATAAAAATCAACATGACGACAGCTATTTTTTGTGCATTTAGTATGAAGGCTTGAATATGTAATTATAATGTTTAAATAATTGACTTCAGTCATTATCGTTATAGAAGAATATAAAAATCCCAGAGAGACCTTTTATCACCCGAATTATGAGGTGATAGGTTACCGAAATATCGGTAGTTCCAAAATTGTTATCGGGGGGCTGCAGCCCACTAGTCCCTGCTTTATATACTTTTTTGCTCAGTTGAATTTCAAACACACATGCAAATGTAATTCGATTTCAAAACTAGCAAAAGATTTACAGCATACTGTATGTACATAGCAGGAGGGGAGGGGCGGAGGCTACTTCTTGACATGAACAAAAGAGGAGTTGCGAAAGTGGTTCAGTGGGACCGGGAATTTCCCCCTCTATAAGGTTTGATGGTTGATGATTTGATGGTTTATTTTACCTGATAAGAAAGCATGTTTATGCTTGTAAGTAAGCAACCAGGAGACCGACGGCTTCAAGTCCTCTCCGAGGGACTTGGTAATAATGCTGAATGCCTAAACAAAGGGCACAACTTGGTTTCGAACCCGGGTCCCCCTGCAGTTAGGAGACCACTGCTCTATATACTGAGCCTGCGCCTCCTATAAGGAAAACTAAAAGGGCAATCCAACCTTGGTAATAAGCTGATGTGTGTGAAAGCATAAAAATAAGAAAGCAGGATGGTAAAAGTTTGAAAGAAATCTTACAAGGAATAAAAAGGTTATGGAAGTTTGAAAAATGAGATAACTATATGGTGGTTGATCCAGTGTCCGAACACTTTTCAGAAAATCAACGATAGAAAATTAAATATCAAACGAATATCTGTCACACTTACACAATGCTTAAAGTCCTACAGAAAAAGAAGTTGATGGAATTTTTAAAAGAAAACTTAGATTTAATACGATATTCCCTTCCGAGTGAACCCCTTCCCAACGACGCGGCGTTTTGGTCCCTTGAAAAAGGTACTGTATTTCCGAACGTGTGAAACCTATGGGAAAAGAACACACCTTTGTTTCAATAGTGTGGTTTTCATACGCGTAATCCCAAGCGTATGAAAACCCATTTTAGGCGCTTATCTGTACACGTTCGGTAATACAATCTGTTCGGAATTACATCTATGCGAATCTCAAATTGGCAATTTGGTGAGTCGATTGTGACAACTCTCTCGTTTGTCGTACCAAAAAATAGCATCAATTTGCAGTTTTTCTAAGAAGCGCCTTTACATCCGGGTCAGTACTCAAAATATAATGTAGATAGCATATTGTTTAAGGTTATTATGAAAGAAAAAGATCCTATACATTTTGAAAAAATGACATTGAAAGACATTTTAGTCATTTTGTGTGTTGGAGCAAATGGGGGAGTCCCCGGGGGGGGGGGGGGGGGGGGAGGGGGGAGTTGTCCACCACTTGAAAGCAAGGTTCCCACTTAGCTGTGTTATACAACAGCGAGAATTTTTATTCGCATAAATTTGTTATAGTATATATAGAACTCTTTTAATGTCGAGCACTGAAGACGTGAGAGAATATAAGACTGTGTACATAGTGCAAGAGAACTGCGAGCATGCGAGAGAGGGAGCCACAGTGTTAAATATTATTGGCAGCATTAAGCTTGCAGCAGAAAGAAGAAGTCCCCCCCCCCCCCCGAACACTTATCTGCATGTTGATCTCGCCCCATTTCACTTTATATTATCATATAATTCGATTTGGAAGTATACCTTGCTGAAATGATTAAAGGCCAAGTCCACACTAATATCACGTTGATTTGAATAAATAGAGTAAAATCAAACAAACAAAATTTTATTGAAATCGAATGTAAAATAAGAAAGTTACGGCATTTTGAAGTTTTGCATTTTTTCTTGAAACAGTGATATGCATAACATGGGCGGTATGCAAATGAGTTTTTGCTTCAATAATGTAAAACATGGTTTGACTCCTTAGTGGAACATGTAAAATCATCATTATTGTAACTTATTTTGATACAAGGGAGAGATTCTTTATTATCACATCCATAAAAATTGAAATATTTGAAATTTCATATCATAACATACATAAGGAAAAGTGAGTGTGTGACATCATCGGTTCACTCATTTGCATACAGCCCATGTTATGCATATCACTGTTTCATAAAATAATGCAAACTTCAAAATGCAGTAACTTTCTTATTTTACATCCGATTTCAGTGAAATTTTCACTGTTATGCTTGTTTAATTTTACTCTGTTTATTCAAATCAATTTGATATTAGTGTGGACTAGTTCTAACTTCAGAAGGTGCAAAGTACATGCATCTGCACTGGAATCAACCATTAAAAAAACAACAAACAAACAAACAAACTTGGGTATCAGGGCACAAATTCATTTTTAATTTTTTTTTTTTTGTTTTTTTGTTTTTTTGGGGGGGGGGGGGGACATTCGCCTCCAAAATTCTCTGACAAGCAAGCAACAAAAAAAAAAAGTTATTCAAAAAGGTGGGGGGGGGGGGGGAGGGGGGACATTCGTCTCCAAAATTCAAAATGCCGTAACTTTCTTATTTTACATCCGATTTCAGTGAAATTTTCACTGTTATGCTTGTTTAATTTTACTCTGTTTATTCAAATCAATTTGATATTAGTGTGGACTAGTTCTAACTTCAGAAGGTGCAAAGTACATGCATCTGCACTGGAATCAACCATTAAAAAAACAACAAACAAACAAACAAACTTGGGTATCAGGGCGCAAATCCATTTTTATTTTATTTATTTATTTTTTTTTTTGGGAGGGGGGGACATTCGCCTCCAAAATTCTCTGACAAGCAAGCAACAAAAAAAAAAGTTATTCAAAAAGGTGGGGGGGGGGGGGGGGGAGGGGGGACATTCGTCTCCAAAATTCTCTGACAAGCAAAAAAAAAAAAAAAAGAAAATAAAAAGGTTATTCAAAAAGGTGGGGGGGGGGGACATGTCCCCCTGTCCCCCCCCCCCCCCCAGGATTTGCGGCCATGTTGGGTATAGGAGATGCCCGAGGAGATGTAGACCGAAAATTCTGTTTCTCGTTCGTTATAGTCTGGGAGCCTGTCCCGAAATAGTCACCCCATTTTACCAATAAGATTTGACCCCTTAAAGTTGCTTAGACCATCTAAGTCATTGACAAAAAGGTTGTCAGCCTGAACGTAGCCGCCGGGTTTAGCCCCCAGAGCCCCCAAAAGAGACTCCAAAGTCAGGTCGATTTCACCCCATCTCCCCCATGCACCAAACTTTGTCAGTAGGAAGCAGTATGACTCGACATTACAAAACGCAAAAAACTGCAAAAAATTTCCGTCGGGATGGGGTATCAGATGGCCCCTAAAAATTGGGGTAAAATTTTCCCCTTGAAGCCCAGCTACCAAATTTTGTCAGAAGGAAGAACTATAGATATTCATTCCAAAAATATAAAAACTGACAAAATTGTCCATCGGGAAGGGTGTGTCAGACCCCCTGAAATGAAAACCCCAAAGTGCCCTTGGACAACGTTTTGCCCCCCCCCCAAATGCTCTGTATGTAAAGAAAAACCATTTTCATACCTTCTGACTATGATAACTCAAAAAGTGTTTTATTCAATTCAATTCAAACTTTCATAACATAATTTTGAGTATTGCGGTGCAATTTGGTGTTGATTGGTCTTTTGATTAATAAATTATGAAATTGTGAATAATGTATTGCTTTCTCAAAAGTAGCCAAAAAATACTGTCAGGATTATGTAAACACATCCATTGTCCCTCTTCACCTGTTTGACAAGGCATAATAGAAGAGCTTTTCAGGTATCTGTGGTATGTGACTGCCAGGCTGAAATGTACTATTCATGTTTTAATTGCACAGATACCAAGCAAGCTTCTTCATTATGCCTTGTCAGATCGACAATGGGTGTGTTTACTTAATCCTGACAGTATTTTTTGGCTACTTTTGAAAAAGCAATACATTTTTCACAATTTCATAATTTATTAATCAAAAAGACCAATTAACACCAAATTGCACCGCAAGAAGACTATTATACACAAAATTATGTTATGAAAGTTTGCTTGAATTGAATAAAACACTTTTGAGTTATCATAGCCAGAAGGTATGAAAACGGTTTTTCTTTACATACAGAGCATTTTGGGGGCAAAACGTTGTCCAAGGGCATTTTGGAGTTTTCATTTCAGGGGGTCTGACACCCACTTCCCGATGGACAATTTTGTCAGTTTTTATATTTTTGGAATGTACATCTATAGCTCTTCCTTCTGACAAAATTTGGTCCCTGGGCTTCAAGGGGAAAAATTTACCCCAATTTTTAGGGGCCGTCTGACACCCCATCCCGACGGAAATTTTTGTCAGTTTTTTGCGTTTTGTAATGTCCAGTCATACTGCTTCCTACTGACAAAGTTTGGTGCATGGGGGAGATGGGGTGAAATCGACCCGACTTTGGGGTCTCTTTTGGGGGCTCTGGGGGCTAAACCCGGCGGTTACGTTCAGGCTGACATTCCTTTTTGTCAATGACTTAAGTGGTCTAAGTAAGTTTAAGGCGTCAAATCTTATGGGTAAAATGGGGTGACTATTTCTGGACAGGCTCCTGGCTTATTAGCTCTTAAGTGAAGAGCTAAGCTAATTAACGAACGAGAGACAGAATTTTCGGTCTATAGGAGATGGGGCTTCACACAGGGGCGGCGCTACAGGGGGGGCAGAGGGAGCGACCGCCCTCCTATGATTTTTCAAGTAGTGAAAAAAAGAAGAAAAAAGAAGAAAAAAGAAGAAAAGGAGGAAGAAAAGGGAAGAAAGAAGAAAGAGGAGTATTAAAAAGAGAGGTCTTAAACATATAACTCTATATTACCCCTGTTATTTAATGGAGAAAAAATATGACGTCATCTTTAGGTCGTCTTGCCCCTCCTATCAAAATACCCTGGCGCCGCCCCTGGCTTCACATATGATGATGGGGCACATACATCCATAAATGCTCATAATGAGGATTGAAGAAGTGAATTACTTATCGAATCAAAATCCACATGATATCATGATCTCGAATGAAGAAGGATAATTTCCTTTTCCTCGACCCGAAGAATCCTTTGATCATCTGAATTTACATCGGGAACTCGATAGAAGTCGATCGTGTCAAGGAGTTATCACAGAACTGTGATAACTCCAGCTCCTTGATCATGTACTAGTAATCTGACCCGACGGAAACCTGAACAGCTGATATTATGACGTACGTAC